>CM067102.1:5059913-5089657 GCA_034008185.1 Gorsachius magnificus | reverse complement strand
GAAGCGCGCAGAAGAACAGTGGGGTTGAGGCGAGACGGCCAAGGGGCGGGGCCAATGGGAAGGGGAAAACAGGGCATGCAAATCAGGCTGGGTTGAGAGGGAGAGGGGGCGGGGCGAAAGGAAATAGAGGCGTGGTTATGGTAATAAGGAGAGCGCGCGGGGCGAGGGGCGCCTCGCGGGTCTGGAGGAACCGTCGGGGCGTGGTTATGGTAATAAGGAGAGCGCGCGGGCCGAGGGGCGCCTCGAGACCGGGGGCGGGGCTTGCGCCTGAGCGGGGCGGGAGGAGCCGTCGGGGCGTATGCAAATCGGGGGCGGTGGGGAGACATGGGGTGTGCGTCCGTGACGTGTGATGGTGTCGTTCGGGGTGTGTGGTGTGGTCGGGAGGGTGTTTGGGCATCGCTTCTCGGCCTTTTGGCTAAGATCAAGTGTAGTATCTGTTCTTATCAGTTTAATATCTGATACGTCCTCGATGAGAGGACTTTATATTAAACGGATTTTTGGGGCTGGGAGTTGGACCCGGAGCTTGCTCCCTCCGCTCCGCGCATCGTCCCGGTATTGCAGTGCTTCCGGGCACGGTGCACCCTCCCCCCTCGGGGGGGACCTGTGGTGGCGGTCAAAGACAGAGCGTGGTGGGGGGGCCTGGGGCTGTGGACGCCTCTCGTGGGTCCTCGTCCGTCTGGGGGCCGTGCCCCGCTGTGGCGCCATCGGCCCGGGCGCGGGCTGAGCAGCCTGCGGTGCGTGCGGGGTCCCCGGGCCGGGCCGAGCCGGCCCCCCCCCCCACTGACAGCCACAGGCTCCGCTCTCCCAAATCTTTAATACCGAAGCTCAGCACCCTAGAAATGAAACCATCACGATGTAGGGGAGCGCCCAGCGGGGGGGTGACCGGTGCCACCCAACACCCGGCTCCCCGGGCTTTCGGCTTTGTCACCGGCGAGGGTGGCGGCGGGGGCGAAGGGCGTCCCTGCCTCCTCTTCCCGCACCCTTGGGCGCCTGGCGCGTGCCCCTCACCCCGCTCTGGCCACCCCTGTAACGCACACACACCCTACACACACCCCCCCCCCTTCTTCCTTCATGGCCGGATGGGGCGCCCCCCAAAAATGGCTTCGGTCTCGGCGCTCCATTCGGGGTCGTTGCGCTGCAGCAGCCGGAACGGGGCCGCTCGCTGCCGCCGCACCAGCAGCCGGGCGGCCAGGAGGCACCAGAGGAACACGCTCACCCAGGCCGACGCCTGCGGGGCCGGGGGGGGGGGAGGTTGAGCTGTGCCAGATGCCTCCATGCCCCCCCAAGTTTCTCTGCCTGTGTGCCCCAACCCCAGGTAGCGACTGCGTGCCTGCAGGTCACCCCCCCCACCCCCCCCCCCATGCACAGGCGCTGGCCCTCACCCAATTCCAGACAGACAGACGGACTCTCCCTCCCTTCTCCCCTGCAGGAGTGGGGTTTTAGCTCCTCCATTGCCCCCCCCCCCCCCGGCCGGGCTGTGCAGACCCCCACCCCCCCACACACCCCCCCCCCAATTACCTGTGCGCTGTAGAGGTTTCTGTAGAAGCGGGTTGGGCTGTAGGACACCCAGGGCTTGCGCTCGGCCTCCTGGCAGCTACGGGGGAGAGCGAGGGAGGGGATGAGGTGTGGGGAGAAAGGGGGACCCTTCCCACAGAGGGGACACCCCCCTTTTTCCCCCCCCCAACCCCCGGGGAAGGTCGTTGCTACCTGGACAGCGTCTTGGTCTGCACGATGGAGGCACAGAGAGCATCCATCCCCACCCGGAGGATGCAGGCTGCAATGAGGAGGAAGAAGAGGGTGATGAAGGCGACGACCAGGGCGATGCTGAGCCAGGCCGGTCCCTGCGAGGAAGGGGAGCAGCGTCAGTAGCGCGGGGCTTCATGGGGGTGCCCCCCCCCCCAACACCCCCCCCCCCGGGTTTACCACTGGGGCTCGTCGGTGCAGCAGCCGTAGATGCCGTAGAGGAGCGACGAGAAGCAGTACAGGGCCACCACGACGGAGACGACCGAGACGAAATAGCAGAGCGAGATGTGGCTGAAGGCCTTGGGCACCAGCGCCGTCCCGTTCCAGCTGACGGTGCCATAGAGGAGGCACCAGCCGCCAAATTCGCCCTGCGCCCAGGAGGCCATTGTTTTTTTGGGGGGGGGGCTACCACTCGGCAACTTGTCCTCCCCCCCCCCCAGGCACCCACGTTCAGCCCCAGCAGGACAGACCGGAATGGTGAGGAGGAGGAGGAGAAAAGCGTTGGAGGAGGAAGGAAGCCCAAACCACCCCGGCTGACTCCCGTGCTCACATGACGCACCAGGGGCCATGGGACAGGCAGGGGGCTCAGCTACACCCCCCCCCAACACCCCCCCCCCCAAATCCCACCTTGCTGCCTGTGTCCTGGCTCCCCACAGCACAAACACACACACGCTTATTTTTGGGTGCAGTTTTGGAGCGTGGGGTGGTCCTGGACAGACCCATCCAAGCGGGACAGAGCCCACCCGGGGCGGCAGCGCCAACCCCCAAGGGCAGCCCCGGGAGGGACGTGGGGATTCCCGGGGCAAGAAGTGGGGTGAAGCTGCTGTGCCCCCCCCCTCCCGGCTACCGCGCCCGGGAGGGCCGACGCGCGCGATCCCGCAGAGGAAGGCGGCTCCGTGGAGGGCGAGCTCCGCCAGCTGCAGGACGGACACCGCCATCTTCCGTCCCACCCCCCCCACACCCCCCCCCAAACACCACCACCCTCTGCTCAGCCCGGCCTCCTTCGCCCCACCCTGCCCGCCAGCACGGGGCCGGGCTCCTCCATGGCCCCGTTGCGGCGTCACCGCCGCGCCGTCACCGCCACAAGCACCGGCATCCAGCTGCTGCCGTCTCGCCCTGCCGTGGCGTCGTCCCGGCGCAGTTGGTGGCCCCCACTCATCCCCGTGGCTCCCACCACCCCCTGGAACAGCTCCTGTCCATGTCTGCTCGGAGCTGCTGGCAGCCGTCTGTCCGTCCATCCCAACGTCCTGCGGCACAGGGACAGGGAGGATGCGCCCCAGTGGTGATGGGGGGGGGGGGGGGGGTCGTGTCCTGCCGTGGGAACGCCAACAGCACCGACGCGGCTGGGAGGAATCCCCCCGGGACGGCCACAACCCACCGACCCACTCCAGCCCTTCTTGGCTCTGCTTCTACGTGAGCCTCAGTGGCCGGCAACTTGGCCTGCGAGGGGATGGACGCCATCCGTCTGCCGCACCGACAGTGGGGACACAGCCCCCCTCCCACCCCCCCGGAATCTGTAACCCCCCCCTGCGCCAAGCAGCAGACACCTTTTTATTAACCATGGACACACACGACAGCAAAAGCCCAGGACCAACGGTGGCCCTGGGCTCAGAGGAGGAGGTGGAGGGAATACTCGGCCCGCGGCCATCGCCGGGCCGGCCGCGCGGTGCGTCCGATCATGGGCAGCTTTTGGGCGTAGCGGGAGATGTGGCCGGGTCCGTGGTGCTGGGGGAAGCTGGTTTGGAACAGGCGACCCTGGCAGCGCCGGCCAGCTTGGCGACCCGCGATGACGAAGCTGAACCGCGGGGCGCCCGGCCGGCCGGGGGCGCCCCGGGGGGGGGGCCCGTGGCGGCCGTCAGCTGCGGCATCTTGCGTGCCGCCCCCTCGCCCCCAAAGGCCGGCGGCTCCTTTCGGGTACCCTCAGGGGTGCCGGGGGTCGGCAGGGTGGCAGGCGGCAGGCCCGTGCCGAAACGAGTGGCCAGGCTGTCGCCGAAGAAGTCGTAGAGCTCGCGGTACATGTCGTGCAGGGAGAGGGTGGGCGGCGTGGGGGCTGCCGCTGAGGGGGGGCCACCGCCACCGCCACCGCCGCCACCCCCCAGCTGTATCAGGGGCCGGCCAAGGCCAAAGCCGGCCTCAGCCGGGGGGTCCGGCTTGGGACTGTGCCGCGGGGAGCCCTCCTGCCACGGGCCGGCCCCGGACGCCGGAGCGGGCGCCTGCTGTGCCTTCATCTTCAGCAAGCGCTCGACAGCCACCTGGGGGGACACACACGATCGCTGGCAACGGGGAGGGGGCTTCGTGTGCCCCGCGCCCAACTGAGCCCCCCCCCCCAGCCCGCCCTCGGCAGGAGGAGCCGCTCACCAGGATGGCACCGTAGACCTTGTGCCCGTCGGCCTTGACTTGGGCGTTGGAGACCGAGTGTCGTCCAGCACCGCCGCAGGTTGGCCCGTGGTGGGGAGGGGGGGGCACCCGCTCCACCGCCTGTGGAAGGGACAGACGGACAGGCAGGCAGCGCCACGGGGCGGTCAGTGGCCACGGCGGGGTGGCACGTCCCCATCCGTGTCGTCGTCCCCCCCAGCACCCCCCCCCTCACCTTCCAGCCCAGGGCGTGCAGCCCCACCACCGCGCCGTAGTGGGAGCAGAGCGGGCGGACAGGGTCGGCCAGCACCTTCTGGAGCGAGAGCAGGATTTGATGGTAGAGGCCACTCACCAGGTCGCCGTGCGTCCTGTGGGCGACAGGGAGGACGCTCCAGTCCCCGCTGCGGTGGGGGCACGGCTGTGGGTCTCTGCCCCCCCCCCCATGCCCCAGGGAAGGTCTCCCCACCAGAAGATGCGGCTGAGCAGCATGGCGGCGTAATCACGCAGGGTCCAGTGGTCGTTGAGGGGGTTGATGGAGGCGGCCAGCGGCTCCAGGGCGCAGTACATGACGCTGGCGATGAGGCTGCGGACGTAGGAGCCCAGGCAGAGGAAGGGGTTCTGGATCAGGCTGCGGGCGATGTGCAGCAGCCGGTTCAGCTGCTCCAGGTCGTGGCTCACCGATTTCACCTGCCGGCAGGGCAGCGGGCTCAGCGGGGAGCAGGCTCGGAGACCCCCCCCGTCCCCCGTCCCCATCCCATTGCCTGCGCTTACCCCGCTGACCACGTAGACGAAGTAGGGGAGGAGGGCAGAGATCTTGGAGTTGGTCTGCAGGTCCTGCAGGGCCACCTGCGGGCGAGGATGCCAGCCACAGGGAGGACGGGGTCAGCCCCACTTGGGGGGGGGGGGTGTGTGTGTAGGAGGGGGTCAACCCCCCCTCCTCAGGTGCTTGGGGGGGGCTCCCCCTGCCCCACCCCACCTTCATCAGCTGGGGGTCGTCACCCAGCACCGCCTGGGTGACGTGCTGGTAGTACTTGAGCAGGTCGTCCGTCAGCGTGGAGACGGCGCTGGGCACTATGGTGGGGGGGGACGGACAGACGTCACCCCAAGGTCTGGCCCCACCGTGGGGAGGACGAGCCCCCCTCCCCCCCCCCCCCAACCTGGCGTCACCCCCTCCCACTCCTTACCGGCTCCCTGCGGCTCCAGGTTGCCTTTTCCATCCAGGTAGGAGACGTGCACTGCAGGAGAGCGCGGCGGGGGCGATGAGTGCCCTGCCTGCACCCGGGGGGGGGGGGCAGCGGGGGTGGCTGGAGGGGGTTCAGGGGGGTCCTCACCTCGCACGGCCGTCTCAGCGCAGCCCTTGGGGATGTTGGTGGCCAGGGCCAGCTCCACCAGGTTGACTTCCCGGTCCTCCTGGAAGTACAGCTCGCCCTCCTTGATGGCCCGGAAGGGCAGCGCATCCTGGGAGCCGTAGCCGCACACCGCCTGGAAGTGGGGGGGGGGACAACACTGTGGTGGCACCCACCCCCACCCCCCAAACCCCCCAACTCCCCAAAACCCCCCCCCCAAAGGGACACAGACCCGTGGGGACCCTGACACGTGCCGCTGGGCCCAGTGCTCAGGATGCTGCCCCACCAGTGTCCCCAGCTCCGCAGCCCCATGGCGGTGGGGGGGTACCCCCGGTTCCCGCGGGGGGGGGAGGCGGCAGCAGGGAACCCCCCAGCCCCCCCCCCCCAGCCACAGCCCCGGTGCCACACCTCGACGTTGCTCCAGCGCAGCGCCCGGTTGAAGTCCTCCACGGTGAGCTTGCGTCGCCGCGTGTGTTTCATGAACTGGGAGCTGTTCTGCGGGGGCGGCACCGTCACCGGGGCCGGGACCGGGCATCGGGGCAGAGGCTGGGCCCACGCCGCCCCGCCGGCCGTACCTGCGTGGCCTCCCGCAACCGGTAGCAAACGTCCTCGGCCAACAACGCCGCCACCTCGTCGCTGAGCTCCAGCCCGGTGCTCTCCGCCATCAGCCGCACCGACTCCCGCGGCAGCTCCACGAAGCGCCGCTCCTCCCGCTCCGACATGGCCGCGCCGCCGGGCTCCCGCGCCCGCCCAAGCCCCGCCCACGGGAGGGCGGGGACATGCAAATCAGAAGCGCGGGGGGGGGGGGCCGGGAAAAGGCCAACAGAATTGCGCAAAGGCCGGCCGGGGGCGGGGGACGGGGGGGGGGGGGGGGGGCGAAGGGCTCAGGGCCGAGGTTATGGTAATAAGGAGAGCAACTGCCGCGCGCGGCCCGACGGGACACACCGATGAGGGGGTCCCGCGGCGCTGCGGGGGTCGGGCGGGGGGGGGGCGGGAGGGGCGGGGGGGGATGGGGAGCGGGTCCGGGGGGGCGGGGGGGGGCTGGACGGTATCGCGCGGTTAATGGTGTCGTTCGGGGTGTGTGGTGTGGTCGGGAGGGGGTTTGGGCATCGCTTCTCGGCCTTTTGGCTAAGATCAAGTGTAGTATCTGTTCTTATCAGTTTAATATCTGATACGTCCTCGATGAGAGGACTTTATATTAAACGGATTTTTGGGGCTGGGAGTTGGACCCGGAGCTTGCTCCCTCCGCTCCGCGCATCGTCCCGGTATTGCAGTGCTTCCGGGCACGGTGCACCCTCCCCCCTCGGGGGGTGTTTTCCGCCGGTGAAAGACAGAGACTGACTCGTGCTGTCGGCCGCTGCTGCGCTGCTCTCGTGGGTCCGTTCCGTCCCGGGCCGAGCTCCGGTGGCTGCTGCAGCTCCGGGCCCCCCCGTTTGTCCCTGCTCCCGCCTCCTCTTCCAGCCGAAGACGGCACGGCCGCACGTAGGCGGGCGGAGCCGGTTTCTCTTCGTGAACGAGCCGCGTCACCGAGTCCGGCTGTTCGGGGGTTGGGGGTGAGCTCAGCACAGACGTGCTTGCCGTGCTTGGCAGATCGGGGCGGGGTGTGGGGAGGGCTCAGGGGCGTGGCGAATGCAAATCAGGGGGCGTGACATTGAGATTGACACGGGCCGGCGCCCCGGCGGGGGCGGGGCTCATGCACACAGGGGCGTGGTTATGCTAATCAGGCGCATGCGCGATCGAACACGCCGCCGGGAGACCCCGCCGCTCCGGACCCCGGCGCCTTTCGGGTCTCGCTCCGCCCCCGCGGTCCCGGCCGGGCCCCGCCAGAGGCGCGGCGGCGGAGCGGGAGAGCCCGCGATCCATCCCCGGCCCCGCGGGGCGCGGCAGAGCCCGCCGGGCGGTGTCAGCGAGTGCAGCCCGACCGCCGCGGCGCCGGGGGGAGCGGGCGATCCCGGACCGCGGCCCGGGGGCTGGGAGCGGCCCGGCGGGGCATGCGCCGCCCCGGCGTTCCCCGCGTCCCCCGCTGCTGCTCCCCGTGGGGCCGGCGGCGCTTCCCGCGGCTCCGCCGGGGCCCTGGGCGGCTCTGGCGGCCGGGCGGGGCGGGTCATGCAAATGAGGAGGCGGGGCCGGACGGACCAAAGGGCGGCCCCGGGAAGGGGCGTGGCGAATGCAATTCACGGGCGGGCAGCATGGCGGAGAGCGCGAGGGGCGCCTCGAGACCGGGGGCGGGGCTTGCGCCTGAGACGATCTGGAAGAGCCGTCGGGGCGTGTGCAAATCGGGGGCGTGGTTATGGTAATAAGGAGAGCGCGCGGGCCGAGGGGGGCGTGTGCAAATCGGGGGCGTGGTTATGGTAATAAGGAGAGCGCGCGGGCCGAGGGGCGCCTCGAGACCGGGGGCGGGGCTTGTGCCTGACGAGGGCGGGAGGAACCGTCGGGGCGTGTGCAAATCGGGGGCGTGGTTATGGTAATAAGGAGAGCAACTGCCGCGCGCGGCCCGACGGGACACACCGATGAGGGGGTCCCGCGGCGCTGCGGGGGTCGGCGAGCGCGGGAGGCGGGCGAGCGCTGGGCAGAGGGCGGGGAGGGGATCGGGGAGCGGGTCCGGGAGGGGCGTGCGGGTGTGGGGTGTGCGTCCGTGACGTGTGATGGTGTCGTTCGGGGTGTGTGGTGTGGTCGGGAGGGTGTTTGGGCATCGCTTCTCGGCCTTTTGGCTAAGATCAAGTGTAGTATCTGTTCTTATCAGTTTAATATCTGATACGTCCTCGATGAGAGGACTTTATATTAAACGGATTTTTGGGGCTGGGAGTTGGACCCGGAGCTTGCTCCCTCCGCTCCGCGCATCGTCCCGGTATTGCAGTGCTTCCGGGCACGGTGCACCCTCCCCCCTCGGGGGGGACCTGTGGTGGCGGTCAAAGACAGAGCGTGGTGGGGGGGCCTGGGCTGTGGACGCCTCTCGTGGGCCTCGTCCGTCTGGGGGCCGTGCCCCGCTGTGGCGCCATCGGCCCGGGCGCGGGCTGAGCAGCCTGCGGTGCCGTGCGGGGTCCCCGGCCCGGGCCGAGCCGGCGTCTCGGCGAGGCCCCGCTACCGCCGAGCGCAGCCCCCGGCCCCGCGCTGCGGTGCTGCCGCCGGGAAGGCCCCGGGGCGTCGGGAGCGGGCGGCGGGGGGCCGGAGGGTTGCGGGGCGCGGGGCGGGGCCAGGGCGAAAGCCGTCCAATGAGATCGCGGCTCCCGCGGCCTATGCAAATAGCCGGGCGCAGCGGGCCAATCGGCTCCGCGGTGGGACGCGGTACGGGGCGGAGCGAATGTCAAATCGAGGGGACTCGGGGACCAATCGGGGTGCGGCGCGGGCCCGGCGAGGCGTAAGGGAACCGGGGGCGGGGCTTGCGCCTGACGAGGGCGGGAGGAACCGTCGGGGCGTGTGCAAATCGGGGGCGTGGTTATGGTAATAAGGAGAGCAACTGCCGCGCGCGGCCCGACGGGACACACCGATGAGGGGGTCCCGCGGCGCTGCGGGGGTCGGTGAGCGCGGGAGGCGGGCGAGCGCTGGGCAGAGGGCGGGGAGGGGATCGGGGAGCGGGTCCGGGAGGGGCGTGCGGGTGTGGGTGTGTGCGTCCGTGTCGTGTGCTGGTTTCGTTCGGGGTGTGTGGTGTGGTCGGGAGGGTGTTTGGGCATCGCTTCTCGGCCTTTTGGCTAAGATCAAGTGTAGTATCTGTTCTTATCAGTTTAATATCTGATACGTCCTCGATGAGAGGACTTTATATTAAACGGATTTTTGGGGCTGGGAGTTGGACCCGGAGCTTGCTCCCTCCGCTCCGCGCATCGTCCCGGTATTGCAGTGCTTCCGGGCACGGTGCACCCTCCCCCCCTCGGGGGGTGTTTTCCGCCGGTGAAAGACAGAGACTGACTCGTGCTTGTCGGCCCCTGCTGCGCTGCTCTCGTGGGTCCGTTCCGTCCCGGGCCGAGCTCCGGTGGCTGCTGCAGCTCCGGGCCCCCCCCGTTTGTCCCTGCTCCCGCCTCCTCTTCCAGCCGAAGACGGCACGGCCGCACGTAGGCGGGCGGAGCCGGTTTCTCTTCGTGAACGAGCCGCGTCACCGAGTCCGGCTGTTCGGGGGTTGGGGGTGAGCTCAGCACAGACGTGCTTGCCGTGCTTGGCAGATCGGGGCGGGGTGTGGGGAGGGCTCAGGGGCGTGGCGAATGCAAATCAGGGGGCGTGACATTGAGATTGACACGGGCCGGCGCCCCGGCGGGGGCGGGGCTCATGCACACAGGGGCGTGGTTATGCTAATCAGGCGCATGCGCGATCGAACACGCCGCCGGGAACCCCGCCGCCCGGACCCCGGCGCCTTTCGGGCTCGCTCCGCCCCCGCGGTCCCGGGCCGGGCCCCGCCAGAGCGCGGCGGCGGAGCGGGAGAGCCCGCGATCCATCCCCGGCCCCGCGGGGCGCGGCAGAGCCCGCCGGGCGGGCGCGGCGCCCGACCGCCGCGGCGCCGGGGGGAGCGGGCGACCCGGACCGCGGCCGCCGGGCGGGGCGGGCAGCCCCGCCGGGCCCGGGAAGGGGCGTGGCGAATGCAATTCACGGGCGGGCAGCATGGCGGAGAGCGCGAGGGGCGCCTCGAGACCGGGGGCGGGGCTTGCGCCTGAGACGATCTGGAAGAGCCGTCGGGGCGTGTGCAAATCGGGGGCGTGGTTATGGTAATAAGGAGAGCGCGCGGGCCGAGCGGGGCGGGAGGAACCGTCGGGGCGTGTGCAAATCGGGGGCGTGGTTATGGTAATAAGGGAGCAACTGCCGCGCGCGGCCCGAGGGACACACCGAGGGGGGTCCCGCGGCGCGCGGGGGTGGGGGGGGCGGCGCGGGGGGTGGCGGGGTGTGGGGTGTGCGTCCGTGACGTGTGATGGTGTCGTTCGGGGTGTGTGGTGTGGTCGGGAGGGTGTTTGGGCATCGCTTCTCGGCCTTTTGGCTAAGATCAAGTGTAGTATCTGTTCTTATCAGTTTAATATCTGATACGTCCTCGATGAGAGGACTTTATATTAAACGGATTTTTGGGGCTGGGAGTTGGACCCGGAGCTTGCTCCCTCCGCTCCGCGCATCGTCCCGGTATTGCAGTGCTTCCGGGCACGGTGCACCCTCCCCCCTCGGGGGGGACCTGTGGTGGCGGTCAAAGACAGAGCGTGGTGGGGGGGCCTGGGGCTGTGGACGCCTCTCGTGGGCCTCGTCCGTCTGGGGGCCCCGGGGCGTCGGGAGCGGGCGGCGGGGCCGGAGGGTTGCGGGGCGCGGGGCGGGGCCAGGGCGAAAGCCGTCCAATGAGATCGCGGCTCCCGCGGCCTATGCAAATAGCCGGGCGCAGCGGGCCAATCGGCTCCGCGGTGGGACGCGGTACGGGGCGGAGCGAATGTCAAATCGAGGGGACTCGGGGACCAATCGGGGTGCGGCGCGGGCCCGGCGAGGCGTAAGGGAAGCGGGGTCGGGGGTTGTCGGATCGGGGCGGGGTCTGGGGCGGGCTCAGGGGCGTGGCGAATGCAAATCACGGGCGGGCAGCGTGGCGGAGAGCGCGAGGGGCGCCTCGAGACCGGGGGCGGGGCTTGCGCCTGAGACGATCTGGAAGAGCCGTCGGGGCGTGTGCAAATCGGGGGCGTGGTTATGGTGGCGGGGGCGCCTCGAGGGGGTCCCGCGGCGCTGCGGGGGTCGGTGAGCGCGGGAGGCGGGCGAGCGCTGGGCAGAGGGCGGGGAGGGGATCGGGGAGCGGGTCCGGGAGGGGCGTGCGGGTGTGGGGTGTGCGTCCGTGACGTGTGATGGTGTCGTTCGGGGTGTGTGGTGTGGTCGGGAGGATGTTTGGGCATCGCTTCTCGGCCTTTTGGCTAAGATCAAGTGTAGTATCTGTTCTTATCAGTTTAATATCTGATACGTCCTCGATGAGAGGACTTTATATTAAACGGATTTTTGGGGCTGGGAGTTGGACCCGGAGCTTGCTCCCTCCGCTCCGCGCATCGTCCCGGTATTGCAGTGCTTCCGGGCACGGTGCACCCTCCCCCCTCGGGGGGGGGGGTCTCTTCGCTTGGTCAAAAATAGTTCTAAGCGCCCACCCCTTCCCAGAGCTCTAATCCTCTGCTCCGCGTCAGCGGGGCACCCCCCCGTGAGCCGCAGTACCGTGGTCGCGCCCGTGGGTGCCGCAGGGCCTGGCTTTCCCAGCTGCGCGGTTGAGATCAAGTTCTCTGGGCTCGCTCCGTTCCTAGGGAGGCCCGCGGAGCTGCGGTACTGAAGGGAGGCTAAAGGGTTAAGAAAAGGACCTTTGCGAAGCCAACTCTAGATCCATCCTAAATTGCTAGCATTGTGTTTTAGATTAATTTACTAATCATATGAAGTAAACTATAGATAAGGAACTAACACTGGAGGGAATGTGGAAGAGGAGAGATTAGTAGGAGACGGCCCATCTTTGTTACAGGCCTTGGAAGGCACCTAGGAGAACAAAGCGTCCGGCACTCTGTCGATACGGGGCTAGCCAACGTCGGTGTGGGGCTAGCCAAGGATGGGGAGCTGGCTGGTACTGGCTGTGTTGTTCTGACAGTGGAATAAGGGGGGGGGGTAGAAGCTGGAGTTCACCAAAAGGACAAGGTGAAGAAGAGGAGTGGATGAAGTAAACGACCCCTGAAGACCACCGACTCAAATCACGGAGCATGCGCAGTCGGGAGGGACTTATGGAAATGACCTCTTGAAACTAATTTTAATACGAAGCGGGGACAGGTTATGCCTGTGGATAGGCGTATTGGGAAACTTCGTGTCTAGGTAACACTTTGCCACCTGTAAATGGAGCAAGCTGCCGTGTTGCAGTGGGCATGACTTAGGTGAGCTTCCCCCCGTGCTGCCCAGCACTGAAATAAACATACCTGCTGTACAACCTTACAGACTGGGGAGGCTGTTTTCCACACGTCAGTACCACATTTGTTTTTCATCTACGAAAGTCAAAAATAATCTGAAACCTCCTGGGGAAGTGGGAGCAGGAACTGGAAACCGGGAAAACCAAATGTGTGTGTGGGGGGACACACACACAATCAAAACCACAGCCCTTAAGGCAAACCAGGAGCCAGGCTCAGCTGCCGCTGCCCTCTGCGCCCTGATGGCTCCCAGGATGTAAAAGTGACTCCCGATCTACCCAAAAAATGGAGCCGGAGCTCTGCGGCAAGCACGTCTGTGCTGAGCTCACCCCCAACCCCCGAACAGCCGGACTCGGTGACGCGGCTCGTTCACGAAGAGAAACCGGCTCCGCCCGCCTACGTGCGGCCGTGCCGTCTTCGGCTGGAAGAGGAGGCGGGAGCAGGGACAAACGGGGGGGGCCCGGAGCTGCAGCAGCCACCGGAGCTCGGCCCGGGACGGAACGGACCCACGAGAGCAGCGCAGCAGCGGCCGACAGCACGAGTCAGTCTCTGTCTTTCACCGGCGGAAAACACCCCCCGAGGGGGGGAGGGTGCACCGTGCCCGGAAGCACTGCAATACCGGGACGATGCGCGGAGCGGAGGGAGCAAGCTCCGGGTCCAACTCCCAGCCCCAAAAATCCGTTTAATATAAAGTCCTCTCATCGAGGACGTATCAGATATTAAACTGATAAGAACAGATACTACACTTGATCTTAGCCAAAAGGCCGAGAAGCGATGCCCAAACACCCTCCCGACCACACCACACACCCCGAACGACACCATCACACGGCACGACACCCCACACCCGCACGCCCCTCCCGGACCCGCTCCCCGATCCCCTCCCCGCCCCTGCCCAGCGCTCGCCCGCCTCCCGCGCCGCCGACCCCCGCAGCGCCGCGGGACCCCCTCATCGGTGTGTCCCGTCGGGCCGCGCGCGGCAGTTGCTCTCCTTATTACCATAACCACGCCCCCGATTTGCACACGCCCCGACGGTTCCTCCCGCCCTCGTCAGGCGCAAGCCCCGCCCCCGGTCTCGAGGCGCCCCTCGGCCCGCGCGCTCTCCTTATTACCATAACCACGCCCCCGATTTGCACACGCCCCGACGGCTCTTCCAGATCGTCTCAGGCGCAAGCCCCGCCCCCGGTCTCGAGGCGCCCCTCGGCCCGCGCGCTCTCCTTATTACCATAACCACGCCCCCGATTTGCACACGCCCCGACGGCTCTTCCAGATCGTCTCAGGCGCAAGCCCCGCCCCCGGTCTCGAGGCGCCCCTCGCGCTCTCCGCCATGCTGCCCGCCCGTGAATTGCATTCGCCACGCCCCTTCCCGGGGCCGCCCTTTGGTCCGTCCGGCCCCGCCTCCTCATTTGCATGACCCGCCCCGCCCGGCCGCCAGAGCCGCCCAGGGCCCCCGGCGGAGCCGCGCCCGGCGGCGCGCGGCCCGGGCCCGCCGGGCCGCTCCCAGCCCCCGGGCCGCGGTCCGGGATCGCCCGCTCCCGGGCACTCGCTGACACCGCCCGGCGGGCCCCGGGGGGCGCGGGCTCTCCCGCTCCGCCGCCGCGCTCTGGCGGGGCCCGGCCCGGGACCGCGGGGGCGGAGCGAGACCCGAAAGGCGCCGGGGTCCGGAGCGGCGGGGTCTCCCGGCGGCGTGTTCGATCGCGCATGCGCCTGATTAGCATAACCACGCCCCTGTGTGCATGAGCCCCGCCCCCGCCGGGGCGCCGGCCCGTGTCAATCTCAATGTCACGCCCCCTGATTTGCATTCGCCACGCCCCTGAGCCCTCCCCACCCCGCCCCGATCTGCCAAGCACGGCAAGCACGTCTGTGCTGAGCTCACCCCCAACCCCCGAACAGCCGGACTCGGTGACGCGGCTCGTTCACGAAGAGAAACCGGCTCCGCCCGCCTACGTGCGGCCGTGCCGTCTTCGGCTGGAAGAGGAGGCGGGAGCAGGGACAAACGGGGGGGGCCCGGAGCTGCAGCAGCCACCGGAGCTCGGCCCGGGACGGAACGGACCCACGAGAGCAGCGCAGCAGCGGCCGACAGCACGAGTCAGTCTCTGTCTTTCACCGGCGGAAAACACCCCCCGAGGGGGGAGGGTGCACCGTGCCCGGAAGCACTGCAATACCGGGACGATGCGCGGAGCGGAGGGAGCAAGCTCCGGGTCCAACTCCCAGCCCCAAAAATCCGTTTAATATAAAGTCCTCTCATCGAGGACGTATCAGATATTAAACTGATAAGAACAGATACTACACTTGATCTTAGCCAAAAGGCCGAGAAGCGATGCCCAAACACCCTCCCGACCACACCACACACCCCGAACGACACCATCACACGTCACGGACGCACACCCCACACCCGCACGCCCCTCCCGGACCCGCTCCCCGATCCCCTCCCCGCCCTCTGCCCAGCGCTCGCCCGCCTCCCGCGCCCGCCGACCCCCGCAGCGCCGCGGGACCCCCTCATCGGTGTGTCCCGTCGGGCCGGCGCGGCAGTTCTCTCCTTATTACCATAACCACGCCCCCGATTTGCACACGCCCCGACGGTTCCTCCCGCCCTCGTCAGGCGCAAGCCCCGCCCCCGGTCTCGAGGCGCCCCTCGGCCCGCGCGCTCTCCTTATTACCATAACCACGCCCCCTCCCTGCCCTATTTTACATAACCCCTCGCGCCACATTGCTCGCCCCGCCCCCTGCCCGCTCCCTTGGGGTCACCCAGTGGCCTCGGGGGGGCGGTAGCAGAGGGCCTGGGGGCACCGCAAATGGCGGGGACCCCCCCCTGCGCTGCCTCTGGGTGCTCTCAAGACCCTCCCGACCCCCGCACCCCCCAGGCCCTCACAGCTGGTGGCCGGCTCCCTTGGTCCTGCCTCCCACTTCTCCCGGGGAGCGGCCATAGCTCGCCCCAACCCCACCTCAAATGAGCCTCAAACTGCCCCAAATCCTCTCCCCGGGGGGGGGGATGTCACCCCGGCGCTCCGGCTCCAAAGGATCATGGAATCATGGAATGGTTTGGGTGGGAAGGGACCCCCAGAGGTCCCCCAGCCCAACCCCCCTGCAGGAGCGGGAGCAGGGACACCTTGAACCACATCAGGTTGCTCACAGCCCCGTCCAACCCGGCCTGGAATGGTCCCAGGGATGGGGCCTCCACCCCCTCTCTGGGCAACCCCTGCCAGGGTTTCACCACCCTCACCGTAAAGAATTTCTTCCTTAGATCCAGTCTAAACCTCCCCTGCTTCAGTTTAAAGCCATCCCCCCTTGTCCTGTCCCAGCTGGCCCTACTAAAAAGCTTGTCCCCCCCTTTCCTCTGGGCCCCCTTGAAGCCCTGAGCGGCCGCACTCAGCTCTGCCCGCAGCCTCCTCTGCTCCAGGCTGAACACCCCCAACTCTCCCAGCCTGGCCCCAGAGCAGAGGGGCTCCAGCCCTCGGATCATTTTAGTAGCTCCTCAGATCATTTTAGTAGCCCTCCTCTGGCCCCGCTCCAACAGGTCCATGTCCTCCTTGTGCTGAGGGCTCCAGAGCTGGACGTGGGGCTCCAGGGGAGGTCTCCCCAGAGTAGAGGGGGAAGGAGGAGGGCGAGGAGGATGAAGAGGATGGCCCCGGGGGAGCGCGAAGGCCCTGGGATCATCCACCAGCTGCATGGTGGCCGCGGGCTGGGTGATGCCCGAGCGGAGCGTGGGGAATTGGGGGTGTGAGGTGTGTGTGTAGGGGGGTTCCCCACCTTCTCCCCAGGAAGCAGCCGGAGTCCACAGGCGGCTCAGGGTTTATTGGGAGGCGTCAAGGCAGGCATGGTCCCGGTTCCCCCCCCGCCCCCCTCGGTGTCCTAGAGCTTGCGGTAAGCGCCGACGGTGAGGTCGAAGAGGCGGGGGTGGCAGAGCTGGCCCTGCTTGTCCAGCAGGAAGAAGAAGGGGCGGCCCTTCACCTTCAGGGGGATGGTGGCCGGCACCTGGGAGCGGTGAGCGCGGCAGGAGACGTGCCCTAACGGGACGGTGAAGCTGGGCCCGCGGCCCAGCCCCAGCGGCCCGTGGGTGCTGATGGCCACCTCCACTCCCCCCTGGAGCAGCGTCACCCGGCGCACGGCGCGCAGGGGGAAGAGGCAACCGGCTGCCACGATCAGCGAGCCTGGGGGAGGCGGGGGGGGAAACGGGGCGACCGGGTCAGCGCGGCCACCGAGCCCGGGCCGCTCCCCTCAGCCCGGCCCCGTGTCCCCCCCCCGCTGCCCGGTACCGAGGGTGAGGCAGGAGGCGGTGAAGCCGAAACGCCATTTGTGATCGCGGGGCCGGAGCGGATCGTCGGGACCGGGACCAGGAGCGGAGGTGGGACGAAGCGCCGTGAAGGCGAAGTGAGCCAGGTAGGTCCAGAAGATGCCCTGTCCCGCGCAGAACAACCCGGCCAAGCGGAAGAACCCGTCCCGTTCGTGTCGGAAAAGCACCACGTCCCGCGGCACCGCCGCCGCCACGTCCAGCACCGCCGCCGCCCGCGCCCGGGCCGCCGCCATAGCGACCGCTCCGCGGCCGCTTCCGGGTCACCCGGCCGCCGCTTCCGGGCCAGCTCACCACCACTTCCGGTCCCGGCCGCCATATTTGAGCCGGGCGTGAATCCAAAGCCCCTCTTAAAGGCGCAGCATAGCCCAAACGCGCCAGCGTTGAAACGGGTCGATTTATTGATTTATTTACAAAAAGGTAGGGAATAAAACGCCGGGGGAGGGGAAGGGGGGCGGGGGGGGAGGGGCGAGGGAGGAGCGGGGGAATCCGCTCACTTGAGAAACGCAACCTCGGGGATCTTCCCTTCCAGCTGCAAGAGAAATGGGGGGGAAGGGTGGGGTTCAGCCGGGGGGCTGGGGTGCCCCCCAGGAATGGGGGGGCTGGCTCAGACCCCACCCCCCCCCTCCCCAAACCCACCTTCAGCTGGGTGAAGACCTGCCCGGCCCGGCCGTAGTCCCAGTCGTTGTCCTGCAGGCACCTGGGGCACAGGAGAGGGTGAGGTTGGGGAAAGGGGGGCGGGGAGTCCCTGGGGGTGAGGGGGGGTCCCCGCTGTGGGGTGCAGGGGTGGGGGAGACGCAGGACTCACTTCTGGGACCACTCGAGGTTCATGCCCGACTGCATGGAGAAGGCGGCCAGCATCTCCTGCTGCTCAGCGGAGGGGTGGGCACGGGGCTGGAGGAAGGGGGGGGGCCGGCATGAGGAAGGCTTTGCGGATCTCCTCCGTGGTGGCGTTGCGGACGAAGAGTTCGTCGTTAACGATGCAGAGCCTGGGATGGGGAGGGGAAAAAGGCAGAGTGAGCACCGGGGAGGGGGGGGGAACACACACACACACGCATCCCCCTGCCCCAGGGCCGGGCTGCGGTTTGGGGGCACCTCCAAGGCCACGCTTGCCCATGACCACGACCCAGTGGTCACTGGGGATCCCCATGGATGGAGACTCCATCACCTCCCTGTGCAACCTGGGCCAAAAAGCGGCGTTCGGAGGGACCCTCCTGCACCCCAGCTCCCTCCAGTCCCGGCACCAGGCACCGCAGGGAAGAGCCTGGCTCCAACCGTGGCTCCGACCGGCGTCCCCAGGTGGCCAAGGTGGCTGGTAGCCTCCTGGGCTTGTACCAGAAGTAGCGTGGCCAGCAGGACGAGGGACAGGATTGTCCTTCTGTCCTCAGCACCCTGAGCACAGCGTTGCTTTGGGGCCTGAGACAGACGATGAAGTCAGAGCTGAGCACCCCCAGCCCTTCCTCATGGGACAGAATTGCTCCAGCCCCTTCCTCATCCTCGCGGCCCTCGGCTGGACGGCTCCAGCGCGTCCGTCCACACCGAGGGGCCCAGGCTTGGGACGCAGGGCCCACGTCGGGACCCCCCCCCCGGGTTCCAATCCACGCCGCCCGTCCCGCCCGCGCGCCAATAGCTTTGCCGTGAAGCTCTTATGGCGGCGGCGGTGAGCACACGCAGCGCCGAAGGCCCCGGTAGACGACGCTTGGTGCTTACCCGGCGTTGCCGGCCGGCACGGCGATGAACATCCGGGTGAAGGCGCGCACCGAGTCTCGGGATTTGCCGTCCACTGCGGGAGAGAGGGAGAGGAGGTGGCAGCGGGCGCCGGGAGGAAGGCTGGGCAGGCGCGGCGGGGATGAAGCTCACCTTCCTTGAAGATCCCATGGACGGCGAAGCAGAGCAGCGTGTTCTGGAAAAGGGGAGGGGGTGTGTGGGTGAGGAGGGGGGGCCCCGAGGGGTGAGGGGGGCACGAAGGAGCCGCCATAACCCCCCCCCCCCCAGCTCACCGTCTGCGCGCAGATGTCCACCATGAAGGAGTTGATGTCGTGCTGGGTTTTGGGGAGCTCGTTGAGGAAGGCCACCACGTTGAGCCGCGTGTGTTTGAGCAGCTTGAAGCGCATGGCTGGGGGAGGGAGGGGAGCGCTGAGCTCATGGCCCCCCGCTCCACAGCCCCCCCACCCCGGGGTGGCTCGGCGCAGGGCTGGGGGGCAATTTGGGGGTGGGGGCTTACTGGGGTCTTTCAGCTTCTTCACATTTCTGCTGTCCTTGAAGTACTCGTTCAGGCTGCTCCTGTGGGGACCCCCTCCTGCCCACCCCTCTGCCGTGACCGGCAGCGGGGCCGGGGGGGTTTTGGGGCCCGAAGGGGATACTGAGGGAGCAGCATGCCCCGTCGTGGTAGGCATCCAGCAGCCCCTGCCTGTCGCTGGAGTCGTAGATGGAGTAATACCTGGGGGGGGACACGACACAGAAGGGTGAGGGGGGGTGAAGGAGCGTAGGGGGGTGGATGAGACCCCCACCCGCCCCAGCACTTACTGCTGTAGGAACCGCAGCACCAAGACCTTCAGGTCGTCTGAGCCGAAGTAGCTGCCCTAAAAGTGGGGGACACACACACACAGGGGTTACCCCCCAGGAGACAGCCCTGCCCCCCCAGCCTGGGGTGGGGGCTCAGGGTCGTGTCCCCACCCTGGCCCAGGACAGGGGCTCAGGGTCCCCACCACCACCCCGGGACAGGGTCTCAGGGTGTCCCCCCCGCCCAGCCCCGTGTCCTTACCTGCGGGAGGCAGCGTCGTGGGGGCCCCCCCCCCCCCTGGCGCGCGGGCTCATGGCCGTCCTGGGGGGGGGGCGGTAGCGCCGGGGCTGGGGGGGGGAGCAAACCTCTCCCACCTGCCCCCCAGCAGGGCTCAGCACCCCCCCCCTTGCTTACCAGGCGCAGCAGCTTCGGGAAGCGCTCTCTGACGGAGCTGCCGACAGGTAGCAGAGTCGGTGTGGTGGCCGGGCTGCCCGCCGGGGCCAAGCCTTGCCCCCACGGCAAACACCAGCTCCCCCCCCTCCCCGGGACCCCTCCCCACATTACCCCCCCACCCACCCCCCCGCCATCCCTGGAGCCCCACATGGTGGGGCCACCCCACCACTGCCTCCCCCCCCTCCCCTCCCCTCCCCAGTGTCGCAGCCCCGCTCCTGGGGGCCCGGAGCTGTCCCCCCCACCCCAGGGCTGCCCCTGCCCCTGGGGGGGGTCTCGGGCCGCATCTGATGAGGAACCGAGGGGCCCTGGGGGCCGGCTCAGGACTTACCTGGCTCGTACTCACCTGGGTGCGGGTGCCCAGAGGAGAGGGGAAGGGGGAAGAGGAGAAATCCCCACCGGTCGTGGTGCAACCGTCGGCATGACCCGGCAGTTTACAGCTGCGGAGCGGGGGGGCCCCGGGGGAAGCGGGGGGGGGGGGGGCCAGGGTGGGGGGGGGAAGCCCTGGGCGAGCCTCTTCTCCTCCGTTCCGCTCCCTCCCCGTCCCCAAGGAGCATCTTGGGCTCCAGGTACAGCCACATCCGGAGCCGAGGCCCCCCGTCCGCGCTGGGGGCCGGCGTCGGCGAGCCCAGGGGTGTCGGGGCCTGCCCGGAGCGGGCTGGAGGCCTGCGCCAGGCCTGGGATAAGCGAGAGCCTCCCCGCGCCGGCCGCGGCTGGGCGGCGGCGTTTGGCCACTGCACGGCTGTGCCTGTCTTAGGTTGTTCCTCCCGTGAGGAATCTTACCCGTCTCTGGCTAGCCAGCCATCGTCGAGGGCCAAACGCGGGCGCGAGGGAGGAAGGGGGCACGGGGGGAGGCTGGGGGCAACAACGCGATGCCCCGTGCCGTCTCCTGCAGCCCCTGAAAGCCCCCAGAAGGGCGGAGCGGCATCGAAAGCCCCGTCTGCGCGGCAGAGGGGTAGAGGAGCGGCAGGGAGGGAGCGGGGCGCTCCGGAGAAGAGGCTGTGGATCCCAAGGGAGGAAGACGGTGGAGGGGAGCAGCAAGGAGGAAGGGCGGGGGGAGAGGAAGGAGCAGGAAGAAAGCGGGGCTCCGAGCAGCTGAAACAGATCTGCCGTCCTCCGGCAGACGGGCGACGGCCCATCCCAGCCTCGCACCACGACCAGGGGCTGCGTGGGAGCCTGGGTGGGGGGGGAAGTGGGGACGTCCGGGCACCGGCGAGCAGAAGGCACTGGGGTGTAAGTTTTTTGGGGTGTGGGGTGTGGGGAGGCGGCCTCTCTTCGTCCTGCTGTGCTGCCCCCCGCGGAGCAGGGGCGGCCCACGGGCCCCTAGGGCCGCCCCAAGGCTAACACTGACCTGATGTAGGTGGACTGGTCCCGGAAAGCGTCGCAGAGCGGGTTTCCATCGAGCCAAAGCTCCTCCAGTTTGAGCCCCTTCACCTTGTCCAGCTCCCGATCCGATTTCAGCTGCGGGGCAGGGGGAGAGGGGGTGAGGACCCAAGGGAAGGGGGGGTTTGAGGGGGTGATTCCCAGGGTGGCACCCACCTCGTTGCGAGAGAGGTCGAGGATCTTCAGGCCAGAGGCTTTCTGCGCCAGCTCGGAGAGGTCGTCCAGGCGATAGAGCTTGTTACTGCTCAAGTTCAGGGACTGCAGCTGTGGGAAGAGATGGGGGGTGGTTGGGGGGGGACGGGGGGGACAGAGACAGGGGTCAGGGGGTGCCACCAGAGCAGGGAGAAGCGTCCCGTCCTCACCTCGGGGATGTTGTCCTCGATGATGCGCAGCACGACCAGCATGCAGTTCCGCTGGTTCAGCACCACGTCGATGCTCTGTGACAGCAAATCTGGGGGGGGAAAAAAGGCAGAAATAGGGGTGGGGGTGTCAGGCGCTGCCCACCGCAGCCCCCTCCCGCTCCTCGTGTCCCTGGGGGTGGCGAGCAGCACTTACCCGGGTCAACGCGGAGGCTCTTGAGGTCCAACGCCCGCTGCGAGCCATCGTATCTCTTGCTCATGCAGAGCTGGGACAACGCAACGAGGATGAAGAGTGAGCTCTGCTTCTTCCCCCTCTGCCCAGAGCCCGCGCCCGGCCACCCCGCTCACCTTCAGCTGCTCGATCTCCTCCGGTTTCAGCTCGTTTTGCAGGGACTGAGGCGGAGCCGAAGAGTTGATAATTATCACCACCTACAAAGGGAAGAGCGGAGCGTGAGGCAGCGTGCGCCGGCACCACCGCGCCCACGCAGAGCGGGGAGGAACGGCCGCGCCGTGAGATCGCCCCCACGGGGAGCGGCCGCCGGCCCATCCACCCCGGCAGCGCGGGAGGAGCCGCGGGAGGAGCCGCAGACCTTGTAGTTGTCCCTGTCGGTGATCTTGCGGGAGACCTGCTTGAGGGCGCTGGCGGTGGTGGCGTCCTCCACGTAGAACTGGGCTCGGTTGTGGTCGTAGTGGAACTGAAAAAGGGGATGGGCTTGGGGTCCGGGCAGCGGCTCCTGCAGAGCCCCAGCCCCGCCCCGACCTCCCCAAAAAGGGGAAGCGGAACAAAATCTGGGCACCTGGGCCCCGGCTCACCTCGACGGGAGTGAAGGGGACGCTGCAAAGGTTCTGGATGGAAGTCAGGAGCCACGACTTGTCATATTTTTTGCCATAGGGGATCTACGAGACAATTTGGTCAGGGGCAGGGTGCAGGCAGGGTGCAGGCTGCTCGAGTCCTCGTGGAGGAACTGCCACAGCCCTGCCCAGACCACGCGTGTCGCAGCTGGGCAGGATGCAGCTGCCTTCTGTGTACGCGGAGGGAGAGGAAGGAGGGAGAGGGAGAGGAAGGAGGGAGAGGAAGGAGGGAGAGGAAGGAGGGAGAGGAAGGAGGGAGAGGAAGAGGGAAGGGAGGGAGAGGAAGGGAGAGGAAGGAGGGAGAGGAAGGAGGGAGAGGAAGGAGGGAAGGAAGGAGGGAGGAGGAGGAAGGAGGAGAGGAAGGAGGGAGGAAGGAGGGAGAGGAAGGAGGGAGAGGAAGGAGGGAGAGGAAGGAGGGAGAGGAAGGAGGGAGAGGAAGGAGGGAGAGGAAGGAGGGAGAGGAAGGAGGGAGAGGAAGGAGGGAGAGGAAGGAGGGAGAGGAAGGAGGGAGAGGAAGGAGGGAGAGGAAGGAGGGAGAGGAAGGAGGGAGAGGAAGGCATACGCTATTTCGCTTGGCAGCGAGCTCCATTGATCGTCTTGCCCAACTGCCCGACCCCCTCGGGGCTGCGCGTCGCTAAGGGCATTGTCCAAACGCCCCTGGAACCCTGCCGGGTGTGGGGCATTGCCCGCCCATTCTGGAGCCTGGTCGCCCGCCCGGTGAAGGACAGGATTCCCCCCCGGTCCCAACCTCCCCCGAGGCAGCTCCGAGCCATTCCCAAGCCTCCCGCCCCCGATCCCAGGGAGCAGAGCTCAGCGCCTCCCTCTCTCCACGGCCCCTCCTCGGGAAGCTGCACGGTCGCCCCTCAACCTCCTTCCCCTCCACATTAAAACACCCTGGAGTCCTCACCCGCCCCGCGCAGGCCGTTCCTCCCTTCCTTCGCCAGCGTTCTCCCCATCCTCTGCGCCCAAATTCACACTCTGGCACCTTAACGACCTCTTTTCAAAACCGAGGGGCACTCGAGGTGCAGCCGCACCGACGCTGAACCCCCTCCCAACCGGCTGGTTCTGCCATGCTCGATGCACCCCAGGGCACGGGCTGCCCTCGCTGCTGGCACCCCCAGACCCCTCCCCACAGGGCGGCTCTCCCAATTTATCCTCGGCATTACTCCATCCCATGGACAGAATCCCGCATTTGCCGCTGATAAATTTCATCCCGTTTAATCACAGCCCAAAAGAATCACAGAATCGTTTAGGTTGGAAAAAACCATTTAAGATCATCGAGTCCAACCGTTAACGCGGCCAAGACCACCGCTAAACCCCGGCCCGCAGGGGATGGGGGCTCCATCGCTTCCCCGGGCAGCCCGTTCCAATGCTTTTGGGGGAAGAAATTGTTCCCAATACCCAATTTAAGCCTTTGCTGGCGCAGCTTGAGGCCACTTCCTCTCGTGCCATCGCTCTGGGACAAGAGCCTGACCCCCAGCTCGCTACAAGCTCCTTTCGGGCGGCTGTAGAGCGCAATGAGGGCTCCCCTGAGCCCCCTTTTTTTCAGACTGAGCACCCCCTGTTCCCTCAGCCGCTCCTCCTAAGATGGGGACAGGGTGACGACGGCCGCGCTCGCTGCCCCCGCGCTGTCGCGAGAGACATCTCATCATCCCCATCCCCGCGCTGCGCAAAAGCGGGTGACAACGGCCGCAATCCCCGTCCCTGCGCCGCCTCCCCCACTCACGGTGATCTTGAACCAGTTCCGGCGCCCGCCGTCGCGGCTGGTGCCGCCGCTCCGCTCCGGGGTGGGAAGATCCCGTCTGACCGTGATGTGGATGTTGGTTGTGCGGTTGGGCCGCGGCCCATAGGGCAAGCTGGGAACAGCGAGGTGAGGTTTGGGGGAGCACCAAATAATCCCCACAGCCCCGCGGGCTCCCCCAGCCCGCAGCTGCCCACACTCACTATCGGCTGCGGGGCCCGTCGTGGGCCTCGCTCATAGGGACGTCGCCGTCGTCCTCCTCCAGCCGCGTGCGGAGACCGGGGCCGCCGCGGCTACGGGAGCGGTGGTTCATCTCGCTGTACATCTTCCCCCGGAACGGGCCGCGGCCCTTCTTCCTCCGGCCTGAGAAGCCTCGGCCACCCACACGGTCATCGTGTTCTGCCCGGGCAGCGCCGCTGTCAGCCGCGCCGGCTGCCACCCCCCCCTCTCCCCAGCCCTGGGGGTCTCTCCTGCCTGGCTGCCAACCCCAGCCCCTCTCCCCAGCCCTGGGGGTCTCTCTCCTGCGCTGGCTGCCAACCCCAGCCCCTCTCCCCAGCCCTGGGGGTCTCTCTCCTGCGCTGGCTGCCGACCCCAGCCCCTTCCTTGGGCCCCAAACCTTCTCCCAACCCCTCCTGACACCCAAACTCTCTCCTCGTCCCCAAACCCCTCCTCGGCCCCGGCCCCCAACGCCCCCCCCCCCCCAACCCCGGGGCCTCGCAGCTCCCCCCTCCCCCCCCTCCGGAGCTCTGCCCCCGCCGCCCCCGGCCCCCGCTCACCGCTGTACCCGCCTTTGCTCTCCTCCCCCCCGCACCCCCCCCCCCCCTTTGGTCGCGGGTTCGAGTCCCGCCCCGGGAGACAGAGCCAGCGCAGCAGGGGAGCCACAGCTTTAACAGGGTCCACAGCCCATCCCAGGGGTCCCGTGGCTTTCCCAGGGTCCAGAGCCCCCCCCACTAGGGGTTCCAAGGCTTTACGAGGGTCCAGAGGCCCACCCCACCCCCTCCATGGGGGTCCCACAGCTTTACCGGGGGGGGCTACAGCCCCTCCGGGGGTCCCAGGGCTGGGGGGAGAGGGGGCGCTCTGGCAGCATTCCCAGCCCACCATGAGGGGCTACAGCCACCATGACCAGGTGGACATGGGGACCATCTTGGCGTAGGCTGTGGGAACCCCCAGGAGGGGACAGGGGGTGGTGCCCCCCCACCGCCCCCGGCACAGTCTGGCCACTGGTGGGGGGAGACAAGGGGGTCCTCGTGGCAGGTTGGGGTCCCCTGCCCTGTCCCCATGCCGGTGTCCGTCTCCGAGCCCCGCAGAGCACGGACTGAGTCTGTCTGTCCCGGCTGATGGGACGAGGAGGAAGGGGGGGCAGGGGGGAGGATGGATCAGGCCAGGAAGACGACGAAGACGATGAAGAAGATGATGAGGATGAGGAAGATCTTGACCATCAGCCAACGGTTGGAGGTGACCGACTGGAAGTACTTGAGGATCTCCCCGTGCGCCGCCTCCACGTTCAGCTGCGCGTCCTCCACGCTGGCGTCGATCCTGCGGGGCGAGTTGGGACAGGGAAGGGGAACAGATGCTGGAGGGGACGGACGGACGCTGAGGCGGGGGACAGACGGACAGGGGATTGTCTGGGGTGGGGGTGTTTGTACCTCTGGATGGTCTCCTCCTGCTCCTTCACCATGTGCGCCAGCTGCTGGAAGATGGAGCCCAGCTCCACGATGGTGGACTCGATGTTTTGCATCGTATCTGCCCGGTTCTGGATGTAGGAATCCTGCGGGGCGAGCAGGGCCGGCGCCGGGGCCAGCGGTTCCCGGGTCACGCGTCGCGTCCCCACTTCGATGCGTCGCTTGTGGGGGGGTGTGTGTGTGTCGTGTGTCTGTCCCCCCCGCCCCATGTCCCCACCTGCTCGTCGATCAGCTGGAGCTGCTGGCTCGTCCGCGCGTCCATCTCGATGGCCACCGCCCCGGCGCGCGGCACCTCGTCCTGCAGCACCGCTGAGCCGCCTGCGGGGAGAGCGCAGCCTGAGCCGGGGGGCAAAGACCACCCCCCCTCCCCCCCCAGCCCTCCCCAAAATCCCAGCACTCACCCAAATTTCCAGCAGCGAGGGGCAAAGCGGAGACAGGGGCGCGGGAGAAATGCTCACGGCGGCTGCGCTGCTGCTTCAGGTTCTGTAGTGGGGGGACACGGATGGACACACGGACACGAGGAGGGGGGTCAGGCAAGCGGGGGGTGTGGAGACATGGACACGAGGAGGGGGGGTCAGGGCAAGCGGGGGGGCAAGGGTTGTGGACACACAGACACGAGGACGGGGGTCAGGGCGGGAAGGGGGCGAGGGGCACAGACACACGGACACGAGGAGGGGGAGGTCAGGGCAGGGGGGGGGCGAGGACTCACCTCTGTCCGCACCTCCAGCACTGATTTGAAGTCGTTGGACATGGAGGCCAGTTTGGACTGAGAGAAAGGGGGGGGGAATCAGCCACCGGGGCTGGGGGGGGCCTGTGTGTGTCCCCCCCCCATCCCTGCCCCTGTCCCCACCTGCAGAGACACCACCACGGTGTTGGAGTGGGTCTGGACGTGCCGCCCGCTCTGACCCCCCCTGGCCCGCACCACCTCCTGCAGCTGGGCGATTTGCTTGTTCAGGCTGTTGATGTCCTGTGGGATGAAAAGTGTGTGTGGGGGGGTCAGGACACCCCCAAAATGTCGTGTCCCCCCCCCGCCAAGCCCCTCCGGCCCCCACCTGCTTGATGATGTAGGTGAGCTCCTCGATTTCCACCGCTTTGTCGTCAAAGAGGGATTTTCGCTTGGCCACTGCCAGCATTGGCCAGGGGACGGCAAAAAAAAAAAAAAAGGGGGGGGGGGAGGAAGGTGGTGGCTGTCAGGGTACCCCCCGGACCCCCCCTTGTGCCCCCAAAACCCCCCTTGTGCCCCCCAAAACTCACGGATCGTCAGCTTCTCCAGCTTGGCGAAGGTGTTGCTCAGATCCTTCCCAATGCGCCTAGGAGCACAAAAAGGGGGGGGGGGGGGCACCCATCAGAGCTGGGGTGTCCCCCATGTCTGTGTGTCCCCTCCTGCTTAGGGACCCCATCCCCCTCCCATCTTGTGTCCCCCCCTGCATCGCTCTCCCCATCCCCTGGGGTGGTGATGCCCCCCCTCCTCCTGCCCCCCTCCCCACACCCAGGGACCTCCAACCCCCGGGACCCCCCCCAAACTCCCCTGGGGGCCCCCCCTTGTCCCCATCCCCTTCTCACTTGGCCATGAGGCGAACTCGCTGCGCTGCCGCCGGGCACCCGGGGCCGCTCTGCCGGGCGTGCCCCATCCTGCACCGGGGAGAGAGGGGGGGTGAGGCCGGGGGGGTGGGGCAGAGGGGACCCCCGGGGGGGAAAGGGGGGGGGAGAAGGGGCGGAAAGCCCCCCCCCCCTCCTGCCCCTCCTGACACCCACCTGCCGGCTCTGCAGGGATTTGCAGGCGGAGAGGAATTCCTGGGTCCGGTCGCGACACGACATGGCGTCTTGGGGGGGTGGCGGGAGCGGGGGGGCGGTGGGGGTCACGGCCTGTGTCTGGGGGGGCCCCAGGTAAACTCCCGGTTCCCGCTGCTTAGAGCCGTGCCGGCGCCGCGCGTTCATCGGGGCTCATCCCCTGCCGCTGCGGCGGGGCCCGGGAGGGGGGGGGTCAGAGCCAGCCAGGACCCCCCGCGAGAGCACCGGGGACCCCCCCCTCGGCCACCAGGGACGTCCTACGGGCAGTGGGACCCCTCTACGGGCACCGGGAGCACCCCCCCCGGGTACCGGGAGCCCCCCTCGGCCAGCGGGGATCCCCCCACGGGTACCGGACCCCCCCCCCCCGGCCACCAGGGACGTCCTACGGGCACTAGGACCCCTCTACGGGCACCGGGGACCCCCCACGGGTACCGGAAACCCCTCCCCCTCGGACACCGGGACCACCCCCTTCCCCCGGAGGACGCCGGTGCCCGCTGCTGGGGGGGTGGGGGACGACGACACCGTCCCGGAGGGGCGGGGCCACGCGCGCGCTGCCGGCCCCGCCCCGCGCCGTCGCGCGCTCACCGGGGCCTCGGGTCGGGTCGGGCCGGGCGCCACCACCGGGATCCGCCGCCGCACTGACGTCACTGCCACGTCTCTTCCCCGCCCCTCCCCGGTGGTGTCGTGTGCCCGTCGGTCCGCCGGAAGTCGCACTCTATGGGCCGGCAGTCCTCCAGGGCACCGGAAGCCCCTCGGTCCGCCGGAAGTCGCACTCTATGGGCCGGCAGTCCTCCAGGGCACCGGAAGTGCCCTCGCTCCACCGGAAGTCGCACTCTATGGGCCGGACAGTCCTCCAGGGCACCGGAAGTCGCCCGCCGGAAGGCACCTAGCGACAGGCCCCGCCCCTGGCAACGAGGACGGTCTCCCCGGCAACAGGCCCCGCCCCTAGCAACAGCTACCCGCCCTAGCAACCAAGGCACGACCCTGGCAGCCGGACCCCCACCTCCCACCCCCCCCCACCCCGGCTCAGTGACATCACCGTGACGCCATCAGATGACCTCAAAGCCCCCTTCCTGCGTTCAGGACCCTCCTCCCTCCCCCCGCTGGCAGGACCCAGGGCAGAGAGGGGCAGAGACGGGCGCGGAGTCAGCGGCTTTATTGGGGGGGGGCGGTCGGGTCCCATCGGCGGCGGGGCTGGTCCCGGTGCGGCGCCCCCGTTGGTCCCGGCGCTGCGTGGTCCCGTCGGGATAGCGGTGACGGGGAGGTCACTCCCGCGACTTGTACTCCTCGAGGTGGGCGAGCACCCAGGCGGCGGGGCCCAGGCAGGTGACGGCCATGGCCAGCAGGCCCACGACGCTCTCCTGCGGGCACAGCGCGGTCAGCCCCGGCGCCCCCCACCCCCCCCAAGGTCCCCCCCCCCCCCCCCGGGCCCCGGCCGCGGCGGCCCCGAGATGAGGCCGCGTCGGGGCGGGGCGGGCCGGGCCGCGGAGCGCAGGAGGGAGCGGGCCAGGCGGGCGGCGAGCGGCATGGCGGCGGCGGAAGTGGCGAGAGGCGTCACTTCCGGCAGATCTTAAGTCCCGCCCCCACGCAGACTCCGCTACGTCGAGCAGCCGCTCGCCCCGGCCCCGCCCCCTCCACACACCCGCGCATAAAACCACGCCCCCCCGCGCAAGCCTCGCCCAGACCCGGCCCCCGCGCGTAAGCCCCGTGGTCCCCCAGCCCAGAAGGGGGCGCAATTCCCCCAGTAACTAATTGGGGAGGAGGTACTGGGCGTGACGCAGGCTTCCCCCCCCCCCCCCCCCCCCAGCCCGAGGTCTATTTAAATGTTTATTATTATTTATTACATACAAACAAATCCGCTGGGGGGGGAGGAGAAAGAAAAAAAAATAAAAGAAAAGAAAAAGAAGGGGTGGGGGGGGAAGAGGCCTCGACTCCCGCGAGGCACCAGAAACCCGCGGAACAGGCAAAAACCCCCTTCCAGCCCCAAAATGAACCCCTGCCCCTCCCTCCCCAGCCCCACACGAGCCCCCCCAGGAGGAGGATGGGGGGGGTCCCGGCCCCTGTTTGGCGAGCGGAGGCGATGGGGGGTACGACCAGGCTGGGTACCTGTCCCCGAGGCGAGGAGGTGATTTTGGGGCAAAACCCCTTGGGTTTGGGTGCAGCCGGGGGTGGGGCTCAGTGACAGCAGCCCCCGCAGTGTCCCCCCCCGGGGGGGGGTGGCCTCCCCAACTGGGCGGCGGCTAGGATCTCGTGGGGCGTCGTCCCCGCAGCAGCCGGAGACGCTGGGGGAGGCGGCGTCCACCTCGACCCGGGGGGGGGGTGGGGGGCACCGCGTCACCCCAACCCCCCCCGTGCCACCCTGACACCCCCCCACATCACCCC
>CM067102.1:5001381-5054845 GCA_034008185.1 Gorsachius magnificus | reverse complement strand
GACAACGAGACTGAGATGCCAAGGATCCTGTACGTACTTTGCGCTCTGATTTAGAGGAAGGGCTGCTAGGAGAAGGAAGGAAAGGATCTCTCTGTCACAAGGACGGGAGACGTAAGAGGTTTAAACTGCATCCTGAAAGCTCCAGCTAGATACCAACAGAAACTTCCAACAGTAAGGATAGTTCAGATGGGGACAGATCACCTGGGGATAATGTGGAGTCACATAGTTTCAACTACCGAAATTCTCCAAAGATGTTAAAAAATGACCTGAGCACAGCTGATCTCACCTTGGAGGATGCAGACAGACTAAGCACCTACTCAAGGCTGCTGCTAACCCTGACTTTTTGGGGCTGTGTACCTAGGACAACAGACGTTCCAGACTGTTTCAGACACTTGCACATTAGACAAAGCAGCACAAGAACAGGACATTTCACCCCGATGCTCAGTCACGTGTGCTTTTTGCCTGTACTTACTACAGACCTGAGGCTTCAGCCACGCAAAGGCAGGGCTTGATGCATAAACCTGATTCAAGTTGTTTCTGTAAGAATTTTGAACAAACGTGCGGAAAAGCACAAGGACATCTCCCATCATTCACCCGAGACAGGGCTACCACTGCATATTGCACAGCTCTGCTCCAGACAGAGCACATGCATCTATTGATCCTCATTTTAAATTGGAAAATTGATTTTCCCACAAGAAAATCCCTGATCTAAGCAAGCCTCATGGTTCAGCATACCAGCCCTGTACTGACCTTCTGAGCAACAGGCATCCTGCTGAAGATGTTCCATAACATGATTCCTACCACAGCTTTATCCCTGAGGTAGAAAATGACACCTTTGCCATCATCTTCTCCTGGCTTTGGAATTTGAGGCATCGGTGAAACGCTTGGAGAAATGCAAACTTCTGAGGCTTCTGCTTCTGTTTCACTCTCTGATCCAATCCCTGTCCCTAATGCAAAGATCAAACACCCAGCGCAGAAAAAAGAAGCAGCTCTTTGCCTGCGATTGTGGAAGCAGACTAAAGAGCAGGGTTCTGTACGAGACTGAGTTGTTCTTCTTTGAGCTGTGTCCAGGAAAAGTTGAGTTCCAGTAGCACAAGAATGAAGCCGTCCTAACATGAAGCACAACACTGACAGCTCCCAACTTCCATCACCACAGGCAAAAGAGAACAGCCCACTTCTTCCAGGCAGCATCTACCAAAGAAATATGCTTAGATCCACATAACCTCTTTTGTGCAAAACCTGATCATTTTGTTGCTATGGAGGACATTAAGGTTCACTGGAAAAGAAGCATTAATTTTAGTAAATGAGTTACAAGATGTCTTCTTGGGGAATGCTATGTTGTAATCACATTCCAAGATCAAAAGCAGCCTTTAAAGCTCAGTCTAGAAAAGCAAACAGACTGATGCCTCCTGGTGTTCTACAGTGAGACCAGACCGACTCTGTGACCACTACACAGAGTGAGAGACAAACCCCTTCATGCATGGAAACAGCTCCCAGGTGTGACTACAGCCCTACCCGATTGCTCTGTTGCTCTTTTCGGTGTGTCTTTTGCTGTTGCTTTAAGCAAACAAGACTCCTGTTGGCAAACTACTGCCAACAAGGCCAATGGCTTCGACCCCACGTTAGGACCCAGATTGCTCCTAGGAACGAAGCAGAAAACAACAATAATTTGTAGCATTAGTGAGGCAAATCCAAGGCAATTCCATCCAGCCCCAAATCCTTAATGACAGTGCTGTGCGAGAGAGATCATGGCACGTGGGCTGTTCTCTCCGGGTCCCAGTAAGACCACTCGACCGAACCTCTGGCAATGCTGAGTTACAAGCACTGGACTTTGCAGCACAGACAATTATTTAGTGTACGCTTCAGAGAGCACATTTAGGGAATATTAAAGAGAAGAACGCATGGCTGTTACACCTCCTTGAGCTGGGCACCAGCTGCATTTGAACTGGGGTGCTCACAGGAGTCACAGCAGCTGTGGTTTGGGGCCCAGTAAGTACAAGACGTCAAAAGTGTTCCCAACTGTGCCGAGGAAATAAGTGCATCCCTCAAACCAATCTGGATCTCTCGATACGTACATCACTACCTTTCTGGCCATTACATAGAATCATAGAAAGTTTTGGGTTGGAAGGGACCCCTAGAGGTCATGTAGTCCAACCCCCCAGCAGTGAGCAGGGACACTGCTAACTAGATCAGGTTGCTCAGAGCCCCATCCAACCTGGCCTTGAATGTTCCCAGGGATGGGGCCTCCACCACCTCTCTGGGCAACGCGTTCCAGTGTTTCACCACCCTCGTTGTAAAGAATTTCCTCCTTATATCCAGTCTAAATCTACCCTGTTTTAGTTTAAAACCATTACCCCTTGTCCTGTCACAGCTGGCCCTACTAAAAAGATTTTCCCCATCTTTCCTATACGCCCCTTTAGGTACTGAAAGGCCGTAATCAGGTCTCCCCGCAGCCTTCTCTTCTCCAGGCTGAACAACCCCAACTCCCTCAGCCTGTCCTCATAGGAGAGGTGCTCCAGCCCTCGGATCATTTTAGTAGCCCTCCTCTGGACCCGCTCCAACAGTTCCACATCCTTCTTGTGCTGAGGGCTCCAGAGCTGGACTCAGTGCTCCAGGTGAGGTCTCACCAGAGCAGAGTAGAGGGGAAGAATCACCTCCCTCGACCTGCTGGCCACACTTCTCCTGCCGCCTCCCGCCACTCATCTGGCCATCACGGTGCGCCGTGGCTAAGCCCACCCCGCTGGAGGAGCAGGAGGTGTCCGTGCCCATCACGCCCCAGCAGCGGCCCGAGAGGGAGCGCATGAAGAAGCTGGCCCAGGAGGAGCGGCAGCGGGCGGCCCGGCAGATGTCGGCTGGCGAGGTGCAGTTCCTCATGCAGAGGGAGATCGACATGGGGACAGCCGACGCCTACGGTTACCTGTAACCCCCCGGCCCAGCACCGTCCTCCACAGCACACGTGTGCAGAGGAGATCTGGAGGCAGGGACCTGCATCCCCCCGCTCCAGCCCCAGCCCTTTCCCAGACCCCCCCCACTTCTTGCTTACACCATTAAAAGAGTTGGGTGCTTGCTTTGCAGCGTCGCTCTCTGCCTGCGTCATGTGCACAGCGGGGGGTGGGCACGGGGCTAACGCAGCCCCTGCCCACCCTGCAGGGGGCTGAGCTGGGCTGGGGATGGCCACCGAGAGGAAGGGTCTATGGGGCACCGCTCCAAGTGCCAGGCGCCCGTGGGAGAAGCCACGCTGAGGAGCATCAACGCTGGGAGGACACGCATCCCATCGCCACACCTCCCAGTGGATTTTACCTTTTATTTTCTTTCTTTCCCTTAACTATTATTTTTAAATTTCCTTTTAGTTATTAAAGTCTTTTTATCTCCATCCACGAGTTTCATTCTCACTTTCACCCCTCTGACTCTCAACCCCATCCTACCAAATTTTCTCATTACGATCATGTTAATGACACAATAGATCCTGCCACACCTACAGCCTGCCAAACCTGAAGACCTGCTCATGCAAGAACGTTCCAGAAATTACAATCAGCACACAGAAGCATAATGAAAGACTGAAAGGAAAGGATACAGAATGAAAGGAAAAGAAGGGAAAGGCTGAAAGTCTGAAATGAAAGAATTAAATTAAAAGAAAAAAACCCATGAAATGAAAGAATGAAGTTAAATCAAATCAAATTAAATGATGAAATGAAATAATGAACTAAGTAATGTAATTCATTAATATGAAGTAACAAAAATAACTGAAATACTGAAAGACTGAAATGAAATAAAATGATGACATGAAATAATGAACTGAAAAGCAACGAAATGATGCAATGAATTCAGTAAGTATGGAGAGCAGCAACACGGGGCTCGTCCCTGGGAGCCAAGTGGCAGGGGACGCGTCAGGGACGCCCAGCAGCTGTGCCCAGCTGCCCTCGGGGACAGCCCCCAAAGGTCTTCAAGCTTTGAAGGGGGCAGGGCAGAGGGGGGGCGGGTGGGGCTGCGCACAGGGGGGTGTCACCCCCACGTCACAATGCCACTGCCCAACACGCAGCAGTCACAATGCCCCGGGAGGGGCTCAAGGGGGCCTCCTCCTGCGTCCCGCTGCCAGCCGGCCCAGCGTCGCCATCGGGACAGAGCTGGCCTGGGGGCAGCCGGGAAACATCCGAGAGGAAGCCCCTGAGGAGGCGGCGCAATTCCCTGGAGGGGGCTGAGGGAGGGAGGCTGGAGGCTGGACGAGGCTCCTGGAGGTTCTCCGCTGCCAGGCCAGCTCCTGGTGGGGCCCTGTTCAGAGCCCATCGAACGGAGGGGAATCCTTTCTAGCTGGAGAGCAGCAGCCAGAGCAAGGGCATGCCTTCTTGAGGAGCACTGCAGAGCTGCCGTCCTCATCTATCCCCTGCGGAGCCAGGGGCAGCAGCCGTAAGAAATGGGATGCAGGGGCATTGCAGGGAGTCCCATGGCTTTGGAGCACCCCTTGATGTCCTGCCAGGGGTGGGAAGGATTCTGGCTGCCAAAGGGGATGAAGCTGAAAGCGTTTTGCCACTCTCAGAAGCCCCCAGGATGGCTCCAGGTTGAGGGAGAAGAGGGCTTGGGCATCTTCTGGGAGGCAGGAGCAGCCTGTGGGACGAGGAGGCCGGTCTTGCTCGCATGCTCAGGGCACAGCCGATCGCCAGCTCTGGGGTCAGGAAGGAATTTTCCCCCGGGGCAGATTGGCACTGGTCCCCGGGGCTTTTTTGCCTTCCTCTGCAGCATTGAGCATGACCACTGGTCAGGGCTCCTCTGCTCCCTTTCAGCTGGGTTACTGCCCGCTGCTCCTGCACCCTGAGATGGGCGTGAAGCCTGTAGCTGGGGAGGGAAGGATTTGTGAAAGAAAAGGAAAGGAAATCAAGGGAAGGGAAGGGAAAGGAAGGGAAGGCAAGCAAGGGAAGCAAGGAAGGGGAAGGGCAAAGAAAGAAAGGCAATGGAAGGAAAAGCAAGGTAAGGCAAGGACAGGCAAGAGAAGGCAAGGGAAGGAAGGGGAAGGCGAAGCGAGGTGAGGTGAGGCGAGGCAAAGGCAAAGGAAAGGCAAGGCAAAGGCAAGGCAATGGCAACAGGAGGCAAAACACTGAGGAGGAAACAGGAGGAAAGAGGAAGAGGAGAATGCACAGGAGGCAACCGGAGGAGAAGGAAAAAGAAACCACAAGGAAATAGGAGAAGGTGGCAACAGGAGGTAACAGAAGGCAACAAGAGGACCAGGAGGTAACAGGAGGCAACAAGGGGAAGAAGAGGAGGAGAAAGATGAGGGGGGGAGAAGAGGAAACAGGAGGTGGAAGAGGAGGCAAAAAGAAGGAAACAGGAGGAGGAAGAGCAAGAAGAGGCAAGAGGAGGCAGGAGGAAGCAAACAGAAGAGCAGTCTGTAGGGGGCAACAAGAGGAAACATAAGGAATAAAAATGGGGATATAGGAGGAGGAGGAGAGCTCAACTGGAGGCAAGAGGAGAAGGAGGAAGAGGCGGCAATAGGAGAAGCAGGAGGCAACAGGAGGAGAAGGAGGCAATAGGAGAAGGAGGGAGGAGGCGGCAACAGGAGGAAGAGGAGGATAAGGCAATGGGAGGCAACATGAAGAGGAAGCAACAGGAGGAAACTAGAGGCAAGAAGAGTAGGGTCTGGAGTTAAAGGGAGGAGGAGGGAACCGGACGGAACAGGAAAAGGAGCAATAGAAGGCAACCTGAAGACACAGGAGGCAACAGGATACAGGAGGACAAAAGGAAGCAACGGGAGGAGTACAAGGATGAGGAGGCAAAAGGAGGGGGAGGTAACTGGAGGCAACAGGAGAATGAGGAAGACAAGGAGAATAAAACAGAAGGCATCAGGAGGCAAGAGGAGGCAACAACAGACAAAAGGAGGAGGACGTAGAAGAGGAAGCAAAAAGAAGCAACAGGTGGAGGAGAAAGCAGCAGCAAGAGGAGGCAAGAGGATGTCAGGACGTGCTCCAGAAGAAGAGAAGAGAAGAGCAGTACAAGAAGATCCCCGTCACCTAACTGCAAAGAAATAATTCTTGCTCAAGGAAATGAGTACCCAGAGCGAAACAGACACAGCAGCATCGCGAGCCAAACTGTTCCAGCGGCAGTGTTAGCTGCTGCAGAGCTGCAGGCTGAACGCCTCACCATCACTGTCACAGGGCCCCGGCTCACAGCAATCACAAAGGCCCTTCGGAAAGGCTCAAACGCCTCTCCCCACCTCTGAAGAGGGCCTGCTGCTGACCTGCTGCCGGCGTTAGCAGCACAGCCCTCCCGCCCTCCAGCCCACACTTGCCCACCCCGTATGCAGGAGGCACCGGCTTTCAGCTGCTCCCTTCACGGCTCTCTTGGCTGTGCTCCTGTCCTGTCTCACTTCCTACCGCATCGCTCAGGGTGGGCTCCTTGTCAGTCGAGACTTGATGCCTTGAACAAGGCTAAAACAGAGAAAGGAGAAAAATAAAAATTCTGCTCTAGCTTTGATGGTAGTTATGTTGTGCTTGCTTGAGCAATTTTGAAACTCTTGGTATGCACAAACAGGTAAGAGGCTCGAGAAACCTTCAGTCTGGCCAAGGAGTTCATTCTAACCTCACTGTAACACCGAAAGATCCACCCTCGGGTACAGAAAGCCCCTGCTGACCAAAGCCCCCTCCTCACAGAACACGCCCAGGGAAAAGAGGACGCTGTCACTTTAAGTGGGGACAGGCACCGCAGAACCAGTGAGGGTGGCAGTGACCAAGGGGAACTGGTAACTGTGGCTTGGAATGTACAAACGCTTACCGTGTTACCCCAGGGTGTGCTGGGTGTGGGGAAGGCTCCCCCAGCCCCCAGCGCTGCACACACACCAGGCCTGCTCTCCAACACCCCCGGCGCAGCCTCAGGCAGTTTCCTGACCGGCTCTTTCGGTCCCAGGCAGAGCTGTGCCCCCCCAGGGCGCTGCACTGCTCCCACCCCCTCAGCACAGAGGGGGCTGAGCTCCCCACGGGGCCCGCTGCGGGGGAAAAGGGGCCCTGGGCCTGGGCCGGGCACAGCTCAGCCTCCAGGCAGGCCCCGCCTCGGCCATGGCAGAGCTCGGCCTGGCTGCCGGCAGAGCCCGCCCTCTTCTCCCCTCGCCCTTCACCAGCATAGGCCGGGAGGGCTGTCAGTCTGCTCCCCTGAGGCGAGGCTGCCTCTGATTGGCCCCCAGCCATGCAGGCTCTGGGGCTGCAGTGCCCGCCCTGCATGGGAGGTGAGCACCTCCCATTGGCCGCCTGGGCTGTCACTCTGCCCTGGTCTGGGCCCGCCCTGCCCTGCGGTGATGCTCTCTCTCATTGGCTGCCTGAGGTGTCACATCCCCACCCACCTCCCCCCTTCCTCTGATTGGCTGCCTGGTTACCATCAATCACCAAAGGGCCCCCCCCCGGCCCCGGGCCCTTGCCGGCCGGCCCGGGGGGGGGGCGCTCCAGCCGGCCCCAAATGGGGTGGCTGCCCTAAAATGGAGGCTTTGGGCACCGAAAGGGTGGGCTGGGTGCTAGGAATGGTGCTGGGGACCCTGAAAACGAGGGCAGCCTCTGGGCTCCGCCCCAAGCTGGCTGTGGTGCCCAGTGACTCCAGGCCACGCAGCGCCCCTCAGCCGCCCTGAGTGGCCACCGTGACCGACGGAGCCCAAAGCCACGGACTCAGCGGCCATTCTGTGGGCAGGTCATGGCCGTTTTGCAGGGGTGGTCCATAGCCCCGGGGAGCAGTGCCCATGTGTTACATCGGGGGGGAAGGGGTGCGGTGGTTCATGAGGATGCGCTGGATGTTGTGGAGCCGAGCCTGACGTGAATGGTGTGGCATAAGGGGTGGGGAAAGGGCTGCTGGGGTTTAACCCAGCCCATGACTGAGCCCCCCACAGCCGCTCGCTCTCTGCCCCTGGTGGGATGGGGGGAGCATGGGAAGGGAAAAGTGAGAAAACTCCTGGGCCACAGTTGGGCCTGCGCCCGGCTCTCACCCATTTCTCCTCAGGCCCCTCGGCCTCTGCCCCCTCCAGCCCCGCCCCAGGCCAGGGGGTGCCCGAATGAGGCTGTGACCCTGAAGGAAGCTTGTGCTGGAGCAGGTTTGCTGGCAGGAGTTGTGACCCCGTGGGGACCCACGCTAGAGCAGTTTGTGAAGAACTGCAGCCCGTGGGAAGGACCTACGCTGGAGCAGTTCATGGAGGACTGTCTGCCATGAGAGGTCCCCCATCCTGGAGCAGAAGAGTGTGAGAAGTCATCTCCCTGAGGAGGATGGAGCAGCAGAGACAGCGTGTGATGAACTGACCCCAACCCCCATTCCCCGTGACAGTAACTGGTGGATGATTTCTCCCTGTCCTTACCTTGACCCATGAGCCTTTTGATCTACTTTTCTCTCCCCTGTCTGGTTAAAGAGGGGAGTGATAGAGCAGCTTTGGTGGGCCCCTGGCGTCCAGCCAGGGTCAACCCGTCACATAGGGACAAAAGCAGATGCAGGAGGAAATACACGGAAGTTTTTGCAGGTGAAAACACTAGCACGAGGCTAAAGATTCGTGACCTTACCCAGTATCACTAGAAGGCAGAGGATGCTCTCAGAGCTGATCTGACATGTGCCAAGACATTTGATAAAGTCAAGCTGCTGTTTCCATCCAGCTTAAAAATGTAACCTTATTCCCTCTCCTCTTTCTGGATATCCAGATAGCGAACCATCGCTGGAAACCTTGTTTCCTAGACAGTTGTCTGACAAAGCGCTCTGTGACAAAAAGCAACGAGGCGATTCAACAGGAGCACAGGCTGCGCAAATTCTACGCTTGCCAACAATCGCATGGTGAGCAGAAACCAAGGTGAACCCAAGAGAAGTTGGAGACCTTGCCAAGTGATGTAAGTGCCACAGCAACTCCCCTGGCAGAAAACTTCTTGAGCTTCAGCTGGACGTGGGAAGGCTACATCACTCCCTGGGACATGCCAAGGCGCTGGGGCCCAGTCAGGGCATCTTAGGCAAGGAGCACCCTGGGGCTGGCGAGCTGCACCCAGAGATGGGGAAGAGCTGACGCAGGGGAGTGGGGAAGGGGCAGAGCCTGCTGGTGCAGACAGGGCTCCGGTGTGGGTGTGTGAACATCGCAGCGGGGGAAAGCGCTTCTCCGTAGTGACACTGAACAGCAGCCTCCTGGGGCCAGCAAGGCCTGAAGCACAGGGCCGGGTGGCTGGCCAAGGGCAGCCCGTAGGGAGGACGGTCTGGGGAAGGCGCTGCCAACCCTGGGGGAGAAGACAACCCCCCAGTCCCGTGCCCTAACACTGCCCCTCGAGAAAGGCAGAGGAGGAAGACTGACAAATGAGCATGGGATCTCCCAGGCAGATGAGATGAGCAGCCAGCTTTATTGGGGGGGAGGACGGGGGCCAGCAGTTGGGCTGGCACATGACTGCTCAGCAGCACCTTCCAGGCCGGCTGTATGGCTTTTGGGCCCGACGTTGTAACCGTGAGCGGTATCGGATCCGGTCTGGCCCAGGGTGGCTGGAGCGGCTGCTGCTTCAGACACGTGTATGCGGTGAGCTGCTTTTAGGTCCAGGCCGGGATGTGCAGCGTGCTGGCTCTGGCTCACCAGAGGCAGTGCGCGTGGCAGCCTGTGGCTGCCGCTGCCTTTCGAGGTGTGCTGAGGGCTCAGGTAGCGCAAGATGGTCCCAGCGGTGCCTGGGTGATGGTGCTGGGCCTGCTGGTCTCATACACCAGGGAGCCGTGGGACAGCCCTGATGCCCCCTGGCTGGTAGTGCTGGGGCTCGCAAGCTGTGCATTGTCACCAGAGGCTGTGAGGGGAGGCAGGAAGGTCAGCAGCACGGCCACCCAGCCCCGGGGCAGGAGAGGCTATGGTGGTGCCCACAGCCCTCCTGGAGCTAAACCCACCCTGCACCCCACTCCCAGGCCTAGCCTGGCCCCAGCGCAGGGGCAGCCGGGTGCTTTGCCTCTCACCGGTGCCCAGGCCAGCACAGCAGTCGCACTCCCAGGTGGTTGTGCTGTTCCTCAAGAAGGAGCAGCGTCGGTGGGTGCTTTGGGCAGCGCAGGAGCTGCACAGCAGCAGTGTCCAGGGCCTGCAGAAGCACATGGGGTGCTGGTTGTGAGGACAAAGTGGTGCAAGCAAGGGATTGCCCAGCACAACCCTTGTTCTTAGTCCTTCCTCCTGGCACCCGTGGGGAGACAGAGATCCCGTGCAGAGCCCTGGCCTGCTGCTTTGGACACTCACCCCTCTTCCTCTGCCTGCTCCCTGCCTCCCGGATAAAGGCACTTGCTGGTGTTGCAGCGGCTGTGCCTCTCACGCAGCAGTCCAAACGCTTGCTCGCTCTCCCATGAGGGTTGTCTGCTGGAAGAGGAAGGGAAGGTGTTGAGGCCCTACTGCCCCAGCATCAGGCAGATCCAGGCTGTCCCTGGCTCTTCCGCCCCCACCCCATTCCCGGCTCCTCCATGAAGCTGAGGACAAGAGTCAGGGGACAGACAGCAGAAGGCCAGGCCTGCTGGGGAAGTCCCTGGCCTGGCACCATGCTTGTGCCTGATGCCTTGTGAGGTGGCAAGAGAAAAACGAACCTCTTGGAGGTTCGGATCCCCATGGTGAGCATGTCCATCACAAACTGGTCTTGGTTTCAGCAATGCAAGCAGCAGAAGCACATGCCAGCATGGATAGCCTGCTTCTGGATGCAGCTCCGGTGGAACCAGGCATGTCGGCATGCTGGGCACACCATGGTGCGGTAGGACGGTTTGTCCTCCACGAGCTCCAGGCAGATGATGCAGGTGCTGTTCTGCTCTGGAGCGGCCTGCACTGCCTGCTCTGGGCGGTGCTGCCCGCAGAAGGACCTGGGGGGAAGATGGGAGGGGTGGGCGAGGTGAGGTGAGAAGTCCGAGTCCTTCCCCGGCCATGGCGAGGAGGGCAGAGGAGCTGTGAAGGAGCCCCACACCCTGTCCGGGCTGGGGCTGTGGCTGTGGCAGGCTGCTGGGACGTGTCCCGGGGGTTCCTCACTTGCTGGCAGGAGGGGGCTGGAAGGTGAGGAGGCTCCTGTGGGAGGGCCGCAGCCCTTACCTGTACAGCCCGAAGAACTGGGTGACACATTCACCCTCTGAGGCGCAGGGGAGGTGGAAGCTGCGGTCGCAGCCCTTCTCCTGGCAGGCGATGGCGGCGCCCGTCTCGCCGCACACGAAGCAGCGCTGGGAAGAGCACAGCAGTCCCCTCAGCGGCAGGCTCAGGGCCTGCATGGGCAGTGCCTCAGTGCCCCACGCCCCCGGGCAGGGCGCCGGCTGTGGCACTGCTGGCTTGCACCCCGCAGATGGAGGCTTCTGCCTGTGCCGGAGGCGCTGCGGAGCAGCTGGGAGCAGGCGTTTGTGCCAGGGACGGCGGAAGGGTTGGGGTTTCTTTCTCGGGGTCCAGGAGGAGCTCCCTCGAGCCTCTCCTGGTGCAAAGCTCCCTGCTGCTGCCAGGTCCTCACCTTCTGGGCTGCCTCCTGGATTGCGCGCCTGGTGTCCTCAAGGAGAAACCCGTTCCTGCTCTCTTGAGGAAAAAGCCCGCTGGCAAGGAACTGCAGAGCAGAGATGGCCGGGAGCTCGTTAGGTCGGCAAGGAAGGGACCATCGCTGGCAGAAAGCTGGAGGGATCCCCGGGAGAACTCACCAGGCAATACGTGTGGGCACAGAGCCCTTTCCTCACTCTTTTGCAGCCGCAGATGTCCGGGTCAGCCTCTGCCCAGCCACACAGCATGCATGCTGGAGGGAGAGAGCAAATGCCGCTGGGAACGAGCAAGTCAGCGGGGCTGGGGACGTGTGCCTGCGGGATGTCCCCCAGGCCCTGCCCTGTCCCTGCCCAGCTGGCTGGAGGGCAGGGCTGGGGCCTTTGGAGAAGAAGGGGCCATGGCAGGCACGGGTGTCCCAGCAGGTGCCCACAGCCCAGCCTGGGCCCGCTCGCTGAGGACAGGAGGGGCCCTGCCCCGGGGCGGTTGGGGAGCTCCTGCCTGCCCCTGCCACCGCTCCTGGCCGCACGCAGACTGCCCCGACAGCCCCTCTGCCAGCCATGGGGAGCTGTGGCGAGGGATGCTTTGCTCTCACCTTGCTCCCTCGAGTCGGGGCCCTGAAGCTTCATTGCGAACATGGTGCACGCCGGCGGTGAGCGCTTGGAGAGCCTCTGCCCCGGCAGTGCCAGGGTTCTCCTCCGGACGCTCCTCCGCCAACCCTGAGGGAGCAGAGGGACGCGGTGAGCTTGCAGCACAGGCCCCAGCGCCCCGAGCTGTGAGGCTGCCCTCCTCCCTCAGCAGCCCCAGGCAAGCCCCTTCCTCCCCTTCCCTCTCCTCATCTTGTCAGGTCGCACTGAGGCACGGCTGGAGCCCAGCAGCCCTTTATCCAGGCCTTGGCGATGGGTGACAGTGGCCGTGGTGACATCGCCACCACCCATCTGCATGCACCCCCAGGACGGGCAGGGGTGCCCTCGTCTACCTGCCAGCCCCTGTGACATGGCCACCGCCTCACAGGGGTGGGCCTGAAGCGCCAAGGCTGGGGCCAGCCAGCCCCAACCTGCTGCCCTTGCACCCGCACGGGGCTGTGGTGCCGGCACAGCTCGCCCAGAGAGGCTGTGGGGTCTCCAGCCCTGGAGAGAGGCCCAGCCCGGCTGGAGAAGGGCTGGGGCGGCTCCAGGGGGCCCTGCCTGAGCAGGCACTGGCACCAGATGGTCTCTAGAGGGGCCCTCCAACCTCAACCATTCTGGCATTCTGTACAAGGCCTTGCGTGTGCTGGCCGGTACCTTGTCGGTCGCAGGCACGCCGCAAGTGCGAGCACAGGAACAGGAACGGGGCCAGCGGCACAGGGATGCGGACAGCACTACGAGCGGGGACTAGGCTGTACGGAGCAAGGGCGTGGGGATCTTGAAGAGTTTGGGGTTTAGGGACATTGCAAGCGTGTGACAGGCTGGCACCAAGCACCGAGATGGGACTGAGTGTGGAGTTGGTGACAGCGCTGAGCACCGATACCGTAAAAGCCGGTTGAGAAAACCCTCCAAGGCTCAATGCAGAGTTTTAGAGAGCAGGCGCCTGTATTATGGCGCCAGGCACACAGGGGATCGCTCCTCCTCCTGTGTGCCCCCAATTATTCAACTACAGAGGATTCTAGCCAATCAAAATGTAAATATTCATTAAATTTCTAGGAAATAATTACCATATTCATATGATTCCTGGAACTCATTAGTATATGCAAATGTCCTCAAAGCATGCACATTTATGTCCACTGGTGGTCTTCCAAGGCCCTCTGGTGCTCGCCGATAGTCTTCCTCACCGTGGCCACTCATTGCACTCAGCTTTGGGCGTGCTCAGTCCATCCCTGGCCTATTTCCGTATTCCTCACTGATACAAAACTGGTTTCTTCGAGCACAGCTCCTCCCTCTGCCCTCAGGACACAGTGCCTCAGCACAGCTCTGCTGTCCGTTCTACTCAGGGATACGCTTCCTTCACCTCATCTCATGTAGCAACGCCAAGGCTCTTCTGTGGTGAATTGTTCCAAGCTTGGAAGCTTGGATGAGTTGCCCCAGTTGGGGGGGGGGGGGGGGGCATGTGTTCCTTGTCAATGATACAAAATTGGGCATCACTCAGCCCCGGTGCAGGCCAGGCCCCTCCCCTTTGCTCACCAGCCATGCTGCCTCGCCTCACCATTCTGTGCCAAACCAACCAGCCCGGGGAGAAGGAAAGATATTCAGTGAACAGGCCCAGCCTGGAGAACCACAGCGCTGCTCGCTCTGCTTTTGGCCCCGCTGACCCGAAAGAAGCCCCCACGGGTCCGTGCTACCGCTCCTCCCTGGGCTGGCCCGGGCTGCAGCTCTCGTGCTGGAGCGGGCAGCGATCCTTTCCCCGAGGCCCCAGCACGGCTGCGCCCGGCTCGGCGCTGGTGCCTGCGCACCCGGCTGCAGGGAACGCTGGCGGGAGACGCCATTCCCCGGCCAGCTGCCATGGCCAAGCCCTGCCCTCTCTGCCGCTTCTCCGGGCTGCAGCTCCCGGTGACGCTGGTGGTGCTGCCGTGGGACCCTTGCCGAAGCCGGGCTCTCCCTACGGCTGGGTCTGTGCGTGCAGCTCGGGCTGCGGCAGAACCTGCGCGGGTTTGGGTAAAGGGGATTTGCCCACAAGTGCCGGTGAAGGAGCAGAGTGTTTGCGTGCCGGGCCCAGGGGGTACAGGGGGACGGAGCGCTCGCTGTTTGTGGCAGCAGCCACGCGGTGGGTAAGCAGCAGCTCCTCACCCAGCCCTTTCGTCTGCAAACCTTGCGTTTTAGCAGCACAATCAACTTTTCGCACAGCTTCAGAAAGCCAGCTTGAGGCACATGGCCATCAAGCATCTCAGAGCCAAGATCAAGGGCAGAAGCAACGGCCAACAGGCCTGGGCAAGCAGGGGGCATCGCAGGCTTCGCAGGGACGATGAGGGGGAGGTAGCTGGGGTCGCGCGCAGAGGAGCCTGCAACAGCCAGGGGCTGCCACTGGCTCGGGGCATCAGCCAGTACAGCGAGGGATGCGGGATCTGGGGAGGTCACCAAAGGGCAAGATTTGACCTTGGAAGAAGCGAATCACTGCAGGAAGCCATCAAGACCCAAAAAGTTCAAGTCCTTAGAAATGGCGCGGAGAGGCTTTAAGGAGAAGGGAGCAGAGAACGGGAAGGGAAGCTGGAGGGCGAGAAATAAGCCGGGGGCTTACAACAAGGTCCATGAGGTGTTGGCAGCAACGCGAGCCACTTCAGACACCTGGAAGTCCAAAGACCACAACAGAAGGCTGAAGGAGGAGAAGGACGGTGGCAAAACCGAGCAGAAAAGGGCCCAAGGGGTTGGCTGGCGAGAGCAGCAAGCCTGAAACAAGTCTGGATATCCAAGTCAGCAGCAGACGATCAGCAAGGAGGAAGAGACCGAGGGCAGCAGGGATGCCCCGATGCCAGGACTGGAAGGAAAGCCTTGACCACACACCACCGGGGAGGGACACACTCTCGGGGTGCAGTGCTGCACTCGCTGCCATTGATGGGGGAGCACCAGGGCAGTGGAGAAGGGTCTTACAAATGGAAAGGCAAGTGGCTCTTGCAGGGGCTCCTACACCCCCCGCAATGGGGAGGTTCCTCCTGAGCCCCAGGTGATGCAGGGCCGTGCACGCATTAGGGAACACAGCCCAAATTTTGATAGATCTGGAATGTTCCAGTCCTTGATTTGAATGGGAGACAGGCGGGTGGGAGGGGAGCTGGAGGGGATCCAGCCAGACTGACGGCTTGCCACCAGCACCCCCCAGGGCTCTCCCCAAGCAATGCCGGGACACCCCCAGGACAGAGATTGCCCCAAAACACGGGCACCGTGGAGTAAGGCCAGCGGAGACCCCAGCATGGGCACAGGGCGTGGGCTCTGCGTGGCCCGGAGCAGAGGGAGCACAGGGGCTCTCCAGCTCTGCCTGCCGGCATGGGCCTCGCCTGCACCCGTCTGTCTCCCGAGATGGACCAGGCACAGGCGAGCACTGGCGGAAAATTGTCATCTTTTATTGGCCTAGGGAGGCATTGATGGCCGAGCGGAGCCTGGGAGTGGGATGTCTTCATGGCATCTGACTGCCTGGGGTCCGTCCTTGCACTCATCCCTCGTGTGCATCCCCGTGCACCCCTTGGATGCTGCACAGGCTCAGGGCGGCCGCATCTCGGGGACCTGCCGGTGCCGGCAGCGGGGCTCTGCTGCTCTGGCTGCCCCACAATGCAGGAGCAGCGGAAAGCCCTGGCAGGGCCCTGAGCGCCCTCCTGAAGAGGGAGGGCTGTCGCCGTCCAGCCGGGGCGTGTGGGAGGGCAGCGATGCCTGTGGGGGAAGGAGAGCTGTAGGTGAGGGGATGGGTGGGTGCCGGGCAAGCTCCTGCCTGCCCCCCGCCACCGAGGGCTTTTCCCAGGGAGGGGTGGCCAGGGCACAGCCAGCCCCTGTGCACGCAGTGCTGCCGGCCTGGCCTGGGTGCCACTCACTGGGATGCCCAGGATAGCCCTGCTCTGGCTGGGGCAGCGCTCGGCCCAGGGACATACCTGGGTCATCCTCAGGCACGGCCCTGCAGCCGGGGGAGGGCTGCCGCCACCCTCTGGCTGTGCCGGGCTCTGCCTGGGGCTCTCCAGCCGAGGAAAGACTCATCCTTGGCCCTGCTCCTGGCAGCCAGGGGAACAGAGAGACACACGGGGAGCGTGAGGCGGGCACCATGGACACACGGCCAGCAGGACCAAAGCAGTGGGGAGGCCACGCCGTGCGGGAGCCCTGGGAGCAGCAGCTCTGCCCAGCCAGCACACCTCCAGCAGCCCCGCAGCAGCGCCCCTGTCAGCGGACGCCGGCTCAGGCGCCTTCGAAATGGCCGCGGTTACCTTTTGTGGGCTGCAGGCACAGGCCTCGATGAAGTCCACGGCTGCCTGTTCCGCTGGGTACCCGCGTAAGCAGCAGGTTACCTCTCCTGACCGCCTGCTGGGGCTCTTGCCTGGGGGGCTGGTCCGTCAGCAGGAGCAGGAGTGACTCCACGCTCTGCCGGGCTGGCTCTGTGCTGATGCACCCCATGGTCTCCTGGATGCTGTTCATGATCTGTGGCACCTGGAGGGGACACAGGTAAGGATGGTGCTGCCACTGGAGTGCAGCCATTTCCTCAGCTGCCCTTCCCATCCCTCACTGCTGGCTTAAGGTGGCTTCAGGTACCCGAGACACCTGGGTTTGAGAGGGAGGGAGAGGGAGGAACAAGGCCTGGCAGGGCTGAAGGGCAGGGTGACCCAGCCACAGGCCACTTACATCCGCCAGCCAGGATGCCAGGGTCTCTCATGAGCACCTCCAGCATCCTTCTTGCCGCCTCCGTGTCCAACATGCTGCACTCTTTCATCGCCTCGATGGCCACGAGGACGATGTCTGTCCTCTCACAAGGCTGGAGGCATTTTGCAAAGTTCTACGGGAGGAAGGAAGGGAGCAAAGGCACGTCACACCGAGCGCCCCGCTGGTGCTGCTTAGCTGGGCAGCGCGAGCAGCCCTGGCGAGAGATGCCTGGCAGCGCTGGCGGCAGTGCCCGCAGGAAAGCTGGGGCTGCAGTCGCTGCCGGGGGAGGATGAGAAGAGAGGGTGAGGGAGGAGGCGTGGGCTCATGGGCACAGTGTGCTGGCCCTGCAGAGAAGCAGGGCTTGCTGGGGGCCAGGAGGGCTGGAGCTGCCGCTGGGACACTGGCGTGCAGCCCTGGCATCGTCCCTGCTTGGGGACGGTAGGAACCCTCTCAGCAGGGAGAGTGAGGCCCCGCCGGCCCCACTCCTTCTGGAGGACTCTGCTCACACAAGTCCCCTGCTGATGCCAGGACAAGAGTTGCAGGAAGGGTGTGGGGGTGTTATTTACCAGGATAAAATCTGTGGTGGTCGGTAAATCCCATAGGTACATGGCCTCGGTTTCCAGTGGGGCTGTTGTGCTTTATCCCTTAGCGCTGACCTGCCTAAGGAGCGGGGGAAGCACAGAAGAGTCCATAAGACACGGCAGCTTTGCCAGCAAGCTTACCAAACCGCCCTGAGATCTGCTTGCAAGGTGGTGGGACACAAGCGGCCAAGGAGATTCCTGGAGGGCATCAGGAACAGCTTCTTGGGGGGACCAGCCGGGGTGATGCACGGACGGATCTGCTCTCACTGAGAGGGACGGCATGGCTTTGGGACATGGCAACCAACGGTAGCTTTGGCTGTGGGGTCAACAGAACAGAGGGGTTCGAGATCCTGAAAGGAGGGAGGAGGGAGAGCAGCAGAGACCAGGTCCTGGACTTGAGGAGAGCACTTGGCTTCTGCAGCAAAATGAGAGCTGGGGCGCTACGCCAAAGAAGCTGTGAGGGGCAGAGGAGGTGAGGAAGAGAAGCAGAGCTATGAGAAGAAGCCTGTGTACGGAGGGATGAAGGCCACCAGAGCGTCTCTTACTTTCTCGATTACAGATGAATTCATAGAGGTGAAGAAGAGCATTGAGAGATGGAGAGTTTGTGCCATCCTTGGAAGATCGGAAGAGGAGGAGACGTCCCAGCAGCTGCCCCAGCACTGGGATCTGGATGTCAGCACTGCAGAGAAGAGCATTCAGGTCTCTTCCAAAGGGTTCCTGGTCCTCGTCCTCGTCCTGGGCAAGGGAGGCAGAAGAGCAGAAGGGCTAAGGGCAGGCAGCTGGTGCCAGAGCCCTGAACCCAGGAGGGCTGGAGCCCTGGTGAGTCAGGGCTTTGCAGGGCCATGCCTGCCGCGGCTCCCAAAGCAGCTGGCTGGGCAGCAGCCCCACGCGGGGAGAGCTGCAGGCTGCTCTGGTGTGCGGGAGGGGGAGATGGCCTGGCTGGAGGGGGCCTGGCTCCTTACCACCAGTCTGGAATTGCTGGCCAGCAAACGGCTCACTGTGACAATCCTCTCCAAGGCTACGACCCGCACACCTATTCTCTCTGAGCTGGTCAAGTTCAGCAGCAGCTGGGAAGAGAGAAGCTGCTGGCGTGCCCTGGGAGCAGACACCTGCTCCAGCAGAAGCAGCACTGCTGAACTCCTGGGCTGGACTCGCAGAGTCCGTGAAGGCCTCCTCTGATCTCGAGCAAAGCCTGTGCTGGGGTCCCTGCTCCTAGGGTCCCTCGCAGGCTTGGGACAAATGCCCCACGCCATGCCCCTGGGTTGGGACCATCCACTCAAGAATGGACACCCCTTTCCCACGGGGTGAGGAACAGCCCTGCAAGGCCACTCTTTGCACGTGCCAGACTGCAAGATCTTCTGCAGCTCCTCGCTGAGTCTGGAGGCAGGAAAGCTGAGCACCAGCTTCTCTAGCATGGTGTCCATGGTATCCAGGGTCTGCAAGGAGGACAAAGAGTGTGGCAGTGTTTCCTGCTGTCCCACTCGCCCCAGGAGACGGATCTGAAGTGCCAGAGCCAAGGGAGAACTGCCACGCAGCCTGCCGCACTGGATGTGGCCAGGCCCACGGGCAGGGGACAAAGGGGTGAGGGTGGGAAAGCAAGGGCAAGCCCCTGCCCTGCCTTGGATCTCTGCTCACCGCGCAGCAGCATATGGCCAGCCCGAGGGTTTGGGGGCTCCTGTAGCTCCCCCAGCACTTACGTCCATGTAGAGGTAAGAGTCATGGAGCCGCACTTCCTCTATGAGATGGATCAAGGAGACACTGGAGAAGCAGGCTTCCAGGAGGCTTGTCTCCTTGCCCTCCAGCGCTGTCTGCACTGAGCTGCAGAGAGAGAGAGGGGCCAGTGGGACACTGGAGCTGGGCGCAGTGCCTCAAGGCCTGGTGGAGGCGGCCATGGACCTCCGGGGCAGGGGTCCCCAGGAGGGATGGGCAGGTACCTCAACTCGGCAATGGCAAGCATGGCTTGGATGCGCACTGCCATGTAGAGTTGGCCCACGGGCTCCTCTTCCAGCAGCACCTGCAGAGCACAAGCGGGATGGGACCTGGCAGCTGCCAGTGCCCAGTGCCCCCAGACCCTCGCCCTGCCCAGGGCCGCTGTCCTCCCAGGGTGCGGGTGCCAGGGGGCCGTGCCCCCTTCCCCAGAGCCGCCGGCTCTCCCCTCACCTTGATGTTCTCTGCCAGCTCGTAGCTGTGGCAGAAGACATCCAGGACCTGTGAGAAGCCACGCTGCCTGGCGGTTCTGCAGAGGGTGCAGATGCACCGAAGGAACTCCATCTTCTGGCCCTCATCCTGGCGGCCGGGGGAACAGAGAGACACACGGGGAGCGTGAGGCAGGGGACACACGGCCAGAGGGACCGAAGCAGTGGGGGGGCACGCCGTGCGGGAGCCCTGGGAGCAGCAGCTCTGCCAGCCAGCACACCTCCAGCAGCCCCGCAGCAGCGCCCCTGTCAGTGGATGCTGGCACAGGCGCCTTCGAAATGGCCGCGGTTACCTTTTGTGGGCTGAGGGCAAAGGCCTCGATGAAGTCCACGGCCTCTCCGTACCCAGAGAACCAGCCGGCATTTACTAAAGGAGCAGAGCAGGGAGGGCTGTAGAGAGGCTCTGCTGGCAGGAGAGAGCAGAGGAGGGAGCTCTGCCCTCCGCCCAGCCCCGTGCCTGCTCCCTGCTCCCCTGGCGCGCTCTCGCCATGTGTCTCAGGGCTGGAGGGCCCCCGCGGACACGCTGCGCTGCTGGAGCACGGCGCAGTGCACAGGGCCGAGGAACTCGCTTGCAGACGGGCAGGAAAGGTCCCCGTCCCACGGCATCGCTGCCTCCTGCCAGCCCAGCTGCCTCTCGCTGCCCGTGCCCCGGAGCAGGGGCTGGCCCCCCTCTGCTCTCTCCCTCCTTGGCAGAGGCTGTGCTGGGGCCAGCTCCCAGCCCTGAGCAGCCCCGGCTGTGCTGGCTGGCCCCAGCCCTGCCCAGACCAACGGGGCCCCTCACTCACCAACGCGCAGTGGCTGGACCGTGCACGTCTCGTAGGGCTCCCGTGGAGCTCTGCTCCTCTGGGGAGCCCCATCCTCTCCCAGGCCACCCTGGGGTGGCGGGGGGGTCTCTCTGCCATCCTGCAGGATAGAGGAAATGAGTAGGTGTGGGGAAGGGGCAAGCTTTGGCGAAATGCCTCGGCACTGTGGGGCGTCCAGGGGTGGCGGAGAGAGACGTGGGCTGGCCTTGGGAGCTCAAGAAGGGAACCATTGTGCCCATTTTAAAAGGGGCCCGGGAACCCCCCCCCCCGGAATCAGGGAACAGATCCTCCTAGAAGCTATGCTAAGGCACATGGAAGGCAGGGAGGTGATTCAAGATAGCCAGCATGGCTTCACCAAGGGCACGTCCTGCCTGACCAACCGAGTGGCCTTCTAGGATGGAGTGACTGCATCAGCGGGCAAGGGAAAAGCAACGGATGTCATCTTGCTGGACTTCTGTAAAGCCCTCGACACCGTCCCCCCCAACAGCCTTCTCTCTAAATTGGGGAGCTATGGATTGGAGGGGTGGACTGTTTGGTGGACAAGGAACTGGTTGGATAAAGAATTGGTTGGATGCTCACATCCAGAGGGCAATTAGTGGTCAACAGCTCGATGTCCAAATGGAGACTAGTGACAAGTCCAGTCCCTCAGGGGTCCCTGCTGGGACCAGTGCTCTTTAATATTTTCACCAATGACACAGACAGCAAGATTGAGCGCACCCACAGCAAGTTTGCAGATGACACCAAGCTGAGGGGTGCAATTAATATGCCAGAAAGATGGGATGTCATCCAAAGAAACCTGGCCAAGCTGGAGAGGTGGGCCCGTGTCATGAGGTTCCACAAGGCCAAGTGCCTGGTCCTGCCCCTGGGTCATGGCAACCCCTGGGATCACTCCAGGCTGGGGGATGAAGGGATTGAGAGCAGCCCTGTGGAGAAAGACTTAGGGTTTTTGGTGGATGGAAGGCTGGACATGAGCCACCAATGTGCGCTGGCAGCCCAGCCAGCCAACCATCTCCTGAAATGCATCAAGAGAACCGTGGCCAGCAGGGTGAGGGAGGTGATACTCACCTGGAGCCTCGCACCCAGCTCTGGAGGCCTCAGCACAAGAAGGACATGGAACTATTGGAGCGGGTCCAGAGGAGGGCTACAGAAATTATTTGAGGAGGGCTGGAGCGCCTCTCCTACGAGGACAGGCTGAGAGTTGGGGTTGTTCAGCCTGGAGAGGAGAAGGCTACGGGGAGACCTGATTGCAGCCTTTCAGTACTGTGTGACAGGCCAAGGGTGATGGTTTTAAACCAAAGGAGGGGAGATTTAGACTGGCTGTAAGGAAGAAATTTTTTACTATGAGGGTGGAGAAACACTTGGAGGGGTTGCCCGGAGAGGTAACGGGGGCCCCATCCCTAGAAACATTCAAGGTCAGGTTGGACGGGGCTCTGAGCAACCTGATCTGGTTAAAGGTGTCCCTGCTCCCTGCAGGGGGGGTAGACAAGATGACCTCTAAAGGTGCCTTAGGTGCCTTCTACCCCACAGCCTTCTATGATTCGATACTTCTAATGTGGAGCATCAAGGAAGAGCAGCAGGTAGTGCTGCTTCCCCCCATGGTGCAGCTGCCCCGCAGGGGTGCAGCTCCCCCCCTGTGTCTGCTCCCTGGCGCCTGCCTACGGCTGGGGACAGCAAGTGGTTACAGGGACGCTGGTGCCCCACCAGCCGATGGGGATGGGACCGTGGGCCATGGTCCAGGGGGAGCCCCTGTACCCCACGGGCTCCCAGGTGCTGCAGGTCCCTGCCTTGGCACCTGGCAACCCCACTTCCCCATGGCTCAGCACTGGGTGCAGGGCACCCTTGTGCTCCACACCTGCCCAGCAGCATCCGGAAGCCATTGGAGGCCTCCAACAAGGACAGGGTGGCCATGAGGGACAGCGTCCCTGCTGCCAGCCCCCACCAGCCCACCCTGGCTCCCAGCAGAACCATGATGAAGCCCAAAGGTGAGCTCTGGGGGTGGCAGATCCTGCAGGTGGTCGGCCAAGCTGAGGAAAGCTGGCACTGCCCTGGGGATGCTTTTTTTTCCTTTTTCAGGTACGGTGGCCACCCCAGCAGCCCCAGAGAAGCCCCTGGATCTGCCCAAGCAGGGGCCAGCTCCCATCGCCAAGGCCTTTCCTGAGCAGGCGGAGGACACCATCGCCAACCATACGCTCATCTGGGTCAATACCACAGAGAAGACACCAACCCCAATGTCCCCGACAGCCCCAGCTTGTCCGCCTTCCTCAATGAGCTTCCCAGCCTCTCCGAATATGTGGCAAAAGGTGCCTGTCCAATGGAGCAAACTGCAGTGGTGGAGCCTTGGGGCAGTGAGGACACCGTCCCAGATATCCCCGCCCTCCTCTATGACCTTCGCAGAGTACGTGGCAAAGGGTGGCTGCCCCAAGGAGTGAGCAGTGTCACCAGGGCTAGGGGATGCTGAGGGCACCGTCCCCGATGTCCCTGATGCCCCTGGCGTGACCACCTGCCACAGCAAGCTCCCCAAACAGCCACAAGCACCTATTTCCAAAAAAACTCAGAGTGAACAGCTTGGCTTGAAAGCATTATTCAGTAGCGTGACTGACAGCACTACTGAGAATTAAGAACTACCACTAACCACGCACCAACCTGGTATTTTTTTTTGCAGGAAGGGACTTGTGCCTGAGCTCTGTTTATCTCCGAGTATCTCCGTCTGACAGGTGAAGACCGGCCTGAAAAATACATCTTGCGTTGTTTCGGTTCTGTTGAAAGCGAAGACTTTAGAATAACTTTACAAACAAGTTTAAGAGAAAGCAGGGTAGTGAAAGAGGCAGCAAATGGGATGTGTTTCACCCACCTCTAATTTCAGGGGAAGTTCCAAGTGATTTGGCAGGGGAGGGATTTTGGCTTTAAAGCAGTGTACAGTATAAGTGCAAAAACACACACCTGCTTTTTAAGGAGAACTGAAAACCCCAAGAGTAAGATTCTCGAGTCTGTTTAATTACTGGTCTTTCAAGGAAACGCAGGTTATTTTTTGAAAAACAGCAAGTAGTATGCCAAATGGCAGAGAGATAGAAATTGCACAGCATCCATGCATTTAATAAAATTTACATGCAGAATGAAGGTACGGAATTTATACAGGTTGAGCGTGTATTTATCTTTTCGTTCAAAGAAAAATCTCACTTATCGGCAAGAAATTAGTTCTTAAGAGAAGCTGTGCATAGAACCTACTTTCCAGTGGAGCTTGATAGCGCTCAACAGTTGTCCTCTGTCGAAAGTCATAACGTTTTTGAGTGTCTTCACCACCATTGCCTTCTTTCTTTTCACTTCCTTCTGATGAAATAACGTACATCGACATAACATTAAACTGTTTAAGTATTGTTGCAGATTAAATTCAAAATGCACTACACAGATGCCTATAGGTTTTACTATTACCTTGATGTTAACGACACAATAGATCTGAAAACCTGCAAAACCTTAAGACCAATTTATGCAAGACACGTTCCAGAAATTACAAAACACAGAAGAGCAGAGAGAGATAGAGATTGTTCTGTCCTCGCTGAAATTGCTGGGTGACTTCTCATCACTCTGAGTAACAACAATTCGGTCATCTGGCTTAGCTAAGATGCAGCTCCTATGAAAACCACTATTTCAGAAAGGGATTTCTTAATACTTTGAGAAAGTGTTGCAAGGAAATGTTTTTAACACTCTATAGTGGTCAGACTAAGCATGGTAATCCAGCTCCAAGTCCCAGCTCTGCCAGAAATTACATGAGCAATAATGGGCAAGTCACAGGTTTACACTTCCCCAATCCGAAATAATGTCAGATGCATACAGTTTATGCCACTCGCTTCTGTAAAGTAATGTGAATTTTCCCATGAAATTTGGTAAGAATGCAAAAACCAGAGTATATTTATCTAGCAGGTTCTTAATAACACCCTCTCACATTAACAGCTGGACACCAGGTGAGGAACGGACTTGCTCTGTTCACCTACCTGCTCGCTAAAACAAAGTAAATTTTATTCCTTGGAAAGCACTACCCTTTTTTTTCTTCCCCCCAAAAGGTACTGCTTTCTGAATGCAAGGTACAGGACACAAGATACACAGATATACACACGGAAAACTGAAAAATTACTTTGGCATCACAACCATCCCCAGTCCTTGGTACTCCAACAAAGGCATGAATATCTCTGCTTTTCTGCTCCTCTAGTCCTTCCCCTTGCTACACTCATCTTCTTCACACCAACACTGACACTCTTTCCCCACTCCTTCCTGGCAAGCTTTTCATTATAAACAGATCTTTTAGTTTCTTCCTAGTGTAAAATTCCAGAGCTTTCACTTGGATCACAAATTCATTGCCCCAGACTCTTATTTCCCATTCAACATACTATTTATAATGACTTTCTACAAGCCTCTCCTGCCCAACACCCACAGACTTGAACCAAGCCATACGGTTCCTCCCTCTGACACTGCCAATGCCTTGCATTAGAGCTGCTCTCATCAAGGCCTTGAGCTGATTTCTCCTACCCCCCCAAACCCTTGGTTTTTTTGCTGCTCTCATTAAGTCCTCGCCGGGCTCCAAGTGTTCTCTCGCTGCTCTGCGAGGAAGCCTGACCACCGAGGTGCACACCTGGGAGCCACAGGCTAGGTCGGAACTAATCACAAGCTTACAAACAGGCCAGGGACTGTTCTCTGGCCTGTTTGTGATTAGGAACAAGATCACCCCAGTGCTCATTAACACCTGGACTTCTAGCTTGAACCTTTCTGTAGGTCTCCATTGCCAGTGCTCAAGTCTTACACAGCCTGTGGAACACGTATGAGATACGGCCCTCACTGGGGATTGCATACATCATCTCTCCTTCAAGTGCTGATGGTCTGATGGTCAGAGAGGTGATCAGGCACAGGGCACAGCCAGACAAGCAGACTGACCAGCAAACCATTTACACGTGACTTTAGACACCTTTTTTCTCCCCCTGCTCCTCTATTTCCCCACTCCTTTTCCTCCCCAAATCACCCAAACCCCTCCTTTCTTCTGCCTTTTTTTTCCTGCCCTAAAGATCCCATCATAAGTCCTGTGTGAACTGCTTTTCCCCTGCATCCCACCATGTCCCACCCCTAGCAAGGAACCCCGCAGTTCGAGAGGGGATCTGCAGAGCTGCCCCCGATGGACTCGTCCAGATGGGTGTCACGCCTGGACACTGGGGCTGGCGGCTCTGCTGGGACAGCCCCGAGAGGGGGCGAGAAGGGGCCCAGACAAGGTGGCTGCTCCTCCTCGATCTGAGCCCTTGATTGGGGTCCCTGCCTGCCTCTGTGCACCCCTGTGCTCCTCTGGGCTTGTGCAGATCAGACTTTGATGGCTGATGTCCCTGGGATGGGCCTGGGAGTAGCCCAGCAGGGTATTATTTGGGCTCCACCCCCACCCCCACCCCTCCCCCAGTCTCTCTGAGCTCCGTTGTGGCTGTGCAGAGGAGGTCTCTCACAAAACCTAACGCTGATCGGCTCAGCTACCGCCACATCCTTTTCTGTCCTGAAGTACAGTCTCGCCCCATTTGTTCCATCCAGAAAGCTCCTACAAGGATCGTTGGACTGCCTGCCTTAACCGCAGCCATCATTCTCCTTAAAACCTTCGTTTTTCCCCCTCACTTCAAACATAAAGTTAACATGGCCTTTTACGATTTAACCTTATTCCCCATGTTCTTTCCCACTGAGTACTGGGATGACAGCTCCTCATTACAGGCCCGCACAGCAGCTTCCACTGACTACCTGCTAAACACAAAAATGAACAACGCTCTCTTCTCCCCTGCTGATCTTCACGCTCGGGAAGAGCTTTCCATACACACCTGGCAGCCTCCCTTCCTTCCCAAAAACTCTTGCCGTGCTGCTCAAAGCCGTGACAACTGTCACGCTCCTGCTGTAGCGAGGCCACTCTTTCTCATTCTGAGGAACACCGTCCATTTCTTTGTATTCCACCTCTCCACAGCCATCTGTTGCCTTTTATCTTGTAAGCATTTTGGAAAAGCACCTTTTTCTTTTTTTTTTTCTCTGAATACCAGTACTGAGGTCACCACAGTACAGCCCTAGAGCTCGTGACTATGGCTTCTCATGTCAATAGCAACACAGATTTGTTTAACAGATGAAAAATACCCAGTAGTTCAGCTTGTCTCAGTCGTTCAAGACAAAGCTTTTGGCTAAAGCATAGGAAAGCACACTTAAGACAGAATTAACCTGCAGTGCTACCTTGATTATCAGCTCTTTCTTTGTCCGCTCTTTGGATCTCTTTCTTCCCTCGGGAGGATATATTGAGGTTTTCCTAATTAAAAGAAACAAGAGAGACCAGTCACAAATATGCAGAAAACCTGGCATGGGCATATTTGATGCTTAAACAGTAACATTATCAAGGCACTCCGTATACACAAAAGAGTAAAGCAAGGTACAGGAGGAGAGAATAGGAATGTCATTCTGGCACCCAGGATTAGTAACAAGAATTCCTGCTCTAAAATAGGCTTTAGTGCATGTGATAGTTAAATGCTTATCCAGATACAAAACTGAGTGTATCAATTAATCACAGGTTAATAATCCAAGAGTGTGGCAGAACCCAGGAGACAGCAATTCCTAGCAAAAAAAAAAAAAAAGGGTTTAGATGATCTAAAAATACCATGGAAATTCTGGTTTCATTTAAAAAAAAAAAAAAAGAAAAAAAAAAAGAAATTCAGATCTAAACAAAAAGACATGAAAGCAGGCCATGAAGATGTTTAAAAAATGAAGTGCCTGTCACTCAAAAGGTCAGTAGAAGAACAACATTGTCGTGGTTTAACCCGGCTGGCAACTAAGCACCACGCAGCCGCTCGCTCACTCCCCCCCCCCACCTCAGTGGGATGGGGGAGAGAATCGGGAAGGGGAAAAAGGTTAGAGCCGAGGGCTGAGATAAAGGCAGTTTAATGAGAGAAAATAATAATAGTAATAATGAGAATGATAACAAAATATACAGAATATACAAAACGAATGATGCACAATGCAATTGCTCACCACCCGCCGACCGATGCCCAGCCCATCCCGAGCAGCGATCAGTACCCGAGCGACCCACCGACCCACCAACCCCCCCCGAGCATGACGTTATATGGTATGGAATAGCTCTTTGGACAGTTTAGGTCCTAGCTGTGCTGTACTCCCAGCTTGTTATGCACCTGGCCGAGCAGGAGAAGCTCAAAAAGTCCTTGAGCAGTCTGAGCACTGCTTGGCAACAACTAAAAACATCAGGTGTGTTATCAACATTCTTCTAGTACTAAATCCAAAGCACAGCACTATGCTAGCTTCTGTGAAGAAAATTAACTCTATCCCAGCCAAAACCAGGACATTCCACCCCTTATTCTATACCATTTACGTCATGCTTAGGTCCTACCCTTACAATACATTCCAATTAATCACTACCATTTTTCTCATCTTTTTGGTACATACACAGATATCATTCCCTTAGTCTATGGACCATCCCTCTGAAATGTCCATTGGGTTCATTTAGTCCACAGTTTTGGGCTCCATCTGTCGTAACAGTCTTTCAGGGCAGGAGAGATGGGGTCTGGTGTTGGGTTGTTGCTTGCTGAAGTCAGTTCTGGTTCCATCCGCTGTACTTCCTTAGTTTCTTCAAAATTCATTCTTCTTAATCTGGGTGATCCTTACTGCTATACCATTGATAGAATATACAGCAATAGTAAAAATGATGACATACTATATTATACAGCAATTAACATTATACAATTCAGTTCATTGGCTATTTTCACCCAAAATCAAATCCCTTTGAGGTACACATCGGACTTCCCCATCCTTCCGCATCACCCACCAAGTAGAGCCAGGTCCTTGAGCAAAAGCAATCCCACGGATGGGTTTGCCTTTACCTGAGGCAGGAGTAACCCAGACTGTCTTCCCCAGCATATTTTTTACATGCACTACAGGGACTTTATCCCCTTCTACAGTACGTAAGAGGTTTGATTGGGCAGGGCCAGCTCGGTTGGCAGATCCTCTAGTGTTGACTAACCAGGTGGCTTTTGCTAAATGTGTATCCCAATGTTTGAATGTTCCACCACCCATTGCTTTCAGTGTAGTCTTTAACAGTCCATTGTATCGTTCAATTTTCCCAGAGGCTGGTGCATGATAGGGGATGTGATAGACCCACTCAATGCCATGCTCTTTGGCCCATTTGTCTATGAGGCTGTTTCGGAAGTGAGTTCCGTTGTCTGACTCAATTCTTTCTGGAGTGCCATGTCGCCACAGGACTTGTTTTTCAAGGCCTAGGATAGTGTTCCGGGCAGTGGCATGGGGCACGGGATATGTTTCCAACCATCCGGTGGTCGCTTCCACCATGGTGAGCACATAGCGCTTGCCATGGCGGGTTTGTGGGAGTGTGATATAATCAATCTGCCAAGCCTCTCCATATTTGTATTTCAGCCACCGTCCTCCATACCAGAGAGGCTTTAACCGCTTGGCTTGTTTGATCGCAGCACATGTTTCACATTCATGGATAACCTGTGCAATAGCGTCTATAGTTAAGTCCACCCCTCGATCACGAGCCCATCTGTATGTTGCATCTCTTCCTTGATGGCCTGAAGTGTCATGGGCCCACCGAGCTAGAAACAATTCACCCTTATGTTGCCAGTCCAGATCCACCTGAGCCACTTCAATCTTAGCAGCCTGATCTGCCTGCTGGATGTTTTGATGTTCTTCAGAGGCCCGACTCTTGGGTACATGAGCATCTACATGACGTACCTTTACAACCAGGTTCTCTACCCGGGCAGCAATATCTTGCCACAATGCGGCTGCCCAGATGGGTTTGCCTCTGCGCTGCCAGTTGTTCTGTTTCCATTGCTGCAACCACCCCCACAAAGCATTTGCCACCATCCATGAGTCAGTATAGAGCAAGAGCACTGGCCATTTTTCTCTTTCAGCAATATCTAAAGCCAGCTGGATGGCTTTCACCTCTGCAAACTGACTTGATTCACCTTCTCCTTCAGCAGTCTCTGCAACTTGTCTTGTAGGACTCCATACAGCAGCCTTCCACCTCCGATGCTTTCCCACAAGACGACAGGACCCATCAGTGAAGAGGGCATATTGCTTCTCATTTTCTGGCAGTTTATTATATAATGGGGCTTCTTCAGCACGCACCACCTCTTCCTCTGGCGATATTCCAAAATCTGTGCCTTCTGGCCAGTCCATGATCACTTCCAAGATTCCTGGGCGACTGAGGTTTCCTATTCGAGCCCGTTGTGTAATCAGTGCGACCCACTTACTCCACGTAGCATCAGTTGCATGATGTGTAGAGGGGACCTTCCCTTTGAACATCCAGCCCAGCACCGGCAGTCGGGGTGCCAGGAGGAGCTGTGCTTCAGTACCAATCACTTCTGAAGCAGCTTGAACCCCTTCATATGCTGCCAATATCTCTTTTTCAGTTGGAGTATAGTTGGCTTCAGATCCTCTGTATCCCCGACTCCAAAAGCCTAGGGGTCGGCCTCGAGTCTCCCCTGGTGCTTTCTGCCAAAGGCTCCAGGTGGGGCCATTCTCCCCGGCTGCGGTGTAGAGCACATTCTTTACATCTTGCCCTGCCCGGACTGGTCCAAGGGCTACTGCATGCACTATCTCCCGTTTAATTTGTTCAAAGGCTTGTCGTTGTTCAGGGCCCCTTTTGAAATTGTTCTTCTTCTGGGTCACTTGGTAGAGAGGGCTGACAATCTGGCTATAATTTGGAATATGCATTCTCCAAAACCCCACAACGCCCAAGAAAGCTTGTGTTTCCTTTTTGCTACTTGGTGGAGACATGGCTGTTATTTTGTTGATCACAGCCATTGGAATCTGACGACGTCCATCTTGCCATTTGATTCCTAAAAACTGGATCTCCTGTGCAGGTCCTTTGACTTTACTTTGTTTTATAGCGAAACCGGCTTTCAGAAGAATTTGGACTATTTTCTTCCCTTTCTCAAAAATGTCTTCTGCTGTATTGCCCCACACAATGATGTCATCAATGTATTGAAGGTGTTCTGGAGCATTACCCTGTTCCAGTGCAGTCTGGATCAGTCCATGGAAATGGTAGGGCTGTGTTTCCACCCCTGGGGCAGTCGATTCCAGGTGTACTGGATGCCCCTCCAAGTGAAAGCAAACTGTGGCCTGCACTCTGCTGCCAAAGGGATTGAAAAGAAAGCATTTGCAATATCAATTGTGGCATACCACTTGGCTGCCTTTGACTCCAGTTCGTATTGAAGTTCTAGCATGTCTGGCACGGCAGCACTCAGTGGTGGCGTAACTTCATTCAGGCCACGATAGTCTACTGTTAGTCTCCACTCTCCATCAGACTTTCTCACTGGCCATATGGGGCTGTTAAAGGGTGAGTGAGTCTTGCTGATCACTCCTTGGCTCTCCAGGCGACGAATCAACTTATGGATGGCAATCAGGGAGTCTCGATTGGTGCGATATTGTCACCTGTGCACTGTTGTGGTGGCAATCGGCACTTGTTGTTCTTCAACACTCAGCAACCCCACAACCGAAGGGTCCTTTGAGAGACCAGGCAAGGTAGACAGCTGCTTAATTTCTTCTGCCTCCAATGCAGCTATACCAAAAGCCCACCGGTACCCTTTTGGGTCCTTGAAATACCCTCTCCTGAGGTAGTCTATGCCCAGGATGCACGGAGCATCTGGGCCAGTCACAATGGGGTGCTTTTGCCACTCATTCCCGGTTAGGCTCACTTCGGCCTCCAATACAGTCAGCTCTTGAGATCCCCCTGTCACTCCAGAAATACAAATGGATTCTGCCCCTATATGGCTTGATGGCATTAGAGTACACTGTGCACCGGTGTCTACTAGAGCTCTATACTTCTGTGGGTCTGACATGCCAGGCCATCGAATCCACACAGTCCAGTAGACCCTGTTGTCCCTTTCCTCCACCTGGCTGGAGGCAGGGCCCCTCTAATCCTGGTCACTGTTGCTCATGGTTTGTATGTATGAGTCAGAAGTTCCTTCATCACAATCAGAATTAAGATCAGCCCTTCTATTTTGTCTGAAAAAACTACTGTCGTCCCAGTCTCTGGAAATTGGAGCAACAAGTTTCCTGGAAGAGCCCCCTTTTGTGTTTGTTTTTCTTTGCAACTCACGTACCCGTGACTCTAGGGCCGAGGTAGGTTTTCCGTCCCATTTCCTCATGTCCTCTCCATGGTCACGCAGGTAAAACCATAGAGTGCCCCGTGGTGTGTACCCTCGATATTCTTTTTCTTGAGCAGAAGGGCGCTTACTTCTGATGGCTGAGATACTGGTCTGTACAGGAGAGGAGTAGGGTATACACTTTTCGAGTCGTTCAAACTTTTGGGACAGTTTCTCCACAGCCGAAACAAGGGGGGAAGAGATACTTTCTTCATATTCCCGGAGCTGGCCAGCCACTTCATCCACTGTTGGTCCCCGTCCAGTTTCCCAGCTCAGCATTGCCCATGTGTTTGCAAATGATGTTGGTGCGCTCTGTAACAACTTCCGCCACATGGGTCGTGTGCACTGGACACTATCTGGATCTTTGGGCAGCTGGTCATTGTCCAGGTCACTATAAATCACCTCCAGGACAGCCAATTCCCTCAGGTACTGGATGCCTTTCTCCACAGTGTTCCATTTACCTGGGCGACATATGACATCTTCCTTGAAGGGATATCTTTCCTTCATGGCTGACAGTAGACGCCTCCAGAGGCTGAGGATTTGTGTCTCTTTTCCAATCGCTTTGTCAATGCCCCCTTCCCTAGAAAGGGATCCTAGTTGCTTGGCTTCCTGACCCTCCAGTTCCAGGCTGTTGGCCCCATTATCCCGCATTGGAGAGCCAGGTGACAATGAGCTCACCTGGACGACGGCTGAAATCTTTTCGGATTCTCGCAGCTCACTCAAGGATAGGGATCTGGTGGTTTCTGTCTCGTTTATGAGCTCTTCCTCCTCCCCTTGTGATGGCCCCGCTTTTTCATCCTCCCTTTCTAAACGAGTTGACTTTCGCTTCCAAGATTTCTTCTTTTGTATAGGGGCGACTGATACTGGCACGGGTTGGTTCGTTGGTTCAGCCGCAGTGCCTGTGGCCTGGGTTGGAGTAGCCGCAGTGCATATCACTGGGGTTGGAGTAGCTGCAGTGGCTGTGGCCGGGGTTGGAGTAGCTGCAGTGGCTGTGGCCTTATCATCAGATCCAGAGACTTTCTGTTCCCTTTGGATGTGTTGAATCATGTTGAACAGGGTTCGATAAGCATGGGCCAGGCCCCAGCACATTGCAGTGATTTGTGTTTGCTTAGAATTGCCAGGGTGACAGCATACCTTTTCCAAATACTCTACTAGTTATTCAGGATTCTGCACTTGTTCAGGAGTGAATTTCCAAAACATTGGAGGTGCCCATCGTTCTAGGCATTTACCCATACTACCCCAAATACCCTGCCACTCATAACTATCCAGCCCTGGGGCAGACATCTGGATGGTATTATTAAGTTGCTTACCAACTTTGGACAAAACTGAAACAATATTCCAAATAGATATCAATAGATATACCTTAACTATCCAAGGATGTTCAAGATGCTGAAAAGTTATTGTAGTGAAGAAGGAAACATCATCAAAGAAGGCAGAAAAAGTGCCATTCTGTATTTCCTCCAGAACAAACTTTTCAGAGTCCCATGTATAATTGCTAATATTCCCCGCAAGGTGGTACCCAAAGTGCAGTACAGACTTGAACATGAAACCCAAATACCAGATAAAGCTCAAGGTCATTGTTTTAATAACAAGTTTCCCAAGCAAAACATGTCTGGTCACCGCAGAGCATAACAAACTGCAAAAACCAACACCAACTTTTAACAAGTACAGCAAAGGAGGGAGCATGGTGCAGATCGGATAAGCTAAGATCAAGAACAAATGAATCAAATTGCAACCCACAACTATTTAACAGATATAAATTCCTTAATATACTCCGGTTACTCTGTCGTTATCTCAAGCCCTTCGAGCCCCACGTTGGGCGCCAAAAAGGACTGTCGTGGTTTAACGTGGCTGGCAACTAAGCACCACGCAGCCGCTCGCTCACTCCCCCCCCCCCACCTCAGTGGGATGGGGGAGAGAATCGGGAAGGGGAAAAAGGTTAGAGCCGAGGGCTGAGATAAAGGCAGTTTAATGAGAGAAAATAATAATAATAGTAATAATGAGAATGATAACAAAATATACAGAATATACAAAACGAATGATGCACAATGCAATTGCTCACCACCCGCCGACCGATGCCCAGCCCGTCCCGAGCAGCGATCAGTACCCGAGCGACCCACCGACCCACCAACACCCCCGAGCATGACGTTATATGGTATGGAATAGCTCTTTGGACAGTTTAGGTCCTAGCTGTGCTGTACTCCCAGCTTGTTATGCACCTGGTCGAGCAGGAGAAGCTCAAAAAGTCCTTGAGCAGTCTGAGCACTGCTTGGCAACAACTAAAAACATCAGCGTGTTATCAACATTCTTCTAGTACTAAATCCAAAGCACAGCACTATGCTAGCTTCTGTGAAGAAAATTAACTCTATCCCAGCCGAAACCAGGACAAACATAAGAAAGCAAAACTAAGACAGAGGAAATATGACTGCGCTAGATAAGTTTACCATAAGCTCCTCTAGGGACAGAGGACTACTTCAGCTCACAGGCAAGGCTGGCACAAGAACCAACTTAGATAAACCAGACACCAATGAGTTCTGGTTTTAGTAAGATCTGAAGTGGAAACCCAAGACAGCTGTTTGCAAACAGTGCCCATTCAAAAATCATAAGGCACTTCAGAAAGCTTTGCGTAAGACATGCATTTCAGCACATCACTGCTATTTTGTGTCTTCTGAGGAAGAGTTTTTCACCACTCTTAGAGTCCATCTGTAGCATGGCTATAACAGTAAGATTTAAATTATAATTAGAGAGAGAAAAAGAATATATGTTATTTTAGACTACAGTGTTCTTTGGAAGAAGTTATTTCAGAGGTCAGTGAGAAAGCGGCGCACAATTAGACCTTGAATTACTGCACACACAGTGCATTTCAGGCCCCTTCCCGAGCTCAGCCCGGGGCTGGCAGGACACTGCTTGGAAGCAATGGACATTCCCAGCTGCCAGCAGGCAACCACACGGCACCAAGCCTGCTTGTGTACTCAGCACCCAGAAGTCAGCTTCCAAGGTAAATCGCTAAACTGCAGTGACACCTTCCCCACGGCACTGGGTTTGTGCATCTCATGACTGAATTACTTTTTAACTTACATATATTATAATACTGCAATATTCCCTCCTATTTGCAAGAACGTTTTTCAAATCATTTGTGTCCCACAGACTCTCGACTCTACTCGAGGTAGGGCAAAAGCCTGGGCATTTGCCATCTTTCCCCTGGGGTCTGACAGGTTATGCTATGCTGGCACATTTAGAAGAATAAAACACAATTTGCCCAGTCCTTCCTGTAGTCACACCAGAGGCTGCGCTTGCAACAGGAGGGAGAAAGTTTAGGCAGAACCATCGCGTGTACACAGCTGGCATCCATGCAAACCCACAGGAGGAGCACCTCTCGAGAGCACCTCCCGAGAGCTCCATTACCTGGAAGCGGCACCACATTGTCCAGGAAAACTTCTGCTCCTTGAAAGGCAGCGATAAAAAGTCAGACCTTAAAGAAAAGAGAACCAATCAGAAAAAGAACATGGCTTTAAGTTACTCCTGTCTTCTTTAAGGTGACATTGATTAATCCATTGCTCTAACAGGAATTCAGTTTAAAAATTATGACCATAAAAAGCCCAAACAACGCAACCCCAAAAAACCCCAGCCTGTTCTCCCAGCAATCTGAGCAGCAGCGATAAATTGTCTGATTAGCATGCCAAGTTGGATTGGGCTCCAAGCAAAAACCACCTGCATAATGGAGCCTGGACGGCTTTTCTCCCCGCTCTGGGGCACAATCAAGCATTTAATGGGCTTGTGTAAGAAACCCTCAGCCAATGCAGCTCTCCCCACGTTGGGGGTTGGACTAGATGACCTCTAGGGGTCCCTTCCAACCTAGTTCTATGATTCTAAGTAACTACACTTTGGGGCCTCCTGAGGGCTCCCTTTTGCCCGGCTTACTCAACTTACGACTTCAATAACAAACAGTACAGTGTGACCCTGTCGGTCAAAAGAAAAGGAGGGAAAATCCCATTCCCTGACTATTGTACCAATCCATCCTGAAAGCATGGAATTGTATGAACTCCCGTAAGAGTTGTGTAGAGCTGACACTGTACACTGCACACTGCACACTGCACAGTCGCGGGTCAGTCAGCACGACTAAAGGGCCCCAGCTCACTGCAAGGGGGACAAGGACAGCCCCCAGCCCCAAGAACAAAGGATACCCCTGCACTACCCCCATCACACCAGCATCCCAGCCCCTCGACACCTCTGGGAAACCCTCCCCGGATCTGGCATGGCAGGTAAGGAGCTGCAGGAAGGCCGACTCCAGGAACGTCTGGATCCAGACAGCAGCACACGGATGATGACGCCACAGAGTCAGCATTGCTTTGCAGAACAGCAGCGTGTGTGTGTGTGTGTGTGTGTGTGTGTTAAGCAGCAATCAGTCAAATCACGTTGGACCTGAACGCTTTCAAAAGCGTAAGAACCTCGTGTGAGAGCGCAGTCGTGCAGTGGGGTGCAGCTCCCCCACGTGCCAGCTCCCTGTCCCCCTGCCTACGGCTGGGGACAGCAGGTGGTGACAGGGACACTGGTGCTCACCATCCGATGGGGATGGGACAGTGGGCCATGGTCCAGGGGGAGCCCCTGTACCCCACGGGCTCCCAGGGGCTGCAGGGCTCTGCCCACCCCGTCCCCCCCACCACCCCACTGCCCTGCGGCTCAGCATTGGGTGCAGGGCCCCCCTGTGCTCCACACCCTGCCCGGCAGTGCCCAGAATCCAACAGAGGCCTCCAGCAAGGACAGAGTGGCTGTCCAGGACAGCATCCCCACTGCCAGCCCCCTCCAGCCTGTCCTCGCTCCACCGAACGGCAGAACCACCATGAAGCCCAAAGCTGAGCTCTGGGGGTGGTCGATCCTGCAGGTGGTCGGCAAGGCTGAGGAAAGCTGGCATCGCCCTGGGGTTGTGCTTGTTTGCATTTCCAGCAGCGGTGACCACCCAGCAGCCCCAGGGAAGCCCCTGGATCTGCCCGAGCAGGGGCCAGCTCCCTTAGCAAAGGCCTTTCCTGCGGCAGAGGACACCACCCCAAACCCTACGCTCACCTGGCTCAACTACACAGACTGCAAAGACACCGTCCCCAACGTCTCCGACAGCCCCAGCTTGTCTGCCTTCCTCAGTGAGCTCCCCGACCTCTCCAAATACGTGGCAAAGGGTGGCTGCTCAAAGGAAGCAAGTTGCGGTGGTGGAGCCTGGGGACAGCGAGGACCTGGGGGGGATGGCACCGTCCCCAATGTCCCTGATGCCCCTAGGGTGAACAGCTACCACAACAAGCTCCCCAAATTCTATGAGTACAGGGCAGAGGGCAGCACCCCCATAGAGCAAGCGGTGGTGGCAGAGCTGGGGGACAGACAGGAATGCAGCTTGACTACCGAGGTCCTTGAGGAGCTCCCACACCTCTCCAAGGACGTGGTGGAGGGCAGCTGCCCCAAGCCCTGAGCTGCCGCCCGGTGCTGTTTCTTACCGAGTGCTGCCCAGATCGGGCAAGGCAGGCAACAAGCAGGCCTAGGGCCCCACGCCAGCTGGCACCCCAAAGACACGAGAGACCTCTCCACAGGGCGTCCTGATACCCAAGAAGAAGAAGATGGTGGTGTACCAGCGGGAAAAGCACTTGTGGGAAAAGCCTTGTGGGAGGAGAAGCCAGAGAGGGACGGTCTGGTGGCAGGCAGCAGCAGGCAGCAAGCAGCCAGACACAAGCAGAGGGCATCCGACACCAACAACGTGCCCACCAAGCAAGCCAGAACCCGGAGGGATGCTGGAGGACAACGTGCCCCACGCCCCCCAACCGCTGTTGGTAGGTCGAGAGAGGTGTGGAGCACGGATCCCTGAGACACGCGACCTGCACCCGCCCACTCCGGCCCCAGCCCTCTCCCATCTCTCTTTTCCTTAGTTCATTAAAGGTTTGATGTTCGTTTCACAGCGCCTCTGCCTGCCGTCATTCGTGCAGTGGGAGCCGGGGGGGTTAATGCAGCCCCTGCCGCATGCCTGGATCTGACCCTCCACCTCTTCACCCCAGCCGATGAGGAACCCCCCATGATTCCATTGCAGACCTGGAATTAGAACCGTAATTCCCAGACTCTGGGGAAACAAACTCAGCAGAGCTCTTACAAATCTCTCCGCTACCATGGAAGCCACAGACCATCGCACAGTAGATGCCCCTTTAGCCTTGCCACAGGAAAATTCCTCTGTAGCTCTGATCGTAGGACAAAACCGCCGAGCACTTGACATGCTGCCCCTGCAACAGGGAGGGGTCTGTGCAGGGATTCACACCCCCTGTGGCACCGATGTTAACAAATCTCGACAGATCAACACAACTTCCGTGCCATTGCCACACATGTACAAACGTCACATCCCATCGCCACACCTCCCGGTATGCCGGGCAAAAGCAAGAGACAGGGAGCAGGACAGAGATGGAGGGGGAAAAGCCTGAGTTGAGAAGCAGGACAGAGAGACAGGCCTTGTCCTGCTGCGCTCACCCAGCCCAGCCCGCCGGCTGCGGCATCTCGGCCCCTGACCGCAGCTGCTGCTCGGCCAGCCAGGGCACGGGGCTGTGGAGAGACGCCTTCAGGAAGGGCCACGGGGCTGTGGAGAGACGCCTTCAGGAAGGGCCACGGGGCTGTGGAGAGACGGCCTTCAGGAAGGGCCACGGGGCTGTGGAGAGACGGCCTTCAGGAAGGGCCACGGGGCTGTGGAGAGACGGCCTTCAGGAAGGGCCGGGCCTTCAGGAAGGGCCACGGGGCTGGGAGAGAGGCCTTCAGGAAGGGCCACGGGGCTGGGAGAGACGGCCTTCAGGAAGGGCCACGGGGCTGCGGAGAGACGGCCTTCAGGAAGGGCCATGGCACCCAGGGCTGTTCTCTCAGCAGCGCAGGAGGGGGTGCACAGCTCGGCCATCCCTTGCTCCGCTCAGGCAGGGAGGGAAGGGAAGGGTGTAGGAGGGGAGGGGACAGGGGAGGAGCTGCCCTGGGTTTGCTCGGGGTCGGCAAGTCTTCCCCAAAATGCAGGTCTGTCTGTGCTCCAGCCACAGCCCTGGGCAGGAGGAGCTGCGGGAGAGGAGCTGCTCCCACCATCCAGGCTGGCACCTGGCAGGGGACAGGGCTCTGCCCCCGGTCACACCGCCCGTGCTGAGCCCTGTGATTCTCCCCTGGCTTGCAAGCAAGGACGTGAAAACCCAGAGCGTGCCAAAGGTGGTCACCTCTGAATAGCAGGATGAAGAACGACTCACAAGTTTGGCAGAAAGCCAGATGAACCTTTTCCTGCCCTAGTGTGTTTCTGGAAGGGCAGGTTGGCCTAAAAGTCCTCCTGTCCTCTCCCCTTGCCCTCCCCTTGCCCTCCCCTCCTCTCCCCTCCCCTCTCTGGAGCAGCTGGGACTTTGGTACAAGGTCGGTGGGTGCTGTGCTGCCATGAGCTGCTGGAAAGCATGGGCGTCGGGCAGCTCTCCGGGCAATCCAGATGCCTTCGGGGGCAGCCATTTCCCCTTTGCCCTCTGCTTCCCTAAAGAAAAGCCTTCCCCAGGGGGAGAACAAACTTGGCTTCTCCTGGGGAAAGCCTCACTGAGGGGTAAACTCCGAAAAGAAGCCTGAGGTCAGGGTGTGCTGAGGGGCAAGCTGTCCTGCAGGCAGTGGGAGAGGCCAGGAGTGAGGCTGTCTGCTCAGCATGCTCAGGGAGCTACACTTCAGAAGGATGCCACGGGTTTGGGCTTCTCGTTTCAGCTTTATTAAAATGCAGCCATTTTGCCGAGGGAAGTCACACCTCCACCTGCCTTAGCAGCAGCACCAGCACCACTGTGCTTTCAGGGTCCATCCTTTTGTTTGCTGCGCACTTTGACGCTTCAGGTTGTCGATGGTCTGAGCTGCCAGGGAAGCGATGGAGCATTCGCAGTCGTTCTCCAAGGGCCGAAGGGCTGCGACAGAGAGAAGCAGAGCCGAGATGAAGCGCCGTGTCTGAAGAGACACGCAGGCATCCATCCCCTCCAGACCATGCCAGGCCCAGCCGCCCTCTTTCCCTGGCCAGGAGAGAGCTGCTGCACAGGAATGTCCCAGATGCCCCTGACATGTTCCTCTGCCCCTGAAGCATTTCCCTGGAGCAGGCCAAGGCATGGCAGCACTCCCCAGAGTCTGTCCCCTGCCCCACCAGCCCCGGCCAACACAGCACTGCCCCTGCTCACCGCTGCAGATCTGAGAGAGCTTCTCCTTGCGTTGGTCCCTCAGGTGCTGTGCAGCAAACCCTAGGCACAGAGCTTTGTCAGGCTCCCTGCTCCCCAGCACGAGCCCACCAGCGCAGCCCTTGCTCCCGCCAGCTGGGCTGTGCAGCCTTCTCCCCCTCGTCAGGGCTGACCCCAGGGAAGACCGGTAGCGGAGGGGGTGGGACTGAGCAAGACGGCCACCGAGCCCACCCTTGTGGGCTGGGGTGAGAGAAGGAGGCCAAGGCCCCGCACGGGGCAGTCGGGGCTCTGGCAGCCACGGGGCTGCTCCTTGCTGCCAGTGCAGCGGCAGGGACTGGGGCCAGGCTGCCAAAAGAGGGACCACGGGGGCTGTGGCTCACCGATGAACCTCACGGCCGCCTCTCGCAAGGGGGCCTGAGCATCCTGCAGGTATGGCAGGCTCTGACGACAGTACTCTTCAGCCCTGCACCTGTCCTGCCCCAGCTGGAGAGAGCACAAGGGTATGGCATGTCGCAGTCCCTCCCCAGTTGGCTGGATCAGTCCCTCATCCCAGCACCTCCCATTCCCCTTTCCCCCCCTCCCAGGCCATTCCTGCCTCCCTGCCAGGAGCTCTGTGGCACTGAGGGTGAGAGAGCGCCATAGGCAGAGGTGTCCTAGGGGTGCTGAGACCCCTCCATCCCACTGCAAGGCCCAGATGGGCCAGAGTCTCCGGACCCTTGGGCTTGTCCTCACCAAGCACTCTCCAATCCTCCATGTCTGCTCTGCCTGGGTGAGGTGGCACTTGAGTTGCTTCCACTTGAGGAGCTCTGCACTGGCAATGAGGGCTTCTCCAGAGACCTGAAGAGCAGAAGAAGCTGGGAGATGGCACCACAGCCTGGGGAAGGAGACCTGGTGTACCCCTCCTTTTGGCTTTGTTCCTGGGTTGATCCTGGCCATAGGAAGCTGGAACATGTTCTGGCCCAAACATCTGGGGGTGGGACAGGCAGTGGTGGAACTGGTGCAGATGGAGGGGAGCTCTGCCCTGTCCTCAGTGACTTGGGCATTTGAACCCCAAGGTGACACACACTCACAGAGTCGGACTGACAGCAGCTCTTGCCCCTGATGCCCAAGGGTTAGGGTTAGGGCTAGGGTTAGGGTTATCACACCCTTCCCTGTGTCACTGGCCAGCTTTGAAATCTCTACCTTGGCCACGCCTTCCATCTCGTCATGCATGTGAAAGAAGAGCGGGAGCAGGCCCCTTCGCACTTTCTTCTTTATCTGTCTCTTGTCGCACCCCACCACAGTCTCCACTACATCTCTGAAGAGGCTGATGGAGAGCTCCCTCATTTGGCTGGACTCCTGGTAGGGAGAAGGAGAGGGGGACTTGAGAAAGAGTCACTCCTTGCTTACTCTGAGCATTAGCCCAAGGGTGCGAGCATGGCAGGTGTGAGGGCAGATGCTCCGGGGTCAGGCTCTGCACACGGGAGCTGTGGGAATCTCTGGTCCTGCCTGGCAGCACAGCTGGGGAGCCCCCGGGACTCTGAGAGCAGCTCTTGACCTGCAGGTGCTTCGCACAGGGGCTCAGGTCGCCTGGAGGCATCAACCTGACAGGGGAAGCCGTGCTGGGCTGCAAAGCCCAGAAGCCATCCCATGAAAGCCCAGGGGAGCAGACCCTGCTGGCAAGTGCTGCCCGCAGGGCGGGGCTGGAGGGCAGCTGCCATTGCCCAGTGCCCCTCTGCGGGGCTCAGGCTCCCACGCCAGCCTTACACTGTCAAAGAGGGGCAGGAGCTTCTCCGCCAGCTGCACAGAGAAGGCGCTGGCCGCTTTCCTCTTCATGTGGCCCATGACATTTCTGATGACCACCAGGGCCTTCATCTTGGTCTCTGTGTTGCCATTCCTGAGCACCTCCATGATGTCTGGCAGGAGGACCTGCATTTTTCCTGCCTGTAGGAAAGAGAGAGCTTCCTTTTTGTGAAGTGGTCAAAGACCACCCTGGCCAAAATGCTCTGGTCACTGAGCACCGGCCTCCTGTCCGGCTTCCGGGCAGGTGGTGGCACGGGAATCTCTGCGGCAGCCTCCTGGTAGGTGGCGGCCATGGGCACGCTGATGGGGATGTAGGAGAGCAGGGGGAGAGCAGGGAGGGCAGGAAAGCAAAGGCTCCCTGTCCCCTGCTCAGCCACCCCCCTTTCCCACAGGCCCAGAGGGGCAGATGGCTCGGTAGCCCTCTGTGCCTGGAGAGCTCCCCAGGCAGCCACCAGGCCCCACCATGGACGGGAGGGCATTTGAAACACCCACCCCACCACCTGACCCCCAGCCAAGGCCAAGCCACCACCTTGCCCACTGCCCCAGCCCCCCGCTGCCAACATGCCTGCCCTTGGCGAGGCCCTGCTCACCGTGTCAGGACTCTCCGACAGCGTGACCAGGCCTCCGAGAAACAGGGACATCATCACCAGGCTTGGATGCGTCTGATCGCTCTTGCCGTGGGAGCTGCTGCCGAGATTCTCCGACTGAAAATCAGTCGAGCCTGTCGGCTGAAGCAAACAGAGCAGTGAGATACTGGCAGAGCCTGCAGGGCTGGATGAAGGAGATCAGGGCTTTTTCTGGCAACTCACAGCCATGGCAGGGGTGCAGGCATCCTCTGTGGCCGAGGGGGGCAGGCCCTGGAGTTTGCTGAGGAGCTCCCTTAAGATCTTCTCCAAAGTCTGGGGGATGGAAAGCATCACCTCCCACATGGCCACGGCAGCGCTGCGAGGCAGAGCGCTCTGTCAGCAGGGCTGCCTCAGCCACAGCAGCATGGCCGGGGACGGCCCCGCATAACGCAGACCCTGCCCCTGGCTTGGGAAGCCCTGGGCAGAAGGAGAGGGCTGAGGTGGTGTTCCCCGCGGGGCTGGGAGGAGCGTGGTGGGTGGTGGGGCTGGCTCGGGCAGCTTTGGCTGCTGCAGGCCCGGCCAACCCAGCAGGGCTGGAAAGGGTGGTGGGATGGAGGGCCCTGCTCCTGCTGGGTGTTCTGCAGTATTCCCTGGGGTCTGGCAGCCAGAGAGGCTCCGGGTCCCTCTCCCCGCAGGGAACAAGCCCTCATGGCCTCTGGGGCCAGTACCTGTCTCCTGGTGGAGAGATGTTCAACAGGCTGGTGACCACTTGCATGGGGTACTGGTGGTCAGCAGGAGAGTAGGGCTCCAGCTCTGCCGGGCTGACTCCGTGGTGATGCTCCCTTTCCTGGATGAGGTCATGATCTCTGGCACCTGGAGGGGACACAGGTGGGTGGTGCGTCCAGGAGTGGCACGCGGGGGGCAGCTGCCCTTCCCATTGCTCTCTGCTGGCTTAAGGTGGCTTCAGGTGCCCAAGACACCTGGTTTTGGGAGGGAGGGAGGGAGGAACAAGGCCAGGCAGGGCTGAAGGGCAGGGTGATCCAGCCACAGGCCACTTACATCTGCCAGCCAGAAGTCAGGGTCTCTCATGACCCAAACCAGCATGCTTCTTGCCGCCTCCTTTTCAAAGGTGCTGGAGTCTCTCATTGCCTCAATGGCCACGAGGACGATGTCTGTTTTCTCACGTGGTCTGAGGTATGTTGCAATGTTCTATGGGAGAAAGGAAGGGAGCAAAGCCACATCACACGGAGCGCCCCGATGGTGCTGCTTAGCTGGGCAGTGTAAGCAGCCCTGGCGAGAGATGCCCAGCAGCACTGGCAGCAGTGCCTGCAGGAAAGCTGGCAGCAGGGGCTGCAGTCAGTGCCTGGGGGAGGATGAGAAGAGAGAGTTTCCAGGGTGATGGAGAACGGCTGGGCTCATGGGCACAGCAAACCGGGGCTTGCTGGTGGCAAGGAGGGCTGGAGCTGCTGCTGGGACCACTGGAGCGCAGCCCTCACATCGTCCCTGCTTGGGGACGGTAGAAACCCTCTCACCAGGGACAGTGAGGCCACACCAGCCCCGCTCATTCTGGAGGACTCTGTTCACACAAGTCCCCTGCTGGTGCCATGAACAAGAGTCCCAGCAAGGGGGAAGCTCATTACCATGGTAAGCCCTCTGAAGTTGGGAAAACACAGCAGGGAGGTGCTCTCAGGTTTCCAGCTGAGCTGTTTTGCTTTGTCCTTTAGCGCTGACCTGCCTAAACAGGGGGGAAGCACAGAAGAGTCAATGAGACACAGCAGCTTTGCCAGCAAGCTCACCAAACCGCCCTGAGATCTGCTTGCAAGATGGTGGGACACAAGCGGCCAAGGAGATTCCTGAAGGGCGTCAGGAATAGCTTCTTGGCGGGACCAGCTGGGGTGATGCATGGACGGATCTGCTCTTCATTAACAGGGAAGACATAGTAATCAACGTTAGCTTTAGCTGTGGGGTCAACAGAACAGCGGGGTTCAAGAGCCTGAAAGGAGGGAGGAGAGAGAGCAGCAGAGAACAGGTCCTGGACTTGAGGAGAGCACTCGGCTGCTGCAGCAAAATGACAGCTGGGGCGCTACGGGAAGCAGCTGTGAGGGGCAGAGGAGGTCAGGAAGAGAAGCAGAGCTATGAGGAGACATCTGTGGGTGGAGGGATGAAGCCCGCCATAACTTCTCTTACTTTCTTGCTTGGAGACGAAATCAGAGAAGTAAAAAAGAGCACTGAAAGCAGAAGAATTTGTTGAATTCTGTGAAGACTGGAAGAGGAGGAGATGTCCCAGCAGCTGTCCCAGGATTGGGATCTGGAGGTCTCCGTAGCAGACAGGTCCGTACTTCTTTCTTCCCCAGATCCAGTGCTGGATGAGGGAGGCAGGAGAAGGGTTGAGGGCAGGCAGCTGGTGCCAGAGCCCTGAACCCAAGAGGGCTGGAGCCCTGGTGAGTCAGGGCTTTGCAGGGCCATGCCGGCCGCGGCTCCCAAAGCAGCTGGCTGGGCAGCAGCCCCATGTGGGGAGAGCTGCAGGCTGCCCTGGTGTGCAGGGAGGGGGAGATGGCCTGGCTGGAGGGGGCCTGGCTCCTTACCTCCAGTGTGGGCTTCTCGGTCAGCAAACAGCTCAGTGTGGCAATCCTATCCAAGGCTACCACCCGCACACCTACTCTCTCTGAGTTGGTGAAGTTCAGCAGCACCTGGGAAGAGAGAAGCTGCTGGTGTGCCCTGGGAGCCGATGCCTGCTCCAGCAGAAGCAGCACTGCTGAACTCCTGGGCTGGACTCGCAGAGTCCATGAAGGCTTCCTCTGATCTTGAGCAAAGCCTGTGCTGGGGTCCCTGCTCCTAGGGTCCCTTGCAGGCTTGGAACAAACGCCCCACGCCAACATTGTGGCCAGGCAGAAAGGCAGTTGCCACCCTCTGCAGCCACTGCGCTCCGGAAGAGCCTGGTGGGCAGCCCCTGGTTACCCACGGGAGGTGGGCACCCTCCCTGCAGTGTGCTGTCTTCTGCATGGCACTGGGGTTGGGACCATCCACTCAAGAGAGGACACCCCCCTCCCCCCAGGGTGAGGAACAGCCCCTGTCAAGCTCACACTTTGCACATGCCAGACCTGGAAGATATTCTGCAGCTCCCTGCTGACTCTGGAGGCAGGAAGGCTGAGCACCAACTTCTTGAGCATGATGTCCATGGCTTCCAGGGTCTGCAAGGAGGACAAAGAGTTGTGGCAGTGTTTCTTGCTGTCCCTCTAGCCCCCAGGAGACGGATCTGAACTCCTAGAGACAAGGGAGGACTCCCGTGCTGCCTCCCAGTGCCTGGGAGTGACCCAAGGGCAGACAATCTGCTGTGCGCAGAGCAGCCTGTGGCACTGGATGTGGGATGTCCCCCATGGGTAGGGGACAAGGGGATGAGGGTGGGAAAGCAAAGCCGAGACTCTGCCCTGCCTTGTAACTCTGGTCATATCACAACATGGGGTAGCCCAGAGGGTCCGGGGGCTCCTGTAGCTCACCCAGCACTTACATGGGAGTAGAGACAAGGGTCCAGGTCCTGCATTTCCTCTTTTGGAGGAAGCAAGAAGACACTTGAGAAGCAGGCTTCCAGGAGGCTTGTCTCCTTGCCCTCCAGCACTGTCTTCACTGAGCTGCAGAGAGAGAGAGGGGCCAGTGCAGGGAGCAGTGCCTCAAGGCCTCGTGGAGGTGGACATGGACCTCTGGGGCAGGGGTCCCCAGGAGGGATGGGCAGGTACCTCAATTCGGCAATGGCAAGCATGGCTCTCAGCCGCACCTCCGTGCACAGCTGGTCCCGGGGCTCCTCTTCCAGCAGCACCTGCAGAGCACAACCAGGATGGGGACCTGGCAGCTGACAGCACCCAGTGCCACCAGACCCTCGCCCTGCCCAAGCGCTGGCCTCACAGGGTGCGGGTGCCGGGGGGCCATGCCTCCTTCCCCAGAGCCACCAGATGTCCACTCACCTTGATATTCTCTGCCAGCTTATACCTGTGGCAGAAGACATCCAGGCCCTGTGACAAGCCACAGTCCGTGGCGGTATAGCATAGGGCGCAGATGCAGTTAAGGAACTCCACCTTCTGGCGCTCCTCCTGGTAGCCCGGGGGAACAGAGAGACAAACAGGGAGCATGAGAGAGGGGGACGCGTGGCCAGCAGGACTGGAGCTTTGGGGGTTGAAGCCCTGGGAGCAGCAGCTCTGCCCAGCCAGCACACCTCCAGCAGCCCCGCAGCACAGCCCCTGTCAGCGGACGCCGGCACAGCCACGTTCAAAATGGCCACGGTTACCTTTTCTGGGCTGCTGACAAAGGCCTGGATGAAGTCCACGGCTTCCTTTCTCTCTTTGTAGACAGGTAACCAGCTGGCATCTAAAAAAGGAGCAGAGCAGGGAGGGCTGTAGAGAGGCTCTGCTGGCAGGAGAGAGCAGAGGAGGGGGCTCTGCCCTCTGCCCAGCCCCGTGCCTGCTCCCCTGGTCGCGTTCTTCCCGTGCGTCTCAGGGCTGGAGGGCGCCCCGCGGACACACTGCGATGCTGGAGCACGGCGCAGTGGGGGAAGCCCCCAGTGAACAGGGCCAAGGAACTCGCTTGCAGAGGGGCAGGAAAGGTCCCCGTCCCACGGCATCGCTGCCTCCTGCCAGCCCCTGCCCCGGAGCAGGAGCTGGCCCCCCTCTGCTCTCTCCCTCCTTGGCAGAGGCTGTGCTGGGGCCAGCTCCCAGCCCTGAGCAGCCCCGGCAGTCAAGCAGCGTGTTGCCCACCACCCATGAGACCCCTGCTGCCAGCGTGCTGGGAAAACGTGATCCTGGCATTGAGCAGGATGAGCTTGCTGGCCCCAGCCCTGCCCAGACCAACGGGGCCCTGCACTCACCAACGCACAGTGACTGGACCGTGCACGTCTCATCAGGCTCCGGTTGAGATCTTCTCCTCTGGGGAGGCCGGTTGTCCTCCCAAGCCACCCTGGGGTGTCTGGGGGGTCTCTGCTCCATCTTGCGGGACAGAGGAAAGGGGTAGGGGTGGGGAAGGGGGAAGCTTTGGCCAAACGCCTCAGCGTCACGGGACTGCTGTGTGTGACAGGGACAGACGTGGGCTGCACTCAGGGGAACCTCCCCAGCTCTGTGTTCTTGCCCTGTCCTGTTGCCGTCCTGCCAGACACCGTGGGCTGCGGGCCTCATCACACTGACCTCATGCAGTGCAGTGTTGTGTCACCGAGTGAGGTCACAAAGGGCCCCACTGTGACCTGCCTGGGCAGGGAGGGGCAGGGCATTCCCTGGGGGGGCACAGAGTCAGCTCAGCCCTGGGCTCCTGGGTGTTCTCAGGTGCCTCCAGGCCCCCCTTTGCCCTCATGTCCTCTTAGGACCTCCCTGTTGCCAGAGACCCATGTTTAGACACCCTGGTGTGCCCCCACGATGTCCCTTTTCCTTTGGGCGCCTCTGCCCCTTGACAGTGTGCAAGATTCACTCAAGCTTGAAGGAATTCGTCATTTTTGTTGCCTCAACTCTTCTCTTCCTCCCACCAAACAGAAAGAGCTCATGCAGAAAAGAGGAAAAAGAAAATGCATCTTCTTCCACTGCGTTTGCTTTTTTAGGATCTGGAAGCTCCCAGAAATGGACATTCCCGTCTCACTGGTTTTCTTCGCCATCTGGTTTGTGACCGTGATGGGGAACACCCTCTTACAATTACAGCCTTTCCCCCACCCTGAAAATACCTTCCAGCACTAGTCCACTCTGGAGCCCTCCTGAGGCCTTCATTGCACCCCAGACCCCTCTGTGGGAGCTCGAGCTGCCCCTGGGGATGTCTGTGTGGTACCCCTGGCGCAGAGAAACCCTGGGCTGGATGGAAAGGAGGGGGGTAAGGACTAGCTGTCTTGGAAACTCAAGATGGGCGTGACTCTCTTTTTTCCATCGGGGTCCCCTCAAGACTTGCTCAGTTTTGAGACTGCAGAACCTCTAGCAGCCTAAGAAACCCCACTAGACTGGGGGCCTGGCCCCCTAGACTCTACACCACCACTTTAATCCCCTCAGCACTCCTCCATAGGTGTTTGCGGTGCCCCAGAGCCCTCTGTTGCTCACCCAGCCTTCTGAGGAGCCCTCTTGTCCCCTAAGGACCCTTTCTGATGCATTTATGGTGACCTCTAGTCCCTCTAGGAACCCTGCAGTTGCCCTCGGGCCCCTTATCACCTCTGTACCCTGCTTGGAAACCCTCCTGAGTCATCATGGTGCGGGGAAATGGTGATGCAGCAACAGCAAAGGCTCGGGCCTCGCTGGGATGCCTGGAGCCCCACGGGGTGGCCAGATCTGGAACCACTCTTCATGAGCCCTGTCTTCGCTGCATGTCAATACACATGTGAAGGACACCGTGGGTTGAAGCTTCGTGTTCCAGATTTACTAAAATACAGCCATTTTACTGAGAAGAGCTGCACCTCGGCATGGCTTAGCAGCACCTGTGGCACAGCGCTTGCAGGGTGCATCCTGGTCTTGGCTGCACCCTTGGAGAGCCCAGGATGAGGGTGGTCTGAGTTGCTGTCCTGGTTTCGGCTGGGATAGAGTCAATTTTCTTCCTAGGGAAGAAAGGAAATTTTCTTCCAGGGAACAGATGGAGAGTTTGTGTTCTTCCTCCAAGGGCCGAAGGGCTGCGACAGAGAGAAGCAGAGCCGAGATGAAGCGCCGTGTCTGAAGAGACACGCAGGCATCCATCCCCTCCAGACCATGCCAGGCCCAGCCGCCCTCTTTCCCTGGCCAGGAGAGAGCTGCTGCACAGGAATGTCCCAGATGCCCCTGACATGTTCCTCTGCCCCTGAAGCATTTCCCTGGAGCAGGCCAAGGCATGGCAGCACTCCCCAGAGTCTGTCCCCTGCCCCACCAGCCCCGGCCAACACAGCACTGCCCCTGCTCACCGCTGCAGATCTGAGAGAGCTTCTCCTTGCTTCAGCCCAAGGGGAAGCCCTAGGCACAGAGCTTCATCAGGCTCCCTGCTCCCCAGCATGCTCCCTTGTTCCTGCCAGCTGGGCTGCACAATCTCAGTCTCCTCCTCCTCCTCCTCGTCCTCCTCCAGGCTGACCCTGGGGAAGACCAGTAGCAGAGGGGGTGGGATGGAGCAGGGCGGCCAACCAAGCCCACCTGTGTGGGCAGGGTCTGGAGGGAGAGGCACAGAGCCCTTGGCTGCCCAAGCCCTGCTCTCTGCCTTTCTAGGAAGAAGCTGTGATTCCCACTCATGGTAACTTCCACACGGCAAAATCCCCAAAACCCCTTTTTCTCTGTATCACAGGCACTGTCCTGAGCTGCTGCTTTGGCAAGTTGGGCAGCTTGGTCTGTTTACCGTACTGTGAAAACAGACGTCGCATTTTGGGGGTAGCTGGGCAGCGAGGGATTGACAGAAATTATAATCCCCTCCAGGCTGGGGGAGCGTGCTGCCCAGGCTGCGGGCACCTGGGGATGATTCTCTCCAGAGCAGCTGCACTTTGGGCAGGAGGCGAGGGAGACAAGGGAGTATCCATCCCCCAGATCAGCGGGCAGAATGAATTCAAACTCCCTGCACTTCCCAGGAGCCTCTGGTCAGCCTTTAGCCAAGGAGGAGCCGTCCCATTGCAGGGGGCGGGGGTGTGCATCCCTTGGTTTGGATATTCTATTATTTTAATGATTTATTATTATTTTCTTTCCTGTGCCAGTAAACCGTCCTCATCTCAGTCCACGAATGTCACTTTTTTTCCCCCAGTTCTTTCCCACATTCCAGCGGGGAGGGTGGCAGTGAGTGATCTGCTGTCTGGTGTTCAGTTGCCTGCTGGGTTGAAGCACAACGCAGTTTGTCGCAGGGCTGGAGGTTGCTGGGCCGGTCCCGCATCAGCCGGCTTGTGGAGTTGGACAGCCATGGAGGCCGGGGTGCTGGGCGTCTGTCCGGGCTGCCAGGGGCCGGTCCCCCGGGGCTCCGTGGCAGGCGGGACATTTATCCAGGCACAGGTGGAGGCTCCTGGTGTTGGGTCTGGCTCTCATGGGTGCTGGGGTGCGCAGGAGAGCTGTCCGGGTGTCAGGGCCAGCTGCTGGTGTCAGGGTCTCTTCCTGAAGCTGCAGAGAGGCGCCTGTGGAGAGAAGAGGCTGCTGATGCCCCGCCGCGGCAGCGGTGCCAGGTGGGTGCGGGGCAGCACTGGGCGCGACGTGGGGTGCGGGCATCTGGCTGCAGATGGGAGCTGTGGGCATGGAGAGCTCCGTGTGCAAGACGGGGTGCCCTGCAGCCCTCGGCTGGGGCTCTGCTCACCTGCCCATGGCTCGGCTGGGCTCGGCTCTGACCATCCTGACCTGCCTGCTCTGCACATGCCAGGAAGGAGACCTGACCCCGGCAGACCGAGGGGACCAAAGCTGGGCACAGCACTGCAGGCCCGGGAGAGCCTCCTCTTTGCCTTTCTCAGCGTGCCTGGCAGAGACCAGCACTCGGCTTGCCTGCCCATCCCTGACCGGACAAGGGGACAGCCTCGGCTCTCTCTTCCTTGAGGTGCTCTCCGCCCTCTCTTCAGAATACCCCAGCAGAGACAAAAACCCTGCCTGTGCGGAGGACACGCAAGACTGACGCTCTATATCCAAGGCAAGGCCGTATGCTGGGAAGGTTCCTCACCAGGGTCTGAGCTGCGGGGACACCTTGGCCGAGGTGAACATCTGGGATTTACAGCATCACCCAACAGGGTGATTTCTGCTGGGAGGTTCACTGCTCAGAAGATGTCCCTCTTGCAGCTCTCACTTCCCAGGGCAATGCCACCCCTTGGTTTTTTCACTTGCTGTCCTTGCTCTGCTTACGTCTGATGCTGGGTCTGCCATTGGCGAGGCAGGGTCGCTTGGAACTAACAATCCCCACACTCAGAAGGGGTTTCAGGAGGGAGTGCCCGTGAATGGAGAGGCCCGGTAAAACACCTTACAGCAGAAGCCTCAGTTGAGTCCGGCCAGTAACTAACTGGGCACTCCAGAATACCCAGCCTCTAAATGATATGATACCTTAAGGGTTAAAAGACCCTCAGAGGCAGGCGGCTTACATGCATGGGATTTAGGCCTTATTGTCTAGTTTGCTGATGCTTTGCTAAAGTCAGTAGTGTCTAGTTTGGATGCTTTGCTAAAGTCAGTAGTATAGTTAGTTAATAAATTTAGAACCCTATTCAAGGGCGGAAAGAATCGGCAGGGAATGAAGCAAAAAGATAATAACGGTTTGTCAAGGTTGCTAGACTAGAAGGAATGAGAACTAATTGACGCAGGAAGATTTGTGGCTCCTTACAAAGGACAGTTTTTGATAAGAACCAGGAGTTTACCTTAAGAACTGGTTTATACCGACCCTGCAGTTTGGGCAAGAGCCAAGGAGCAACTGAGTCTGCGCAAGAACAAGGGGTTACTAGCGGTGACGAAGAAGAGCCGGCAGCCTTCATCCCCACGACCCCCAACGACCAGCACAAGGAGGCACTGAGCAAGCGCAGTTGGGAGGGACTTATAGAAATGACCTCATGAAACTAATTTTAATACAAAGCGGGGACAGGTTATGCATATGTATAGGCATATTGGGAAACTTCATGTATGTGTAACACTTTGCTACATATAAACAGGACAAGTTGCCACGTGGAGGGGTGAACGACTTTGGTGGGACTACCCCCCGTGCTGCCCAGCGCTGAATAAACATACCTACTTTAAAATCTTACAGATTGTGGAGTCCGTTTTCCGCACGTCACTAAATGCTTCACGGCCAGGAGCAGCCATCTAAGACAGAGGTTTGGCAAAAAGCCCTCCCAAGAGCGCACCGTTTTCTCTTCCTCCACAGAGAGATAGCACACCAGCACACCATCCCGAGCAGCATGGAGCCCAAGACTGCCACGGCGCCTTCTATGCAGTACTTCTGGAAATCCTTAGGGTATGCAGCACCTGAGCTTCTCCTGCCATCCGCACCTGCAGGAACAATTCTGCGCGTTAGCGTGTCCTGGGCACTCCTGGTAATATCTCACGGGAGGCCTGACCTTGCCAGGAAATGTTCTTTCTCACTTTGTTAGCGTCTCTGGACCACTGCACATCCTGGGGCTGCAACATTCCCTTGGCTGCAGTAGAAACCAAGGGAACTCCCAAAGCCGTGGCACATCAGTGCACCCTGGAGCCTCTCTTTCTCCTCTCTGCTTTGTTTGCACTGTGGGGTGGCCGTCATCCAGTTTTCCCAGTGCCATGGGTTTGCTCCCCCCTCGCGGCCGCCCTTCACATTTGCGCACAATTCCTTCTGCCCTCGCCCACCTTCCCTCTCCGAGGGGTGCGAGTGCTGCTGCATGGGGGCTCTCTCTGCCCCTTTGGGACAAGTGGTCCCACTGAACAGAGCTCATGAGGCCAGGGGGAGAGCAGCTGGGGGAGCGCAGCAGCGTGACCGATCGCCCCTTTGAGCAACACGGACAAACCCCATCCATGCGTCAGGGAGCGCCACCCCCAGCTCTCTCTCCCCAGCCCCAGCCCCCACACCCCGAGGGGACGGGGTCAGGCCCTCTCAGGAGACACCTGAACCTTGCCCACCCTCTTTGCCCTTTTTCCAGCATGGGCGCTGCCTCCAAATGCAAGCTGACGTGGGAGCCACCGCATCACGTACCGCTTCATCCCCTCGGGATGTCATTTTCCTACACAGGCAGCACTTGCTGCCAAGAGCACGGCCCTCCCCGCAGCGCCCAGCAGGACTGCAAGCTCACCAGCTGGGAAGTGCTGCAAGAAAAGAGGCAGCTCCCAGGCTTCTCCATCGTTGATACAAGGAAGAAGAACAACAGCAGCAGGCAGTGCACTCCCCCTTCAAAACCAGCAACAGGCAGGTGCGGGAAGAAGCCATTTAACTTAGAGCCGCCCGGCTTTATTGGTGCAAACATCAGAACTCTGGTGACTGGGAATACTCACAAGCACTCGGAAGAAGGTGTCTGAGATGAAGGGGTGCACACAGCCAGCGGCCCCCGCTGCCCTACTCACTCCTACTGTGCTGTTCCCATCCTGGAGTTCAGTCTTCCTGGATGTTGAAAACCTTTGCTACGTCGTTGAGATCGTCATGCTCCTCGCCATCTTTGATGATCTGCGGGAAGGAGGAACGCATTGACACCTGCACATCCTATAAACCACCAGTGCTGCAAGACTGCACACGGTCACCAGCCAACGTGATGAATTTCTGAGGTCCTCTCTGAAGCTCTGCTGATGGCAACTCACCAACTTTGGCAGTCCTCCACAACACGACAACAGGACCTACTATGGCCAAATTTATATGGGAGATCTAAATGTAGCGTTGTCTGCCTACAGGAATGGCTGGGGTTAAAACCAACCTCCCTGTCCCTGTAGGACTTGTTTCTGATGCCTGGGTTTCCCTTTACAGCTGGGGAGAAACGAGTATCTTCAAAAAGTGACTCAGCTCAGCTCCGAAGATGAGCCGGTCTCTTTGCATTGGCTTAGAGGCACCAGTATAAGGGGCTTAAACTTGCAAACCTATCTTTTAGACA
>CM067102.1:4944650-5000881 GCA_034008185.1 Gorsachius magnificus | reverse complement strand
ACGGAGAACAAAACAAAAAAAACCTTAGGATCTTACATCCTTCTCACAATGTTTTATTCCATTGCAGACCCGTGGTCCCAAAAATACATTGGGGACGGGGACGCAAAGACCAGAAGGCCTAAAAGGGCACACGCTACGAGGGTGCGCGAACAGGCCCAAAAAGAACCCCTGATTCGGGAGCAATTAAATTTTCCTACCCATTCTTCTCACTGGCTCAGCCAACCCCAAAGGGCTAGGACCAAGGAAGAACGTACCAGAATCTAAAGACACCTGAAAACAAACCGTCAAAGAAATTCAGCAAACAGCAGTGAGAGTATGTTGCCTGATTTCAGCCACCCACGTTTACGAGCCTTAATCAAGTCTCTAAATCAGATTCATGACAGCAGCTGAGAGCCAACTCAGAGGCAAAATGAAAACCCGGGAGGAGGCGGACGTGGGGGAGGGGACGGCCAGGCAGCAGGCACCCGGTGCGTTGGGTATATACGGTGACAGGCTGCCTTCCAAGCAGTTGGCCCCGGGGGTTTTAAATTCCCTGGCCAACGCAGGGAAATTTTTTCCTCACGCTCCCACGCTGCCTTGCCCCTCCTGCCCCAAAGCAAGGCAGCTTCCCCACAAGTTCATCCCCACGGCTTTTGAAGGGCCCCTTGGCAAAACAGTCGGGGGGGCTGCTCTGCACCGCCCACACTGTCCAGGGGGGTTCGAAGCAGGCACAGCCCCCAAAGGGGGTTTGGGGGTCTCCGTCTGGGTAGCACACCCCATTCAGGGGGCTGCAGCACTGACATCCGCTCCACTTTGGGCTAGCCCTTTTCCTGCATTTCATTTGGACTCAGCCTCCTGACTCCCTTGAACCGCCCCACTTTCCCCCAGGCTTGCTGGGCAGAGCCCCCCTTTGACAGACCGGGCCGGGGCAGAGCCCTTAGTGCCGGGTCCTTTGGTTGCCTGCGGAAGGATTCCCTTTGGCCTTTGCGAACGCTGCCCCTTTTGTGGGGGACACGGGGTGGTCTAAAGGGGGGCTGGGTGGGGCCTTCCCTCCACGGGGCGGGGGGGGAACAGGCAAGGGGGCCCCGGGAGCCAGAATGCCAGGGGGAGGCTGCCTACGGGGGCTGGCTCTGGGGCTTTAAATGAAGCAGGGGGAGGGGGAGAGCACCAAAAAGCACACAGCAGCAGCATAGGAGCGGGAGGGGGGCAGCAGGGAGCAAAAGGACAGCAGAGCAGCGGGACACCACAGCAGGACGGGAACAGCAGGACAAGGAGCAGGAGCACCAGCAGGAGCACCAGCAGCACCAGCACCAGTACCAGCAGGAGCATGGGGTCAGGATGGCCGAGTGGTCGAAGGCGCTGCATTCAGGTTGCAGTCTCTCTGGGAGGCGTGGGTTTGAGTCCCACTCCTGACAGGCTCCTCTCTCTTGATTTTTTTCCCTTGTCCTGAGGCTGGGGTCTGGCACCTCCCGGCACTCTGCTCTCCAGCCTGGGCAAGGCTCTTGCTGCATGTCCCAGCTGCCGCCACTAGCAGGGGGGCTCAGCAGAGTAAACGGGGGTGGAGAGGCCCTAGGCCATTCCACTTTTCCACTCTCCCCTACACAACTCACATTCTCCGTTTGTGAGCATGGCGCTCATCCTCCAGCCATGGCAGTCACCTCCCTGTAGGCACTGGGGGGCTCCTCTTAGATACCCGCAAAGCATTTTCTTCTCCAGGCCAGGCATGCCTTGTAATGGTGAGCGTTCTGGGCTGAGTGCCCTGCTCAGGCAGGAGCCGATGGCCATGCGAGGGTGGCCAGAGGGGAACAAGGACCCACAGGCAGGAGGTTCCATGGTGTAATGGTGAGCACTCTGGACTCTGAATCCAGCGGTCTGAGTTCAAATCTCAGTGGGACCTCAAGCTATTGGCTCCCCGGGGCCTTTCCTCAGCATGCCTACACCTTCCCAGCCTGGCTCTGGGGTCCCTTGTTTAATGCACTCTTTCCTGCCCTGGCCTCCCAGCCCTGCGACGGACACCAGTGCCCCTGCTCCTGCCCTGTGCCCACCACCCCTCGGCAGCTTTTCTGAGCACGGGCCCCCGCTCCATGCTGCCTGATGGCTGCTCCTGGCCCAGGCTCACCACATCACACAGCAGCTCAGGTGGCAGAGATCCATCCCACCCGCCTCCAAGCAGGAGTGTCTGATTGGGTCTCGGACATTTCCATGGGCTCTTTCTCTTGCCTGCTGACAAGGTTTTGCTGCTCGGGTATCGCACCAAGGAGCTCCACCCAGAACAAGCAGCGCTCCACGCTTGGGTGTTATACTTGATGCCACTGGAGAGGGCAGGCTCCCCCTTGTCCTTGCCGAGCGGGTGGCTGAGGGAGGGAGGGGGAGAACAAACGGGCAGGAGTCTCCAGCCATGCTGCACAAAGTCTTTAATGCGAAGGAGCAAACGCAGTGGCACAGGAGAGAGACCCAGGAACCCGTGTGCAGGGCACAGGGAGGCCCAGGGAATGGCCCGTTTCCCAAGAAGAAGCCCCAGAGAAAGCGCTTGCCTTTCCCCGTTCTGCTCGGCCTGCTGGCAAGCCCAGCCCAGCCAGAGCAGCCCCGAGCTGCGGCAGCCTCCCCCCGTCAGCAGGAGGCTCAGCAAAGCAGAAGAGCCCGAGCCCTTTCTGGAGGAGCTCCGAGCACAGCAGAGCCAGAGGAGGCACGGCGAGGCCCACCGTGCAGCCAGGAGCAGTGGGCACAGGTCCCTTCTGCCCGCGGGGATGGGGACACCCGGCTCGTCTGGAAGCCGTGGCCACGCTCCTTGCTGCTGCAGGCGTCTTCCTTCCTGCTGGGCAAGGGGATGGTCCGCCGGCTTCAGCAGTTCAGGCTGCAGCGGGGGGGAGGCAGGCACAGCCCTGACCCGCCCAGACCCAGGGAGCCCCCAGAAGAGATGGGAACCCCCCCGGTGCTGAGGGAGCTGCCAACAGCAGCCGACAGAGAGGATCCCACGGCTGTGTTCTGCGGGAAAGAGGTGAGGATGGGGCCCGGCAGGGTCACCACCACCGGGGAGGCCTCGATGGCCACTGTCGAGTCAGCACAGCGGGCGACACAGGGCTCGCTGCAGCTGCTTGCCAGCGGGGTTGGGCCACAGGCCCCACAGGGGCGTGGGAGACAAGGTCTGAAGCAAGACATCTCTCGGCGAGGGAGGCAGAGCTGAAACACAGAGCAGGCGGGGAGCATGAACCTCAGCATCAGTCTGTCTGTCTGTTCCTCAGCACTCTGCCTGGACACTCTTGGAGTGAGAAACACACCGTGTGCCTGCAGCTCCCACGGCCCTCACCGTGCCCTCCCAGTCCCACAGCAGAGGAAGGCTGACCACTCCTGGGACAGGACCCAGCACCGGGGGTTGGAAGCACCTCTGGACAGACTGACCAGAGCCCATCTCCAGCACAAGCAGGGCGGCACTGAAGGCGGCTCTGCAGGCACTTGGCCATGTGGTTAGAGACCCTCTGCCTAAGGCCGAAAGTCTGGTGGGCAGCCCTCCCTGCAGCTGAGCCCCACTGATCCCCTTTGGCTGGAAAGAACCCCCCGTCTCCCCAGCTCTCCCCGGCAGCCCCTGTGCAAAGGGGAAGAGGTGGCAGCCCTTCAGCAGTTCCCCTGCAGGGCCAAGCTGAGGCAGCCCAAGGATCAAGCTGAGTGGCCACCACGGCAGCAGTTCAGCCCACAGGGAGAGATGGAGCGGGCTCGGGCTTACCTCGTTCCTCGAGGAAAGGGAGGCAAGGGAGGACGACGCAGGGCCTGGAGCAGCGCAGGCTTTTATGCTGTGTGGCAGAGCCCCACGGGGCCACAAGCATTCCTTGCTCATGAAGCATCTAAACAGCTGGTAGTCGCCGCTTGCCCGGGCCTTGCTGCTGATTAAGACCTTGCCTCTTTCATCTGAAACCTTGTGCTCCCTTTCCATGCCATCGGACACTGAAACACGGAATCATGGAATCATAGACTGAATCACGGAATGGTTTTTGGTTTGAAGGGACCTTACAGACCGTCCAGTTCCAACCACCCTGCCATGGGCTGGGAGACCTTCCACTCGATCAGGTTGCTCAATGTCCCTTCCAACCTGGTCTTCAGTACTTCAGGAGTGGTGGCATCCACAACTTCCCTGCACGGCCCCTTCCACTGTTTCACCACCCACACAGGAACGAATCTCTTCCTAAGATCTAATCTAAAGCTTCCCTCTTTCCGTTTAAATCCATGACCCCTCATCCTGTCGGTAAAGTCCCTGTCCCGCCCCGTCTTTCCTCTAGGACCCTTTTAAGTACTGCAAGGCTGCTCTAAGGTTTCCCGCAAGCCTCTCTTCCCTACGCTAAACATCCCCAACTCTCTCAGCCTGTCCTCCTGGGGCAGGTGCTCCAACCCCCTGAGCATCCTCGTGGCCCTCCCCTGCAACCGCTCAAGCAGGCCTAGGCCTTTCTTATGCTGGGGGCCCTAGAGCTGAACACAGCTCTCCAGCTGGCGTCTCACCAGAGTGGAGCAGGGGAGGAGAATCACCTCCCTGGACGTGCTAGCCACATGGCTTTTGATGCAGCCCAGGATACAATTGGCTTTCTGGGCTGCTAGCGCGCAGGGCCGGGTCATATTGTGTTTTTCATCCACTAATACCCCCAAGTCCTTCTTCACAGGGCTGCTCTCAATCCACTCATGGCCCAGCCTGTATCCACATTTGGGATTGCCCCAACCCCGGTGCAGGACCTTGCACTTGGCCTCGTTGAATTTCATGAGGTGCACCTGGGCCCACCTCTCTAGCCTGTCAAGGTCCCTCTGGATGGCATCCCCTCCCTCTCAAGCATCAACCACACCACTCAGCTTGGCGTCACCTGCAGACTCGCTGAGGGGGCACCCAATCCCTCTGTCCATGTCCCCAACAAAGCTGTTAAATAGTGCTGGTCCCAGTACGGACCCCCGAGGGACACCACTCATCACTGATCCCAACCCGACCATTGAGACCTTGACCACAACTCTTTGAGCGCAACCATCCAGCCACTTCCTTGTCCACCGAGTGCTCCACCTGTCAAATCCTTGTCTCTCCACTTTAGAGACAAGGACGTTGTGCGGGACAGTGTCAAATGCTTTGCGCAGGTAGATGACGTCAGTCGCTCTTCCCTTATCCAGCAATGTCGTAACTCCATTGTAGAAGGCCACTAAGTTTGCCAGGCAGGATTTGCCCTTAGGGAAGCCATGTTGGCTGTCACCAATCACCTCTCTGTTTTCCATCGTGTGCCTTAGCAGAGTTTCCAGGAGGGTCTGCTCCATGGTCTTGCTGGGCACAGAGGTGAGACTGACCGTCCTGTCGTTCCCCAGGTCCTGCTTTCCTCCCTTTTTCAAAATGGGGGGTAGGTTTCCCCTTTCCCAGTCACTGTGAATTTCACCGGTGGCCACGACTTTTCAAACCTGATGGATAGTGGCTTAGCAACTTCCTCTGCCAGTTCCTTCAGGACCCTCGGATGCATCTCCTCAGGTCCCACGCACTTGTGCACATGCAGGTCCCTGTGATGGTCTCGAACCTGACCTCCTCCTACAGTGGTTGGTACTTCATTCCCCCCGTCCCTGCCTTTGGATTCTGTCAGTTGGGTGGCGTGCCTGAAACACTTGCCGGTCAAGACCGAGGCAAAATGCTGTTGACTACCTCTGCCCTCTCCATGCCGGTTGTAGCCAGGTCTCCCGTTCTGCTCCTCGGGGCGGGTACAGTGTCTTTCATCTTCCTTTGGTGTCCTATGCACCTGAAGAAACGTTTCTTGTTGTCTTTCATGTCCCCAGCCAAGTTCAGCTCCAGCTGTGCCTTGGCTTTCCTGATCCCCTGCTTGCACTCCCGCACCATTTTCCTAAAATCGCCCTAGGATGTGTATCCCTGCCTCCACTGCCCACGCATTTGGGTTTGTGTTTTAGATGGGCCTAAGAGGCCTCCTGCCTCCCCCGCCCAACGTCTTGCACATCGGGATTGAGAGCTCGAGTGCCCTAAGAAAAAAGTCTTTCAGGATCTCCCAGCTCTCCTTCGGTCCTTTATCTCCGAGGGCAGTTTCCCCAAGGATCCCACCCACCTGCACCCTAAGCAGCCAAAACTTTCCCTTTCTGAGGTTTAGGGTCCTGACTCTACTCTTTACCTGTCCTGTTTCCCCCTCAGGATTCAGAATTCCACCAGGGCGTGATTGCTGCAGCCCAGGCGACCTCCAGACTTGACCTCCCCAACCAGTTCTTCCGCACTAGTAAGCAAGAGGTCCAGCAGTGCCTCTCCTCTGGCTGGGCTCTCCGTCACCTGTACTAGGAAGTTGTCCTCAGCACACTCCCGTACTTTCCTGGACTGCTTACAGTTCCCCGTGCCACTTTCCCAGCAGATGTCAGGGGGCTTCAAGTCCCCTATCAAGATCCGACCCTGGCGAGCGTGATGCTTCCTAATCGTTTCAGTAAACGATTCATCTGTGTCCCAGGTTCATAAGGCCAATACACTGGGAGGTCTCAGGCTACCTGCAGAGACTTTAAGTGGGTCATAGGGATTGCCATTGTCATGTTGCCCTCTTCATGGTGAGCCTGGCCACCAGTCACGGTGAAATTCAGCTATGAGGGACACCTCGAGTCAGCTCTCAAGCGCTTTCAGCGCAGGCCCTTGTAGGTAACCCTAGGAGCCATTTCTCCAGTGGGTCATCATAGACATGCAGGAGACAGGGGCTGAGTTCAGGCAGAAGGCCGAGACTGCACAATCCCATCTGGGAGAAGAGGCGCACCTCCCCAGGCATGTGGCAAAGCTCAGTGGCAAAGCAGATGACTGTGGGCTGGAGGGAAGCCCCCTGTGGGCAGGACTGAGGGCCATGAGCACCTTGCTGATGCTCATCATGCTCTGCCACTGCCTGTTTTTCTGCCCACGAGACAGGGAACAAAGGCAGATTCCATGAAGAGCAGAGCAGAGGGTCAGGCAGGTCCCTTTCAAGTGACCTCTCCATGGGATCTCCGTAGCCACGTCTCTTGGTGACACGACCATGCCCTCGCGCTTCTTCCAACCAGGGGCCTGGGCTCAGCTTGGGAATGGAGAAGCTGTTGGAAAGAAGGAAATGGAGGCCTGGGAGGGCGATCAAGGAGATGTCGGCGTCCTTCCCTGGGACAGAGACCCACAGCCCAATTGACCGGTTTTGCTCAACAGTGGCATCCCAGAGGCCAAAGGCCCGGGTGGCCGCTTTTGAGGAGAGGCGCAGGGCAGGGAGCCAAAAGCTCACGGCGCTTTTTCCTGGGTCAGGGATGGGGTGCCCCATTCCATGCATTTCAAACTACAAAGGGACATCGGATCAGTCTCCTAAAAACACCTGGGAGTCATCGTGATGTGGAAGAGTTGGGAAAAACCCTGGACTCCCGACAAACATGAGTCACCCTGCTGTGGACTTCAGTGGATACGGGGCCCCGGCCTCAGGCGTGCCAGGGATACCAGGGCTCATAGCCTCATTCCTCCCAACGTGCCATGTTCCTCAAGTGCATTTCCTCAGCTCTTAGCACCATTCCCGAAACAACTGGTGCTTCTATGGGATCACATGCTGCTGCCGCCTGCCGAGGCATTGCCTTTCCGTTTGTTGCTCAGGGGCCCGTGAGACCCAGTGCACCCCAGGATAAGGAAGGTTGGAAGGGGCCTCTGGAGGTTCTCTGGGACGACCTCCTGGTCTGTGCAGACCAAATTTCCCAGCTACCTGTGGAAGCTCTGGGCCTTGCCCTATTCACTTATGGACATCGCCACTGTCGTCGGAGAGGTCACTGTCTCTTGTGACACACCATGCACCCCCATCACGTCTTCTCCCACCTAGACAGCGGGCATTGCCCTTGTTGCAACTTGTTAGTGTTGATCTTGCCTTTTCGCGGTGCACCTCTCCAGAGAGTCTGGCTCCATCCTTACCCAACCAGCTGTAGCTGTTGGAGACTGCAGTTCTTCACTCGCCTGGGATTTTCCTCTCGCTGGCCCATCTGCTCCTCAGGAACCAGTGACCTTGCAACCCACATCCAAGCCATGTGCCTCCTCCTTTCCTAGCAGGTGTTCAGGCACAAGTGACCTCCCAGGCACCCAGTGCTGCCATGAGCCTACTCTGGCCCATCAGCTGTAGAGACAGAAGTGACCCTCAAATCCCCAGGCAGGCACTGAGGTAGAAGGCAACTCACAAGCACAGAGCCCAAAATGTTCACACTGCTATGTGTCAGGAACACAAGCACCCAGCACAGGCCATGTTCCTGCACATGGCCTGCAGAACCAGAGGCGACCTCGTCATCAGCATCCAAGCCATATTCTGGCTTCTGGCCAGTCGGGTGCTCAGGGAGCAGGCAGCTCCCCTGCAGACACCCATGCTGTCTTCCAGCTGATGGGTCATGAAGCACTCAGGCAAGGAGGGCTTAGAATCATAGAATGCTTTTGATGCCGAATGATGCCTTAAGGGTTAAAGTTAACAACGATGTAAGTGCCTTACATGCATAAGACTTAGGCCTTATTGTCTCGTTTGCTGATGCTTTGCTAAAGTCAGTAGTTACTTAGTAAATTTTTGACTTTATTAAAGGATGGGAAGAATCGGGAGGGGGGTAAAGCAAAAAGATAATAACAATTTGTCAAGGTTGCTTGACTAGGAGGAACGAGAACAAACGGCGCATAGAAGATAGAGAAGGAGAAATAACAGATGGACAGTTGGCAGGATATGCCAACCTTGAAAGTTGTGAGGAAGACGTTTTGCCTTCATCCAAAAGACCCCCAGATGCGACCACCGGAACAAATGGAGCATGTGTAGAAAGGAGGGACAATATGTTAATGATTTCTTAGAACTCTCCACCTATTCCTAGAAATAGTTTGTATAAACCATGAATATTAATATAGAACATGTATTTAAACTGTAAGAGATAATACGGAATGATGCACGCTAGGTGGAGTGATCCCCCGTGCATCCGGCGCCATGAATAAAGAATGCCTGACTTTTAACACGACATTGGTGTTACAAGGATTATTCCCGATTTTGGTGAGACTTTGTGTTGGAAGGGACCTTTAGAGACCATCCAGCCCAACCCCCCTGCAGGGAGCAGAGACATCTTTAATCAGATCAGGTTGCTCTGAGCCCCATCCAACCTGGCCTTGAATGTGTCCAGGGATGGGGCCTCCACTACCTCTCTGGGCAACCTGTGCCAGTGTTTCACCACCCTCATTGTAAAGAATTCCTTCCTTATATCCAGTCTAAAACTACCCTGATTTAGTTTAAAACCATTACCCTAGTCCTGTCACAGCTGGCCCTGCTAAAAAGATTGTCCCCATCTTTCCTATGGGCCCCCTTTAAGTACTGAAAGGCCACAATCAGGTCTGCCCGCAGCCTTCTCTTCTCCAGGCTGAACAAGCCCAGCTCTCTCAGCGTGTCCTCATAGGAGAGGGGCTCCAGCCCTCGGATCATTTTAGTAGCCCTCCTCTGGCTCAAGTCCAACAGTTCCATGTCCGTCTTGCGCTGAGGGCTCCAGAGCTGGAAGCAGGGCACCAGGCGAGGTCTCACCAAAGCAGAGTAGAGGGGAAGAATCCCCTCCCTCAACCTGCTGGCCACGCCAAGGGAAGGGCAACGATCCTTGCCCTCAGCTTTCATCAATGAGCTTGTGTTGGAAAGGAGCTTTTGAGATGACCCACTCCAACCCACCAAACAGGTACACTCTCCCCCGAGCAGGGGCCTGAGGCCTGGTCCCCCCCCTACCAGCCAGGGGCTCTCATAGCTCAGCCTCCCAGGCCCACAAGTGGGCCACCAGGAGATGACAGGGAGGGTGCCAGCGCTGGTGAGAAGATTCCAGGGTTATAGCGTAAGCTCTGGACATAGACGGGGAGTAAATACCAGGATTAGGAGTGAAGGCTCCCTCCGGGATGTGCAGTGAAAGGTGTGCTGGGACACAGGCGGAGAGGTCTCTGGAGAGGTGCCCTGCAAAAGGGCAATGGGCTACAAGCACAGGTTGCAACAAGGGCAATGCCCGCTGTCTTTGTGGGAGAAGAGGTGACGGGGGGCACGGTGCAGTCCTGGAAGAGCCGCCCGAGAGGCAGTGACCTCTCCGACGACAGTGGTGGTGTCCAGAAGTTGACTGGAGCCTTCTGAGGTAACTGGGAAGCTTGGTCTGCTCGGAGCAGGGAGTTGGCCCAAAGAACCTCCACAAGCACCATCCACCCCACATCATTCTGGGGTGCGCTGAGTCTCACGGGCCCCTGAGCAACAAACGGAAAGGCAATGCCTCGGCAGGCGGCAGCAGCATGTGATCCCATAGAAGCACCAGTTGTTTCGGGAATGGTGCTAAGAGCTGAGGAAATGCACTTGAGGAACATGGCACGTTGGGAGGAATGAGGCTATGAGCCCTGGTATCCCTGGCACGCCTGAGGCCGGGGCCCCGTATCCACTGAAGTCCACAGCAGGGTGACTCATGTTTGTCGGGAGTCCAGGGTTTTTCCCAACTCTTCCACATCACGATGACTCCCAGGTGTTTTTAGGAGACTGATCCGATGTCCCTTTGTAGTTTGAAATGCATGGAATGGGGCACCCCATCCCTGACCCAGGAAAAAGCGCCGTGAGCTTTTTGGCTCCCTGCCCTGCGCCTCTCCTCAAAAGCGGCCACCCGGGCCTTTGGCCTCTGGGATGCCCTTGCTGAGCAAAACCAATTCTCTTTCATTGGGGAGGGCATGGCTTGTCTTTGATCACAAAACCAGTCCGTGCTCGAGCCTGATGAGCGTAAGCAAAGTCCTCGTGACCCTCACTCCTGCCCGCAGGGGGCTTCCCTCCAGCCCGCAATGGTCGTTCCTTGCCACTGAGCTTTGCCACATCCCTGGAGCGGTGCGTCTCTTCTCCCACATGGGATTGCGCAGTCTTGACCTTCTGCCTCAACTTACCCACAGTCTTCCGTGCGTCTACGAGTGTCCTGGTTTCGGCTGGGATAGAGTTAATTTTCTTCATAGTAGCTAGCAGAGTGCTGTGGTTTTGGATTTAGTGCCAGAAGAATGTTGATAACACACTGATGTTTTTAGTTGTTGCCAAGTAGTGCTCAGACTACTCAAGGACATTTTGAGCTTCTCCTGCTCGGCCAGGTGCATAACAAGCTGGGAGTACAGCACAGCTAGGACAGCTAGGACTCAAACTGTCCAAAGAGCTATTCCATACCATATAACGTCATGCTCGGGGGGGGTTAGTCGGTCGGTCGGTCGGTCGCAGGGGGACTGCTCGCGGCTCGGGGACTGCTCGCGGCTCGGGACGGGCTGGGCATTGGTCGGTGGGTGGTGAGCAATTGCATTGTGCATCATTCGTTTTGTATATTCTGTATATTCTGTTATCCTTCTCATTATTACTATTATTATTATTTTTTCTTTTAAACTGTCTTTATCTCAGCCCTCGGCTCTAACCTTTTATTTTCTTTCCAATTCTCTCCCCCATCCCACTGAGGGAGGGGGGGGAGTGAGCGAGCGGCTGCGTGGTGCTTAGTTGCCAGCCGGGTTAAACCACGACAACGATGACCCACAGGGAGAAATGTTTCTCAGGGTTAGCTGGAGTGCCTGCACTGAAAGCACTTGAGAGCTGACTTGAGGTGCTCTGCATGGTTGGATTTCACCATGATTCGACGACAAGCTTGCCATGAAGCGATCACCTACAAGGCTTTTGACACAGTTCCCCACAGCCTCCTCCTGGAGAAATTGATGCGTTATGGCCTGGACAAGTGGTCTCTGCGGTGGGTGGGGAATTGGCTGACAGGACGCACCCAAAGGGTGGTGGTAAAGAGCTCTTTTTCAGTCTGGCAACGTGTCAAGTGGGGTCCCCCAGGGATCCTGTTATCCAGATCACTTAGGAAGATATTGAATAATGTTAGACTGATGAAGTTTGCAGATGACACCAAACTGAGTGGGGAAGTAGACACTTTGGAAGGCAGAGCCACCCTGCAGGAAGATCTGGAGAAGCTGGAAGAGTGGGCCAGCAAGGACCTTATGAAGTTCGATATGGACAAGTGTAAGGACTTGCACCTGGGAAAGCACAATCCAGGAGTGCAGCACCTTCTGGGATCTACCCGGCTGGAGAGCAGTTCTGTGGGAAGGGACCTGGGGGTCCTGGTGGGCAGGAAGCTCCATAGGAGCGAGCAGAGTGCTGCTGCAGCCAAGATGGCCAACAGGGTGCTGAGGTGCATCAACGAGGGCGCCACCAGCAGAGATAAAGGAGCCATCATCCCACTCTGCTCAGCGCTGCTCAGGCCACACCTGGAATCCTGCGTGCAGTTCTGATCCCCGCTGTACAAAAAAGATGGGGAGAGGCGGGAGACTTCCTTTTTACAAGGAGTCACACAGAGAGGACAAGGGGGAATGGACACAAGTTGCTCTGGGGGAGATTGCGATTGGACGTGAGAGGAGTCAACCATTGGAATAATCTCCCCAGGGAAGTGGTTGACTCTGGCACATTGGACACTGTCAAGACCCACCTGGACAGGGTGCTGGGCCATCTTGTCTAGACTGTGCTCTTGCCCAGAAAGGTTGCACCAGATGATCCTTGAGGTCCCTCCCAAGCTGGGATTCTATGACTCTATGGTTGTATGAAGAGGGAAAAGTGACAAAGGCATTTTGTATGATGCAAACCCACTTAAAATTTCTACAGGGATAGCCCGAGCCCCGCAATTAATTGGCCTTCTGAAGCTGGACCAAAGAGGAATTGTTTGAATGTCCGGCAAGGAAGAGCACTGGCCTCTATCCTGAACTTACACCTAGCTCTGGGTGGAGCTCCCTGGGCTGAAACCAGAGCACCAAACAGAAGGAAGCAGGCAAGAGAAAGAGCAAAAATCCTGGGGGCAACGGAGTGTTAGTGTGCAGCCTTGTGACCATGGCCCTGCGATCGCTCTCGGGGTCAGCCTGAAGTCCCGCCACTGGAAGCATCCAGGAGCTGACGTCCTTTCTTCTGCCAGGGCACGCCTCTTGCCTGCATGCTCAGGGCAGGAAGCGATTGACAGAGGTGGAAATGCAAGAGATGTCACACACACTGACCCTGTGCTGCTGTGAGGGAGGTCAACAACCAGCGTCCCACCTGGTCAGATGGGAATGTTAATACAAACCTTTGAGAGATTCTCTCAACTGTTGCAGCCAACCTTCCTATGAAACACAGCCGTTGCAATTCTCTCCTTCGTTGCTGTGGTGGCAATAGACTCCAGGGGGTGGGTATGCAGTGCCGGCTTTCAGCTCTGGGCGTAGGCAGCGTGACTGCAAGGTGGGGTCAGGGTGGGCATGTCTCTCAGTAGGGAACAGAGCACATGCGCAATCACGATCCCCCTCTCCGTAACACCACCCACTTGTAGCACTGCTATGGACAGAGTGGGAGTCTGCCCAGAACCCCACTGCCAGCACAGCACAGAACGCTGCTTTTTCCGTTGAGCAACCCTGGAGTCAGCGACCTTAGAAACTTCACCCCCTTCCAGCAGAGAGTCCAGTGGCAAGAGGCTCCTCGTGCTTCCCGTGGCCCAGAGGCCATGAGCTGCAAGAGAAATGAGGGCGTCTCAGTTCTGAGTTACCAGGAACATCCTTCCACCCAGCTTCAGGACGTCTCTGCAATGGTGGAACCTGGACGGGGTACGTCAGCGTCCCCAGGGGGACCTCAGATCAGACAGACAGGCCTCGGAGCCGTCACGTAAAGAACAGGCCTCCTCCCACCACCCTCCAAAGTTGCGTAGCTGGCCTCATGAAGCACAGCCTGTCCCTTCACCACCACCAGGCATTATTGATCTCCATCTGCCCCCTCCACAGCAGCACGCTTTTCTTGCCAGGTGCCACCAGCTGCAGGACCAGCTCTGTGCTGGCCAAAGAACCCCTCTCTCCTGGCTCCTGCGCCAGCGCGGCAGTGAGGAGTCAAGGCTGGAGCCCTCCCAGCAGGCAGAAAGGTCTCCGTGGGTGTCAAGGCTGCAGGGAGGCGAGGGGACTGGCTTGGAAGCCCAGGGGAAAGCTGGGCATTTTTGGAGCAGAAGAGCCTGCCTGCAGAAGATGGAAGGCACCCATCCTGGAGACAGGCTGAAGGGACCTTTGGCAGCGTTGGCCAGGAATCGGAGCCGGGTCGACTGCTTGGAAGTCTCCTGGCCTCACCACTGTACCACCAACGCAGCCGTGGACTCACAAGCCACTCCCTCTGCACACCACCAACCTGCGTGGCGGTCATGGCCTTTGTGCAAGGGTGGACACCACCCGAGGTCCCCAAGGGGCTGGAGGTGCCGCCGGGAGGTCAGCACCTTCGCCGCAGGCATGTCCCCACCCCAGTGCTCACAGCAGGCTTGGAGTCCCCCTCAGCTGCACTGGAGAAGAAAAGTGGGCTCTAATATCACCCCACAGCTGCCCCTGTCCCTGCTGGTCTCCCCATAGCTGCCTTCCTGTTCCTTCCCTGCAAGCAGGCAAGACAAGCTGGGGAGGGAACCCCTGCCCTCCAGGGCAGATGCCCCATCTGCCTGCCTGAGGACAAGGCGCTGGGATCCACAGCCATCGCGCCTGGGGTTACACCTCTCCAGGCCTCTGGAAGATGCTCCCTGCCATGCTCAGGGGAGGTCCGAGCCACAGGGCTTCCAGTGGAGCCTGGCCCTGAAGCTCCCTGGGCGCTGGGTGCCATTGCCCAGGGCATGTGATCAGCAGGTGAGAGTGGCCTGGAGCAGGCAGTTGTGGCCGAGTGGTGAAGGCGATGGACTAGAAATCCATTGGGGTTTCCCCGCGCAGGTTCGAATCCTGCCAACTACGGGGCACGGTCCCCTTTTGGGCTCCCTGCAGTTAACCCCCCGGCCATCCTGACCTGGTGCCCTGACAGGGAAAGCCTTTGCCTACCGCACCTCCCCCCGCTCCCTCCCCCTGCTGGAAATTCCGGGATGAGTGGGAAATCCTGCTCCCCTTGAGAAGGGAGGCAAGGTGGGGGAAGAGAACGGACCAGTGCTGAGTATGAGCCAGGAGAGGAGGTCCAGGGCTGTTGGCTGTTGAGCGTTCTGCTCTGTTAAGAGCCTGATCTCGCTCCACATCCCAAGCAGCACAGCCCCACCAGCTGTCTGCCCCACACCTAAGACTGCAGCAGCTCATCTCCAAAGAGAGCTCGCACAGCGTTTGCCCTCCTTGCTGAAGAGGAAGGGAAGACTCCTCACGGGTGGGAGATCTTGACAGCCCTCCCAAAGTGCCCCTGGCTGTAGGTGTCACCAAGGCAGGGTGGTGTGGAGCAGCGGGCAGGTCAGGGCAAGAGCCTCACCAAGAGGCTCTACCAGCTCAGCCCGAAACCTCCCCCAGATGTCTTGCACATTTTAAGATGGGGCACCACCCAGTCCTGCTGGTCCGTCCCTGCCCTGGGGTGCCTGGGAGCCACCCCCACCCCAGCAGCGTTGGGCAGGACAGGAACCGTACCAGGCACGGAGAGGAGGGCTTGGGTTTTCTCTGAGGCCCTTGGCTCCCAGGGAGCAGCAAGGTCAGGGCTGCGCCAGGAAGGACGGGAAGCTGGGAGCTGCGCAGCGCAGCACGGCGAGGGCACGGCCTGCACAGCCGGTGCAAAAGGCAAAGCGCTAACTGCTGTGCAATGTGCTTAGAAGAACCAACACTGCCTAGGACTACGAGCTTCTGCCTCAGGGTCAACGGGACCTGAAGACCCCGTCTAAATGGGCTCCCACTGGCAGAGAACACCCCATGCAGGCAATAAAACAGCAAGAGCTTTGTATTTCAAAAATCTCCAGGTGTATGGAGTGCTGCAATGGATGGCTACAAGCTCTTCAGAAGGGATCGGCAAGGAAGGAGAGGCGGTGGGGTGGCTCTGCACGCCACAGATTGTTTCAATTGTACAGAGCTCAACGATTGGGATGATGAGGCTGGTGCTTATGGGTAAGGATGAGGGGGAAGGCCAACAAGGCAGATATCCTGCTGGGAGTCTGTTACAGACCACCCGACCAGGATGAGGAGGTGGGTGAAGCATTCTACAAGCGGCTGGCAGAAGTCTCTCAATCGCGAGCCCTTGTTCTCGCGGGGGACTTCAACTTGCTGGATGTGTGCTGGAAATGCAACACAGCAGAGAGGAAACAGTGGAGGAGGTTCCTGCCGTGTGTGGGAGAGAACTTCCTGGCAGGGCTGGTAAGCGAGCCTACCAGGGGAGGTGCCCTGCTTGACCTCCTGTTTACTAACAGAGAAGGGCTGGTGGGAGAGGTGGTGGTCGCAGGCCATCTTGGCCTCAGCGACCATGAAGTGACAGAGTTCTTGATTCTTGGCGAAGTAAGGAAGGGGGTCAGCAAAACCATCAGCATGGACTTCCGGAGGGCAGACCTTGGCCTGTTCAGGTCACTGGTTGGGAGAGTCCCTTGGGAGGCCGTCCTGAAGGGCAGAGGGGTCCAGGAAGGCTGGGCATTCTTCAAGAAAGAAGTCTTAAAGGTGCAGGAGCTGACTGTCCCCATGTGCCGTAAGACGAATCGTCGGGGAAGATGCCCGTCCTGGCTGAACAGGGAGCTCTTGCTGGGACTCGGGAAGAAAAGGAGAGCTTACCAGCTTTGGAAGAAGGGGCAGGCAACTCAAGAAGAGTGCAGGGATCTCATTAGCTCATGTGGAGAGGAAATTAGAAAGGCAAAAGCCCAGCTAGAACTCAACCTGGCCACTGTTGTACAAGAGAATAAAAAAAGCTTTTACAAATACGTTAGCAGCAAAAAGAGCGCCAGGGAGAATCTCCATCCTCTGTTGGATGTGAGGGGGAACACTGCCACCAAGGATGAGGAAAAGGATGAGGTACTTAATGCCTGCTTTGCCTCAGTCTTTAGTACCCCAACCAGTTATCCCCCGGGGTACTGAGCCTCCTAAGATGGAAGACAGGGATGGAGAGTGGAATACACCCCACATAATCCAGGAGGAAGCAATTTACGACCTCCTACGCCACCTGGACACCCACAAGTCTATGGGGCTGGATGGGATCCACCTGAGAGTGCTGAAGAACCTGTCAGAGGAGCTTGCCAAGCCACTCTCCATCATTGATCAGCATCCCTGGTTAACAGGGGAGGTCCCAGATGACTGGAGACTTGCTAATGTGACGCCCATCTACAAGCAGGGCCAGAAGGAGGATTCGGGGCAGATCTGCTGGAGGGGAGGAGGGCTCTGCAGAGGGACCTGGCCAGGCTGGATCCAGGGGCCCAGGCCAATTGGGTGAGGTTCAACAAGGCCAAGGACCGGGTCCTGCACTGGGGTCGCAACAACCCCACGCAACTCTACAGGCGTGGGGAAGAGTGGCTGGAAAGCTGCCCGGCAGGAAAGGACCTGGGGGTGTTGGTCGACAGGGGGCTGAATATGAGCCATCAGTGTGCCCAGGTGGCCAAGAGGGCCAACGGCATCCTGGCTTGTACCAGGAATGGTGTGGCCAGCAGGAGCGGGGCAGCGACCCTGCCCCTGTGCGGGGACTGGTGAGGCCGCCCCTCGAATGCTGGGTTCAGTGTTGGGCCCCTGACTCCCAGAAGGACATGGAGGGGCTGGAGCATGTCCAGAGAAGGGCAAGGAAGCTGGGGAGGGCTCTGGAGCCCCAGGCTGATGGGGAGCGACTGGGGGCCCTGGGGTGTTCAGACTGGAGAAGAGGAGGCTGAGGGGTGACCTTATCGCTCCCTACAACTGCCTGACAAGAGCGGGGAGCCGGGGACGGGGTCAGGCTCTGCTCCCAGGGAATGGGAGATGGGATGAAGGGAAACGGCCTCAAGTTGAGCCAGGGCAGGTTTAGGTTGGACATTGGGAAAAATTCCTTCCCTGAAAGGGTTGTCAAGCACTGGAAGGGGCTGCCCAGGAGAGGGGTCGAGTCCCCATCCCTGGGGGTATTTAAAAGCCAGGCAGATGAGTTGCTTAGGGCCAGGGTTCAGTGGTTTAACCCGGCTGGCAACTAAGCACCATGCAGCTGCTCACTCACTCCCCCCCTCCCTCAGTGGGATGGGGGAGAGAATTGGGAAAAAAAAGTAAGACCCATGGGTTGAGATAGAGACAGTTTAATAAGAGAGAAGAATAACAATAGTAATAATAATAATGGTAAGAGAATATACAGACTATATAAAACAAGTGATGCACAATGCAATTGCTCACCACCCGCTGCCCGGTGTCCAGCCCGTCCCGAGCAGCGATCACTCTCCCCAAGCAGTGATCACTCTCCCCGAGCCACAATCACTCTCCCCACGTCACCATCACTCTCCCCACGACCAACTGACTGCCCCCGAGCATGACGTTATTTTGTATGGCATAGCTCTTTGGTCAGTTTGGGTTAGCTGTCCTAGCTGTGCTCCCTCCCAGCCTGGCCAAGCAGGAGAAGCTCAAAAAGTCCTTGAGTAGTCTAAGCACTACTTAGCAAGAACTAAAAACATCAGTGCTTTCCTCTCTACTGGGGTCCTCCCTGCATTAGGCCAGGGCAGCGCTGTGTGCACATCGAAAATAGGAGCACTATTCCCCTTGGCAATTCAATGCTGAGCACCCCAACCTCCCTGCTTGGCTGGCAAAGGACTGACTTTAACAGCAGGCACAGTCCCGCTGCCCTCTAGGAAGCTGGAATTCTAAGCAGGGTCAAGCCCTACACAGCTCGCTGGAGAGGAGCTCCTCTGCACCAGCTCCTCTGCAGAGCAACCAGGATGCACCCTGGATCCGCGGGCTCCTTGGGTGTGTACTGAGCCAGCCGTGGTGGCCCAAAAGAAAGTGCCCGTCCCAGGGTTATGGGCAGGAGAGGTGGGGAGCAGGGCAAGGCAGGGCCCTTGTGCTCCCCACCCCAGGCCCACTGCCACCGAGCTTCCCAGGGAGACCTTGTTCCATCCTGGGCCAGGGCACCGGACGGAGGACAAGGAGGAGGCGTGAGTGCGGGCAGTGCCAGGGAGCATCAGGCCAGGTTGGGGGGAGCAGAGTGGCGCAGCGGGAGCGTGCTGGGCCCATAACCCAGAGGCCGATGGATCGAAACCATCCTCTGCTACCTGCTTTTGGCCCGGATACTGCCACCTGCAAGGATTAACCCACCCTGCTCCTGCGCTCTGGGCACCCATGGCCCATGGCCGTGGCCCTCCTGCTTCTGCCACCTTCTTTCCCCTTTGCTGCTGGTGGGTGCAGAGCCGCAGGCAAAGCGCTCCCCACAAGGCAGCGCCTCTCCTGGGGACACAGGGGTTTCTCTCTTCCCAGCAGGCAGCTCAGTCCCCACTGCCCAGCTGCCAGTGGGGACCCCCGGGATCTGCAGCTGGGGAGGAGGACAAGGCATCTGCTGCTTTGGAAAGCACCAAAGCCATCCAATAGACCATCGGGGGGTTTTCCCCATCCCAGCAGCAGGTCCCACGGAGCCGGGGCTGTAGCACAGGTCTGTGCAGAGTCGATGGCCAGAGCTGATTCCTGGTTTGCCCAGTGTCCTGCTGCAAGCCTGCTCGCTTCCTGATGCCCATCTACCCTAGCGGGTGGCTAGTGGCGCTGGAGATTCCCTAGACAAGACCTGAGAGGCCCATCCCAGCAGGTCGAGGTGCTGTGTGTATGTGCAGGGTCTGGAAGGAGGAGGCTGGACAGTGGGTGAGGAGGACGAGCAGCAGGCAGCAGGGCAGCCGGTGCGTTGGTGATATAGCGGTGAGCATGGCTGCCTTCCAAGCAGTTGGCCCGGGTTTGATTCCTGGCCAACGCAGGGAAACTTTTCCTCAGCTGCTCTCCACGCTGCCTTGCCCCTCCTGCTCCAAAGCAAGGCAGCTTCCCTCAGCAAGTTCAGCTCCCCACGGCTTTTGGCAAGGCCAGCCTTGGCAAAAGCAGTCTGTGGGGGCTGCTCTGCACCGCCCGGACACTGTCCAGGAGGGTCGAAGCATGGCAGCAGGCACCCAGAGGGCTTTGGGGTCTCCGTGCATGGGTAGCACACTCCAGTTGCAGTGGGGCTGCAGCACTGAGCATCCTGCTCCAGCTTTGGGGCTAGTCCTGCCTGCAGTGGGCATTTGGACTCATGGCCTCCTGAGCTGCCTTGAGACCGCCCCAGCTTTCCCCCAGGGCTTGCTGTGGCAGAGCCCACCTTGACAGGACGCTGGCACGGGCAGAGCCCTTATGTGCCGAGGGTGCCTTTGGTTGCTGCCAGGAAGGATTGCCTTGGCCTTGCGAGACGCTGCCCCTGTGGTGGACACTGGGTGGTCTGAAGGGGCTGGCGGTGGTGCCGTTGCCTCTCAGCAGGCTTGGGGGGAACAGGGCAAGGGTGCTCCCAGGAGCCAGAAGTGCCAGGAGGAGGCTGCCTGAGCTGGGCTGGCTCTGGCATGTATGATAGCAGGAGGAGGAGGAGGAGCAGCAGCAGCAGCAGCAGCAGCAGTAGGAGCAGGAGCAGGAGCAGCAGGAGCAGCAGGAGCAGCAGGAGCACCAGCAGCAGGAGCAGGAGGAGCAGCAGGACAAGGAGCAGGAGCACCAGCAGGAGCACCAGCAGCACCAGCACCAGTACCAGCAGGAGCATGGGGTCAGGATGGCCGAGTGGTCGAAGGCGCTGCATTCAGGTTGCAGTCTCTCTGGGAGGCGTGGGTTTGAGTCCCACTCCTGACAGGCTCCTCTCTCTTGATTTTTTTCCCTTGTCCTGAGGCTGGGGTCTGGCACCTCCCGGCACTCTGCTCTCCAGCCTGGGCAAGGCTCTTGCTGCATGTCCCAGCTGCCGCCACTAGCAGGGGGGCTCAGCAGAGTAAACGGGGGTGGAGAGGCCCTAGGCCATTCCACTTTTCCACTCTCCCCTACACAACTCACATTCTCCGTTTGTGAGCATGGCGCTCATCCTCCAGCCATGGCAGTCACCTCCCTGTAGGCACTGGGGGGCTCCTCTTAGATACCCGCAAAGCATTTTCTTCTCCAGGCCAGGCATGCCTTGTAATGGTGAGCGTTCTGGGCTGAGTGCCCTGCTCAGGCAGGAGCCGATGGCCATGCGAGGGTGGCCAGAGGGGAACAAGGACCCACAGGCAGGAGGTTCCATGGTGTAATGGTGAGCACTCTGGACTCTGAATCCAGCGGTCTGAGTTCAAATCTCAGTGGGACCTCAAGCTATTGGCTCCCCGGGGCCTTTCCTCAGCATGCCTACACCTTCCCAGCCTGGCTCTGGGGTCCCTTGTTTAATGCACTCTTTCCTGCCCTGGCCTCCCAGCCCTGCGACGGACACCAGTGCCCCTGCTCCTGCCCTGTGCCCACCACCCCTCGGCAGCTTTTCTGAGCACGGGCCCCCGCTCCATGCTGCCTGATGGCTGCTCCTGGCCCAGGCTCACCACATCACACAGCAGCTCAGGTGGCAGAGATCCATCCCACCCGCCTCCAAGCAGGCTCCAGAGCAGGAGGCTGTTCAGGGCCTTGTCTGATTGGGTCTCGGACATTTCCATGGGCTCTTTCTCTTGCCTGCTGACAAGGTTTTGCTGCTCGGGTATCGCACCAAGGAGCTCCACCCAGAACAAGCAGCGCTCCACGCTTGGGTGTTATACTTGATGCCACTGGAGAGGGCAGGCTCCCCCTTGTCCTTGCCGAGCGGGTGGCTGAGGGAGGGAGGGGGAGAACAAACGGGCAGGAGTCTCCAGCCATGCTGCACAAAGTCTTTAATGCGAAGGAGCAAACGCAGTGGCACAGGAGAGAGACCCAGGAACCCGTGTGCAGGGCACAGGGAGGCCCAGGGAATGGCCCGTTTCCCAAGAAGAAGCCCCAGAGAAAGCGCTTGCCTTTCCCCGTTCTGCTCGGCCTGCTGGCAAGCCCAGCCCAGCCAGAGCAGCCCCGAGCTGCGGCAGCCTCCCCCCGTCAGCAGGAGGCTCAGCAAAGCAGAAGAGCCCGAGCCCTTTCTGGAGGAGCTCCGAGCACAGCAGAGCCAGAGGAGGCACGGCGAGGCCCACCGTGCAGCCAGGAGCAGTGGGCACAGGTCCCTTCTGCCCACGGGGATGGGGACACCCGGCTCGTCTGGAAGCCATTCCGGGCAAGGGGATGGCCGCGGCTTCAGCAGTTCAGGCTGCAGCGGGGGGGAGGCAGGCACAGCCCTAACCCGCCCAGACCCAGGGAGCCCCCAGAAGAGATGGGAACCCCCCCGGTGCTGAGGGAGCTGCCAACAGCAGCCGACAGAGAGGATCCCACGGCTGTGTTCTGCGGGAAAGAGGTGAGGATGGGGCCCGGCAGGGTCACCACCACCGGGGAGGCCTCGATGGCCACTGTCGAGTCAGCACAGCGGGTGACACAGGGCTCGCTGCAGCTGCTTGCCAGCGGGGTTGGGCCACAGGCCCCACAGGGGCGTGGGAGACAAGGTCTGAAGCAAGACATCTCTCGGCGAGGGAGGCAGAGCTGAAACACAGAGCAGGCGGGGAGCATGAACCTCAGCATCAGTCTGTCTGTCTGTTCCTCAGCACTCTGCCTGGACACTCTTGGAGTGAGAAACACACCGTGTGCCTGCAGCTCCCACGGCCCTCACCGTGCCCTCCCAGTCCCACAGCAGAGGAAGGCTGACCACTCCTGGGACAGGACCCAGCACCGGGGGTTGGAAGCACCTCTGGACAGACTGACCAGAGCCCATCTCCAGCACAAGCAGGGCGGCACTGAAGGCGGCTCTGCAGGCACTTGGCCATGTGGTTAGAGACCCTCTGCCTAAGGCCGAAAGTCTGGTGGGCAGCCCTCCCTTCAGCTGAGCCCCACTGATCCCCTTTGGCTGGAAAGAACCCCCCGTCTCCCCAGCTCTCCCCGGCAGCCCCTGTGCAAAGGGGAAGAGGTGGCAGCCCTTCAGCAGTTCCCCTGCAGGGCCAAGCTGAGGCAGCCCAAGGATCAAGCTGAGTGGCCACCACGGCAGCAGTTCAGCCCACAGGGAGAGATGGAGCGGGCTCGGGCTTACCTCGTTCCTCGAGGAAAGGGAGGCAAGGGAGGATGATGCAGGGCCTGGAGCAGCGCAGGCTTTTATGCTGTGTGGCAGAGCCCCATGGGGCCACAAGCATTCCTTGCTCATGAAGCATCTAAACAGCTGGTAGTCGCCGCTTGCCCGGGCCTTGCTGCTGATTAAGACCTTGCCTCTTTCATCTGAAATCTCAGCACCCTGTTGGTCATCTTGGCCGCAGCAGCACTCTACTCGCTACTATGGAGCTTCCTGTCCATCAGGACCCCCAGGTCTGCTCTCCAGCCAGGTATGTCCCAGAAGGTGCTGCACTCCTGGACTGTGTGTTTTCCCAGGTGCAAGACATTACACTTCTCCATATTGAACTTCATAAGGTCCTTGCTGGCCCACTCTTCCAGCTTCTCCAGATCTTCCTGCAGGAACGCAGGAGCAGGGTGGGTTAATCCTTGCAGGTGGCAGTATCCGGGCCAAAAGCAGGTAGCAGAGGATGGTTTCGATCCATTGACCTCTGGGTTATGGGCCCAGCACGCTTCCGCTGCGCCACTCTGCTCCCCCCAGCTGGCCTGATGCTCCCTGGCACTGCCCACACTCACGCCTCCTCCTCGTCCTCCATCTGGTGCCCTGGCCCAGGATGGAAAAAGGTCTCCCTGGGAAGCTCGGTGGCAGTGGGCCTGGGGTGGGGAGCACAAGGGCCCTGCCTTGCCCTGCTCCCCACCTCTCCTGCCCATAACCCTGTGACAGGCACTCTCTCTTGGGCCACCACAGCTGGCTCAGCATGCACCCAAGGAGCCCCCGGATCTAGGGTGCAGTCTGGTTGTTCTGCAGGGCGCAGAGGAGCTTCTCTCCAGCGAGCTGAAAGGGTTGACCCTGCTTGGAAATCCAGTTTCCCGGGGGGCAGGCTGTGCCTGGTTGCCAGGGACTTTCCCTGTCAGTGCCGTGCTCCCCTGCAGCTCCTGGGTCCTCCTCCGTCCTGGTGCAGCCCTGCCCGTGCTGGTCTGTGACAGCCAAGGGCTGCCCCTCTCATCACACTGCTTTCCAGGCACGCAGAGAAACCCCAAGCCGTCCTCTCCATGATGGGCCTGCCCAGCACTGTGGGGGCTGGGGTGGCTCTTAAGCACCCCAGGGCAGGCATGCACCAGCTGGACTGGGTGGGCCCCGTTGGGCGTGCTCCAAGCATCCTGGGAAGGCTCCAGCTGAGCTGGTAGAGCCTCCTGACGGGGTGAGAGATGCAGTGGCGGGGCTGATGCCTGCCTGTTTGAGCCTGTGCCTGCTTGTTCCCTTCCCATCATCAGGCCGGCAGTGGAGACAAAGCCAGGGCAGAACAGAGAGGGCTGTGGGTGCAGCTGTGAGTGGGCACAACCAGTCAGGATTATGCGCCGAGGCCATGCTCATACCCCCTGCTTCCTAAGGCCAGCCTCCAATTCTTTCCATTGTCTGGTAAAAGTATTTCATGATCTCAGCAGGGGATAGCCCATTTAGGGCTTCCCCCCACTCCCTTGCTTGTGAATGGCAGCAAGATTTCCCCTCCATCCAAGCATTTTCTGGGGGAGGCATGGAATGCAGTGGGGTTTTGCTGTGTCCCTGGGCTTTGCGGGGTTGCGTCGCAGGACTGCAGTGGAGTTACTTGCAGGGAGCCCAAAGGGGACCATGCCCTGTAGTTGGCAGGATTCGAACCTGCACAGGGAAACCCCAATGGATTTCTAGTCCATTGCCTTCACCACACAGCCACAACTACCTGCTCCAGCCCTGGGACTTGGCTCTTGAGTCCCTCCAGCTGCAGAGACTCAGCAAAAACCCTTTGCCTACCACAGTTGTCCTTGCCTCCCCTCAGAAATGCCTGCATGGATGGGAAATTCTTCTCCCTGTTTACAAGGTAGGCAAGTTAGGTAAGAGAAAGGGGTATGAAGAAGTCCATGGTTGTTGGTTGTGGAGCAGAATTAGGAGCCTGATCTCAGCTGACATCCCAAGCATCACAGACCCACCAGCTTTCTTCCCTACACCTGAAGCTAAAGCTGCTCTGGTTGGTTGACCATGGCTGGCTGCCAGGTCCCCACCAAGTCACTCTATCAATCCCCCTCTTCAACTGGGCAGTGGGAGAGAAAATACAACAAAAGGTTTGTGGGTTGAGATAATGATGGGGAGATCATTCACCAGTTACTGTCACAGGCAAAACAGGCTCAGCTTTGGGGAATTAGTTTAATTTATTTCCAACCAAATCAGGATAATGAGAAATAAAAACTCTCCTGGTTTCAGCTGGGATCGAGTTGATTTTCTTCCTAGTGGCTGGCACAGTGCTGTGGTTTGGATTTAGGGTGAGCAGAATGTTGATAACACCCTGATGGTTCAGTTGTTGCTGAGCAGGGCTTACACCAGGCAGGGACTTTTCAGCTTCTCCTGCTCTGCCAGGGGCACAAGGAGCTGGGAGGAGGCACAGCCAGGACAGCTGACCCCAACTGGCCCCAGGGGTATTCCAGACCATAGGGCGTCATACCCAGTATAGAAACTGTGGGGGAGTTGGCCAGGGGAAAGCTTGGGACGGGCTGGGCATCAGTCAGAGGGTGTTGAGCAATTGCATCGTGCATCACTTTTTCTGTATATTCTATTACCCATGGGTTTACCTTTTTTTTTTTATTCTCCTCCACTGGGGCGGGGGGGGGAGTGAGCAAGCAGCTGGGGGGTGTTCACCTGCCCACCGGGATAAACCAAACCAAACCAAATCTTCAAACACCTTCCCCCCACCCTGTCCTTCTTTCTGGGCTCAACTTCACTCCTGATTTCTCTACCTCCTCCCTCCAAGCAGCACGGGGGTGTAGGGAATGGGGATTGTGGTCAGTTCATCACACCTTGTCTCTGTTGCTCCTTCCTCCTCGCTTTCTTCCCCTGCTCCAGCCTGGTGTCCCCCCACAGCAAAAGGTCCTCCACAAACTGCCCCAGTGTGGGTCCTTCCCATGGGCTACAGTTCTGCATGAATGGCTCCAGCGTGGGTCCCTCCCTCCCACAGGGTGCAGTCCCTCAGGAGCAGACAGCTCCAGCATGGGTCCATCCATCCCACAGGGTGCAGTCCCTTGGGAGCAGACGGCTCCAGCTTGGGTCCTCATGGGATCCCCAGCCCAGACAGCAAACCTGCCCCAACCTGGGCTCCTCTCTCAACAGGGCCACAGGCCCTGCCAGGAGCCTGCTCCAGCACAGGCTTCCCACGGGATCACAGCCTCCTTCGGGCACCCCCTGCTTTGGCGTGCGGTCCTCCCCAGGGCAGGGGGCATCTTCCCCCCGTGGGCCTCCCTGGGCTGCAGGGGAACAGCCTGCCCCACCATGAGCTGCACCAGGGGCTGCGGGGGAATCTCTGCTCCAGCGCCTGGGGCTCCTCCTGCCCTTCTGCACTGACCTGGGGGGCTGCAGGGCTGTATTTTCATATTCCCATTCCTCTCTACCAGCTGTGGTTGTGCAGCAGTTTTTTCCGCTTCTTAAGTATGTTATCACAGAGGAGCTATCACCATTGCTTATTGGCTCAGCTTTGGCCAGCGTTGGGTCTGTCTTGGAGCAAGCCAGCATTGGCTCTATCGGACACGGAGGTGAGCTTCTGGCATCTTCTCACAGAATCCACCCCTGCAGCCCCTCTTGCTAGCAAAACCTTGCCATGCAACCCCAGTACAGCTGCTCATCTCCAAAGAGAGCCTGTACAACCTGGCCCTCATTGCTAACAGAGAAGGGATAACACCTCATGGATCTGCGATCTTGCCTGCGGTCCTGGGGGTATTCTGCCTGACCCCCTCCCCAGCCCTTGCACGCATGGACAACCTTTCCCAGGGGGCTTTCCCAAATTTAGCTTAAGGATGAGATGATGAGGGGAGGGTCGACCCTGTCTCCTTCTCTCCTGGGAAAGATGTGGAAGTGAAATAGAGGACAGAGTGGTGAGTGTGGCATCAGGAGACCATCCCTTGCCGTCACAGACCCTGGCGGATTTGCTTTCTCACAGCCCCCAAGAAGAAGACCTGCTGGCATCCTGCCCGGGTGGTGCAGCACGTTAAGGAAAAGGGAAACCCTGAGGAGCACATTCAGAGACAGCCTGGAGCAAAAGAAGGAAGGAGAGAAGGAGAGAAAAGCCCCTTGCAGCTCCTGCAGCAGGCAGGCTGCAGCTGCGCTCCCCACACTCGCATCTGCAGCTACATCCCAGCCCTCTCCATCCCCCTTTTGCTTTTGTCTCCTCTGGTTGCTGCATGCTCTGGCCTGTGGATGGGACAGAGAGCCAGCAGACAGAGCACAAATGTGCCATCTTCAGCACTGCCACCACCTCCCTCGCCCTCACCAACAGGGTCTACCAGCTCAGCCTGCCCAGAGCCTTGCTCGAACATCTCACGGTGCAGAAGGCTGGTGAGCCTGCCCTGCCCAGGAGTGACTGGGAGCCACCTCCACCCCCCAGCAATGTTGGGCAGGATGGGAACAGCACCAGGTACAGCGAGAATGGGTTTCCCTGGCTCAGCGGCAGGCTGCAGGGTGGCAGGGGCAGCCCTCGGCTGTCAGGGGGCAGAAAGAGCAGGGCTGTGCTGGGAGGGCAGACAAGCCGGGAGCGGTGTGGGAGCACAGCATAGCACGGGCAGGGCAAAGCCCTTGCAGCTGGTGTAAAAGGCAAGGCACTAACTGCTGTACAGCTTGCTCAGAGGAGTGAACACTGCCTAGAACTTGAGCTTTTACCTCAGGGTGATCTGAAGACCCACCTTAAACCCGCTCTCACTGGCTGAGAACACCCCAAACCGATGACAAAACCACAGGAGATTTGTCTTTCAAAAAACCCCAGGTATATAACCAATCGAACAGCAATCGACCCGAATCCACTATGAAATCACGCCACCTGCATGGAACACTGGTTTAGAGCAATGAATATTAACACCCCACCACAGCTGCCTGGGGCGAGCACATACTGATCCTGGATGGGATAAGAACATACTCATTACGCAAGCAATATTTATTGATTAGCCCACCCCTTAACATGAGTAATTCAATGGGTTGTACCCTGAGCTGGAAGACAGGGACACAAGGCAGAATGAAGTCCCCATGATCCAAGGGGAAATGGTTAGCGACCTGCTGCACCATTTAGATGCACACAGATCTATGGGGCCAGATGGGATCCACCCAAGGGTACTGAGGCAGCTGGCCAAAATGCTCACCAAGCCACTTTTAATCCTTTATCAGCAGTACTGCCTAACCAGGGAGGTCCCAGTTGACTGGAGGTTGGCAAATGTGACGCCCATTGAAAACAAGAAAGGATGGAAGGAGGATAAGGGGAACTACAGGCCTGTCATGACCTTGATGGTGGGGAAGGTTATGGAGGAGATCATCCTGAGTGCCATCACGCGGCATACAGGACAACCAGGTGGTCAGGCCCAGTCAGCATCGGTTCATGAAAGGCAGGTCCTGCTTGACCAACCTGATCTTCTTCTGACAAGGCAACCCACTTAGTGGATGAGTGAAAGGCTGTGGACGTTGTCTACCTGGACTTTAGTAAAGCCCTTGACACTATTTCCCGCAACATTCTCCTGGAGAACCTGGCTGCTCATGGCTTGGGCAGCTGTACTCTTCACTGCATAAAAAAATGGCTGGGTGGCCAGGCCCAAAGGGTTGTGGTGAATGGAGTTAAATCCAGCTGGCAGCTAGTCACGAGCGGCATTCCTCAAGGCTCAGTATTGGACCCAGTTCTGTTTAATATTGGATGAGGGGATTGAGTGTACCCTCAGTCAGTTTGCAGGCAGCACCAAGTTGGGAGGGAGTGTTGATCTGCTTGAGGGTAGAAAGGCTGTACAGAGGGATGTGGGCAGGCTGGATCGATGCTCCAGCCAGGAGCAGGGCCAAGCAGGCATTCTCCATGGGCACTGTGTTAGCTGGAGGTGGCTAGGTGTTGGCAGTGGGGGGGAGAAGGGTGCTGCCTGGCAGCCTCTGTGAGATGAGGTGAGGAGCAGCCCTGTCTCAGACACAGCCAGTGCCGGTGACCTCCAAAACACTGAGCCATCTGTGAAGTTCGTGGCATGCGCAGCATCCATGCCAGAGCTCCAGGATGAGTTGCTCCTTCCCTTGCCAAGCCATGACCTTTCAATTGCCATGACCCTTCAAAAGAAATTGAGAGTGGCCTCTTCCAGAAACCTGCCTTGTCTGAGAGCTTCCCTGAGCTGGCAGCAGGAAGACGGCACGGCTATCTGCAGGTGAGCTCCCTGCTACCTCAGCACCTGATGGCTCAGAAGCCATAAGATTGCTTGGATGTTGACTGCAAGGTCACCTCTGGCTGTGCAGGCAATGGGCCATTCTCAGGAATATCGCTTGCACTAGGTGCTCATCTTCATTCCATTGTGGATGCCACTGCATGGTATATCTTTTAGATCTGAACCCTTCTTGGTCCAAAGGAAGTGGACAGCCCATCAGAGGGAGAACTGAGAATGTGCGGGCATGACAGCATCAAACGTGGCCATCAGGCAATCATGAAGTGATATGAGAACCCATGGGGAATGATGCTGTCAACAGTTGCCTCTTCTGGTATTTAGTAAGAGGGGGCTTCCTTGCCTGGTGTGCCTCTGGGTGCACGGGTAGGGTTGGCTGGTCCTGAACAGCCAAGCGCAGCTCTGCCTGAGTGCAGGTTGGCATGAAGGGGTCAAGAGATGGCTGCCAGCCAATGACAGAGCAGTATGAAAGCATGCTGGTTTACGGCATTTAATAAAATGCCCGCTCCCTCCCATAAAATGCCAGCCAAAAGAAAATGGCCACCCCCCACGTATGCAGGGGAAGGCCCTGCCTGGTCAGATGCACATCCAGGTAACTCAGAAGGGTGGCTGGTCCTGCCAGCCAAACACAGCAGGAGGTGGCAGGGAGAGGGGCAAGACTTTAAGGTAAATGGGACACCCCGCTGCCTGCGTGGGAGGTCGAGACCCAGGGGCCTATTTTGCCAGCAGTGGAGGGCAGGGCACCCATCACTTGTTATTTAGGGAAAAAGTTCTTCCTCTATGACCGATTACAATGGCAGAAGCGGAGGTGATAGATTCCTGCGGAGGGATTTGCCATGGGGAGCAGGGGCATGACCCATGCTGAGCCAGCTGGCATGGGGATTCACCAAAGCAAACATCATCCACCAAAAAACAGTAGCGGCAGACTTTATCCCAGAAACAGGTAATGAGTAGAGTCCTGTGTCACAAAACTTCACAAGTGACCATGCTGACCAAGAAGAAAGGCTAGGATGGGAAGTATAGAATGACAAGGGTAAATTTGTGTGCACAAAGTGTCCCAGCAAAATTAGGAGCACCTGAAATGCAGTTTTACATGAGGTTCTTACACCCTTGAAAAGTTCAGGTACAACATGGCTTTGACTGATCACTAACAACCACATTACTCACAGGTTGCAGCAAGGGCAATGCCCGCTGTCTTGGCGGGAGAAGGAGTGCTGGGGGGGGGGGAAGAGTGCAGCCCTGGAAGAGCTGCCCAGGAGACAGTGACTTCTCCTCCGACAGTGGCAGTGTCCAGAAGTGAATTGGGGCAAGGCCCAGAGCTTCCACAGGTAGCTGGGAAGTTTGGTCTGCTCAGAGCAGGCAGTCATCCCAGAGAACCTCCAGAGGCCCCTTCCAACCTTCCTTATCCTGGGGTGCACTGGGTCTCACGGGCCCCTGAGCAACAAACGGAAAGGCAATGCCTCGGCAGGCGGCAGCAGCATGTGATCCCATAGAAGCACCAGATGATTCAGGAATGGTGCAAAAATGTGTGGAAATGCCCTTGCAGAAAGCAGCACGTTGGGAGGAATTAGCTATGAGCCCTGGTATCCGTGGCGCGCCTGAGGCCAGGGCCCCATGTCCACTGAAGTCCACAGCAGGGTGACTCATGTTTGTCGGGAGTCCAGGGTTTTTCCCAACTCTTCCACATCACGATGACTCCCAGGTGTTTTTAGGAGACTGATCCGATGTCCCTTTGTAGTTTGAAATGCATGGAATGGGGCACCCCATCCCTGACCCAGGAAAAAGCGCCGTGAGCTTTTGGCTCCCTGCCCTGCGCCTCTCCTCAAAAGCGGCCACCCGCTGGGATGCCATTGTTGAGCAAAACCAGTCAATTGGGCTGTGGGTCTCTGTCCCAGGGAAGGATGCCGACATCTCCTTGATCGCCCTCCCAGGCCTCCATTTCCTTCTTTCCAACAGCTTCTCCATTCCCAAGCTGAGCCCAGGCCCCTGGTTGGAAGAAGCGCGAGGGCATGGTCGTGTCACCAAGAGATGTGGCTACGGAGATCCCATGGAGAGGTCACTTGAAAGGGACCTGCCTGACCCTCTGCTCTGTTCTTCATGGAATCTGTCTCGTGGGCAGAAAAAACAGGCAGTGGCAGAGCCTGATGAGCATCAGCAAGGTCCTTGAGCAAAACAGGTCAGTTTGGCTGTGAGTTTCTTTCCCAGGGAAGGACGTGTGCATCTCTGATTACAAAATCAGGCCATTGTTTACTAGTGCAGAAGAACATATTGGAGAGGTCAAGATTGGAGGTAGCATCTGCATGACGTACCTTTAGAGCAACATTTTCTACCCAGGCAGCAATGCCCTGCCACAGTGCAGCAGCCCGGATGGGTTTACCCCTGCGCTGCCAATTGGTCATCTTCCACTGCTGTAGCCACCCCACTGGGAGTGAAACTTCTGGAGTGAGGGATCGCACTGGGGGACACTTCCGAAAGTGGAAAAACCATGGCAAAATGGCGAAGGCAAAAGTGCAGGGGGAGAAAGGGTACACACACACCCCAAGCGTGGAAAGACTGACTCAGCGTGGGCAGGGACTGGAGTGACGGTGGCCAAACCCCCTCGCATACAGAAGCAGCCCCCAGGGAGCACGAGAGACCAGGACCGTGTTGCACAGTGGTGGCGTGGTGGTTTGCGCCGCAGTTCCTGCAGGCAGGGCATGTGGGCAGGGTGCAGTCGTCCCCCCTGGCTTTAAAGCGTAACTCCACTAGTGGTCATTGCCGTCCCAGGAGAGGACCCAGCCATGGTTTCCACCCGCCTGAACGCCATTGGCAGAAGGAATGTGGCGACCCAGATGTAGCTCCCAAACAAACATGCAGCTGTCCAGGTCTGTGGCTGCAGGGGTGCGTGAGCCTGTCGCTCGTACCAGAGGGCGGCAAGGACAACGGCTGTCTCCGGTGTGACCAGGCGGATGATCTGCTCAGCCTGGTGCCAGAGCTGACAGAGGCAATGGGAAGGTTAAGGAGCATTAGGGAGTGCAAGAGGGAGACAGGCTGGTGGAGCCAGACCCCACCATGCCTGAGGCCAAGGCAGCAGATGGAGGCTCCACAAGAAGCAGAGGATGCCCTACTCTCTTGCCACCAAGCAGAAAGAGGGGACCTAAGAGGTGTGGGGGGGATGGAAACAGTCCACCCACTTGTAGCACTGCTATTGACAGAGTGGGAGTCTGTAAATCCTGTGCTAACACAAAGTGTCCATACAACCCCACTGCCCAGTACGGCTTTTGACTGCCAGCACAGCACAGAACACTGCTTTTTTCTTTGAGCAACCAGGAATCAGAGACCTGAGAAGCTTTGTCCCCTTCCAGCAGAGAGTCCAGTGGCAAGAGGCTCCTCATGCTTCCCGTGGCCCAGAGGCCATGAGCTGCAGGAGAAATGAGGGTGTCTCAGTTCTGAGTTACCAGGAACATCCTTCCACCCAGCTCCAGCCAACCTCAGGACGCAATGCCGGAGCCTGGACAAGGCAGGCCAGTGGCCCTGCACATGGACTAGGGGCATAGCGTCTCCAAGACGTGAAGTGTTGATTGGTAAACAGAGCATTTCCAATGAAGATACACTGTGTACCGGAATCTGGTTTGAGGGAAGATACTATAGAGGAAATAACGCTGTGCTCTGAACATGGGCATTGTACATCCCGGCATCCCCTCCAAAGGGGATGAAACCCCGCATTTGAGCAGCCAGCACTGGAAAGATGGAAAAGCTGGAGGAGGATGGAGAGCAAATTCACTCCAGTGTGACTTTGAGATATTATATAAAGAAGAAGCATCCTCCCACTGTGCCCCCAAGTTGCATAGCTGGCCTCAGGAAGCACCATGTATGCCTTGGTCCCCACCTGGGCATTCTCAGTCTCTCTCTGCACCCTGCCACAGTAGCACGCTTTTCTTGCCCGGTGACACCAGCAGCTGCAGGTCCTGCTCCGGGCCAGACTGAAAGTGCCTCTCCTCTGGCTCCTGTACGAGCACCACAGTGTGGAGCTCAGCCGGCTCAGCAGGGAGAATACACTGGTCGCAGCGGGGCGTCCCCCAGGGCCCCAGGCAGCTGATGCCATGACAGCATTTCTCATGATCACCCTCATCCAGGATCCCTGGGAGCGACACTGGGGAGCACCGGGGATGCAGGGAGAAGCCGCCCTGCAAAAGCAGATGTACAGTGGCAGGGGATAGAGAGCCAGCATCCATGCTGTTACCTCCCACCCGGGGCAGCAGGGCCAGCACCCCATCTGCGTGCCACTCTGACCACACCATCCCAGGGCTGTGCAAGGGAGGGGGCAAGGCTCGGGAATGAGTCTTTCCCCCCTTATGGGGCTGAGGCTGGGCAGAGGTGCCTGGGCTGGGGGGCATGGAAGTCCTTCCGAGATTGCAGAGGTGCTGCGGGTGGTGGCAGGCACAGGCAGAGCTCCGTGTCAGCGAGCAACAGAGCTGTGGCCCAGCACAATGGCAATGGCTTCCTTACGGTGGGAGCCAAATGGGCTCTGCTGGGTGGGCGGCTGTGGAGCAGGAGAGGCAAAGGAACCAGGTTGAAGAAAAACTGCAGCTGCGTTGGCCGGGAATCGAACCCGGGTCAACTGCTTGGAAGGCAGCTATGCTCACCACTATACCACCAACGCACTGCTGGCATTACTGTCTGCTGCTCCTCCTCCTCACGGACTCCCTGCTCCCCATCTCTGCTCCGTACCTACTGTGCAAGCGCACAGGCACTGGTGCGCATGTGCCTCTGGTGGTAAGAGCAGAGCCAAACACCCACCCAGATGCTCACTCCCTCCCCCACCCTCCAGAGGGTGCAGGGCAATGGAAACAGGATGGGGAGCTCATGGGTCAGGAGAGACACAAGGACATGGCCTAGAAAAAACTGCGGTGGGCCAACCAGGCGCAACTTGGGGAAACATCATTTTTTGCCAATTAAGAGTGGTCCAGGTAGTGAGAAAGAAAAAGAGAAGCATCAATCAGTGCCTTCCCTCTCCCCTGTCCCAGCCTCAGATGGTCAATTGGATGGCCTTGGTGCTTTCCAAAGCAGCAGCAGCCTTGTCCTCCTCCCCAGCTGCAGATCCCGAGGGTCCCCACTGGCAGCTGGGCAGTGGGGACTGAGCTCCCTGCTGGGAAGAGAGAAACCCCTGTGTCCCCAGGAGAGGCCGCTGCCTTGTGGGGAGAGCTCTGCCTGCAGCTCCACACCCACCCATCTGCCTTGCCGAGGGGCACTTCGGGAGTGCTGGCTCCTGCAAAGGAGAAAGAAGGTGGCAACGTTGGCGAGTGCAGGAGCAAGGCAGGATCCGGGCCAAAAGCAGGTAGCAGAGGATGGTTTCGATCCATCGACCTCTGGGTTATGGGCCCAGCACGCTCCCACTGCGCCACTCTGCTCCCCCTAGCCCTGCAGCCACCACAGCCCCCAGCCCAGCCTGATGCTCCCTCGCACTGCCCACACTCACGCCTCCTCCCTGTCCTCCTGCCTCCACTCTGTGCATAATTTTCCTTCTCCTAAACAGATTGAGCTCTCTGCATGAACTTCCTACAAGATTCGGGCCCTCAACAGGAACACTTGGCTCACCCCAAACTCTGTCACATGCATCACTTTCACAGTGAGTGCCTGCTATTTTATTTGGTCCCCCTCTGGAGCCACTTCTGGGGTCAGCGGGGTTTGTCCTCCCACTTGTGAGATGGCTGGGTCCCCTTCCGAGATTGGTTTGTCCTGCTCTCTGGGATTGGCCTCCCTCTGGGATTTGCTACCATGCAAATACCAGATGAAGCGATCTATCATAGTTATATATGCTGTTACGTTACTGATAAGTTTGCTTTACCTGCAGTAAGTTTGTAGTAACCTGTAATACCATCTACACATTTGTTGCTGCTATTATTGAGTGTTGCTGTTATTGATTGTTGCTGTTATTGATTGCCATTATTATTGATTGCTGCTATACTATCGATTGCTGATAATAATTTGCAGTAGCTTGATATATATATATATATGCTTTATTACTCACAGGTATACCTGCTAGTGGTGGTTTTTGTGGTATTTGCGGTAATCTGTAATAATGGAGGATAAAGCCTCCATCTCCTTGGGTATTATGGGATCCTACAAACACACAGTCACAGTCCGTGCAGAGCTGCAGGCCAGGTGACCCTTTAGGCCATGATGGCACAGAAAGGCCCTTGACACCTACAGCTTTGGTCAGCTAAACAGCACCCAGCATTCACCATATTAGAATATCTTTATTCTACATGCTGTGAATTCAGACACTGAATCATAGAATCATAGAATGCTTTGTGTTGGAAGGGACCTTTAGAGGCCATCCAGCCCAACCCCCCTGCAGGGAGCAGAGACATCTTTAATCAGATCAGGTTGCTCAGAGCCCCGTCCAACCTGGCCTTGAATGTGTCAAGGGATGGGGCCTCCACCACTTCTCTGGGCAACCTGTTGTCAGTTTCACTACCCTCACTGTAAAAATGTTCTTCCTTATATCCAGTCTCAATCTCCCCTCCTTTAGTTTAAAACCATTACCCCTTGTCCTGTCACAACTGGCCCTGCTAAAAAGGTTGTCCCTGTCTTTCTTATGGGCCCCCTTTAAGTCAGGTCTCCTTGCAGCCTTCTCTTCTCCAGGCTGAACAACCCCAACTCTCTCAGCCTGTCCTCTGTAGGAGAGGAGCTCCAGCCCTCGGATCATTTTAGTAGCCCTCCGCTGGCCCCACTCCAACAGGTCCATGTCCTTCTTGTGCTGAGGGCTCCAGAACTAAGTCTCTCTCTGTAGGATCTGGCTTCCTCCTGTCTTTGTTCCCACTCCTTATCTCCTTTAGTAGATAGAAGCAAAGAAACAACAGCAATTGTTGGAGCTTCCACTGGGCTTGGGTCACCACGCCCATCCTGCTCCTGCCCCCCCCACAAATCCTGTGTAGGGCTTGTAAGCGCAATTATCCTTGTTGTTCGGACACCATCATCCTGGCCCCTGCTGCCTCCCCAAAATGGCATGGCACTCACACGTGAAGCCCTTGCTGTCCACCTGCAGCTCAAATAATATGATCACGTTTTTAGAGGTTTTCTTTTCTTTTTGCTCAGTGCTGAAACTACTGGGCCATGGAACTCTTAGGGTTATCTAAAAGCATGAGAGCAGTGTTTAACATGGCAAGGGAGACAAAAAAAACCAAGTCAGTCCTGCAGTTGTTTATCCAGAGACAGGATCCTTCAGGGAATGGTCTGAAGGCTTGCTGACGAGGTCCCAATGGCCTCTGTGTGGAATTATGGTCCCGTGTACAAGCGCTGACAGCCTCCTCTAAACCATTGCTGAAGGCTGTAGAACCACGGCTACTTAAAGATGCTTCTGCTATCTCCTCCATGTAAAAGGAAACACAAAAATCTGGAGACACCTCGCAGGATGGGACCGGTGTGTAGCTGATTGTCTTCTTTCATGTGACGAGGCTCAACTTTTGGGCCCCTTCAGCCTTGTTTGTGAACTGCCTCAAGTCTCAGTCTTGTAAGTTCTTGCACCCAATGTCCATGATTATTTTGGAGAGATGCATTGCACATGTTCATACCAGACATAAATGAGGAGACGGGCTGGATGGGTGCTTATCTTTAGAAAGGTGCTAAATCCTCTTCCCTTATTTGTTTTCAATATATAAAATGCATTTTGATAAATAAGCTTACACTACATTTATATCTGGGCAAAACAGTGAGCTGCAGAGAGCAATGTTAATGTTGATGTTGATGTTGATGTTAATGAGTGACAATTCTATTTTAAAAAAATGAGAATAGTAAGACGAATAACAGTAGTATTTTAAAAATCACCATCTAGACATATTTATTTTATTGCTGTATGAATGTCTCAACAAGTTAATAAAAGTAGTGAAATAAATAATGTATCATATTTTTTTTCACCTGTATTTTGCCTTCACACAGCATGTGAAAACAACTCAAACACTGGGGTTTTTCACAGAATTAAAAAGAAGCTGTTGAAATTGGCCTAACAGAAACATCATCTACGCTCCTTCAGGGTCATAGGATAATTCAGGTCTCCAGTACAACCTTCTGCTCAAGGCAGAATCAGCTATGAGGTCGGAGCAGGCAGCTTGGAGCTTTATCCTGTCAGGCCTTGAAAATCTCCCAGGATTTTTGCCACAAAGCCGCTCCTCAGCCCATCAGTCCCAGGCTCATATTGCTGCACGGTCATCTTCCTCTCTAGGGGTGGGACTTTGTCTTTCTTGAATTTAATGAGTTTCCTCTTGTTCCGGCCTGTCCCGCTGCCTCTGGTGGCATCCCTGCCCCTGGGCACACTCAGCTGGTCCCCTGCAAGTGGAGTCACCCGCAGATGTGAGAAGGCGGCACCTTGCTAGCGAAGGCTGAGACAGTGGAGGCATTAAGCATCTCTGCTTTACCCGTGTCTGCTGTCACTTACTCACCCGTGCCATCCATCAGCAGGGCCCCATTTTCCTTGTTCAGCCTTTGACTACCAACGTAGCAGGAGAAGCTCTTTTTGCCCTTGGTGTTCTCTGCTGGTCTGAGCTCGAGCTGAGCTGTGGCTTTCCTAACCCAGTGCCTATATCCCTGCAAAGTGCTTCTAAATCCCTGCTTTGTGGTTTCTAAATCCATGCTTTTTTTCCACCTCCTGTATGCTGCCCTTTTGCATCACAGCTCCATTACGTGCTCCCTGTTTAGCCAAGCCTGTTCCCTGCATACACTGAAGCCTGCTGCTGTCCTGACCCTGGGGTCCATACTATGCTCTTGCCTTTTACTCCCTCCCAGGCTCTTGGACTCCACTGTTTCACAATTCCATAGAGCCAATGTTTCTTTTTGTTTTTTAATGGAAGTCATTGACACTTTAGAGTCTCTTACCTGAAAAAAGTGACTTACAAAAAGATGCATTTGTGTTTTGTAAACAATATCCTGAAGATGGGGGGGGGGGGGGGGAGGGGCAGTGTGTGACTCTCTTTTCTTACCATTAGAAATTACACTACTTAGAAGCATTAAAAAGTTAGATTGAAATGCATATATCTAAAAATTGCAGTGGATGACAGAGGGAAAGGGAGAGATGGTGTAAGAAAGAGAGAAGTAAGGTGAGAGCCCAGAGAAGAGAGAGAGGAGGCAGGGCAGGCATTGCAAAGAAAGACAGAAACAGAGTATCGGTGTGCTCCATTTTTTCTCATCACTTTCCTGGAAAAAAAACCTTTTAACACTTACTTTGACATGATTATTCAGATTGCTAAAGGTAGCAGAAGTCCATAACAACATCACCCTAAGTGAAGGAGCAAGGGTGGAATTTGGGTGTCCACACGAGAACCACTACCTCTGCGTTGGCGCTCCAGACACCCTTTGTCACCAGTGGATGTCACCTCCTAGGGTGCGATAGGTCTGTCCTTACCAAAGCGCCTGTGCTAGGAGGAGGTGAACCCCCCCAATGGCAGTGCCCGCTCCCCTCTACAGTCTATTGAGGGGGCACAAAGGCCTCAGGAGCCTGCTGTCTGTTTTTTAAGAACAAACAGTAAACTTTGGTATGGGCAGCCTGACTTTGGGTGCCTGAATGAAGTCCTAGGTACAGAGCTTGGCCTATAATAGTTGGGATTACCATCTTAAAAAACCCCAAACCCACAAACAGGACTCTCAAATTAAGCAACAAAACAACAAGGCTAACATAAACATCAACAGTAATAGAAAATCTATTCCTTCCGTCTGTCACCACAGCAACATCATAGAAAGGCTGGTTTTCGAAGACCATAAGGAGCCAGGTGTCCAGATCTTATTGCAGTTAAATGAGAGTAAATTATCAAGGACAGGAACGTTCTTTCTTAGCATCTGGTGTCTAAGACCTAGCCACTTCAGTCCTCTGTGACTAATGGCAGAGGAGGGCACCACTGGAGAATGAGTTGTCCCGTCTGAAGACAGATGTGTCGAGTGGTTGGAAAAGAACACACCAAGCAAGGGTCTGCTGCTGGGTGATTTAAAGAAAATCCTGGATTTAAGCTAGGGTATGGTCATGTTAGCTGGCATGTAAACCCAGTTCATGAACTTCTCAAATATTTCAATGGTGCTTTATAAAGAAATGTTTAAGAAGTCAGCCACCTATGGTCAATATGCAGGAACTAGAATTTCTGTGGCATTATTTAATTTTTTCTTCTCAAGCAGAAATAAATTATTTGAATTTCTCATTTTCCTAGGAAATGGTCCATCAATACAGTTTTAGCATTATCTTATAACAAGGTACTGGTTCTTGTAAATTTTTAAAAAAATAGTACATTCCACATGCAAACTGTTTCAACAGGCAGAAAGAATGATAGAGGATGACCGTCTCTTATGTTCCAATAACTTCAGGATCACAGTTCTGAGACACCTGAATCCAAAAGTCTAGGTGCTTAGCTTATCTAGCTCCCATTAATGCCTTTGAAAATTTGACCAAAGACGTAGTAAACAATTCGAATGAAGATGGACGTAGAAATCGGGGGTGGGATCCATCAGAATGTACTGTAAATGGCTTCTGCTTGGATGCCTGTTCTGGTACCAGGAATCCACATCTCCCTTGCTATTACCGGACCTGCACTTTTGAAGCAGTGTATGTCATCCTACGGTAGGTGTCAGAAGGTCAGATGAACTGCCTGTTCCTTTCCGTTGACCGAAAGGGGAACCTACAAGGCAAGCATCTAAAGCTTAGTCAGACAAATCCTATCTAAGGATTGGAGTTTTTGTTCAACTTTTAATTCTCCCATATTCTGCTTTCTCTTTTCCCAGTCTGTGTTTAATCTCCAAGGCTCAGCTCTGCACTTCTCTGCATGGAGGAGGAGAAGAATTCCACGCAGGTCCACACGTTCCTCTTGCTAGGGTTCCCAGCCCTGGCAGACCTGCATGTATTGTTCTCCATAGTATTTCTGCTGACCTACATTTTAACTGTTTTGGAGAATGTGGTCATCATTGCCCTGATCAAGACAAACCGTGAGCTCTACAAACCCATGTATTTTTTCCTTGGTCACCTCTCCTTCATTGAGGTCTGGTGCATCTCAGTCACCATCCCTAAACTCTTGGCAAATTTCATTGCTGAAGACAGGAGTATTTCCTTTGTGGGATGCATGGCCCAACTCTTTTTCTTCAGCTCCTTCATGTGCACAGAGTGTGTCCTTCTCTCTGCAATGGCATATGATCGCTATGTGGCCATCTGTCAGCCATTGCGCTATCCAGTCATGATGACATACCAAATGTGCATATGCCTGGTAGTTGTGTCCTGGTTTAGCGGGTTCACTGTGTCTTTGATCAAGATTTCCTTCATATCTCAGCTGAAGTTTTGTGGTCCCCATGTTATCAACCATTTTTTTCTGTGATATTAGCCCTGTGCTGAACCTCGCCTGCACTGATATGTCACTGGCAGAGATGGTGGACTTCGTGTTGGCCTTATTCATACTGCTTGTTCCCCTCTCCATCACTATTGTCTCCTACCTATTAATTATCATGACAGTCCTGCACATCCCCAATACCCAGAGTAAGAAGAAAGCCTTCTCCACATGTTCTTCCCACCTAACTGTGGTCACCATTTTCTTCTCAGCCACCCTCTTCATGTATGCCTGACCCAAGAAGATCGACCCTTTTGATTTGAATAAGCTTGCGTCAGCTGTGTATACCATTGTCACTCCCATCCTAAACCCCTTCATTTACTGTCTGAGGAACCAGGAAGTGAAAAGAGCACTGAAAAAAGCTCTCTGTGAAAAAATTGGCATCTCTAAGGCCTCCAGATCTATCCCTTCTCTCCAAATGCAAGGATAAGCTGTGATAAACTGGAACGGATAAGCACACCATAAGGATATCTGGCTAATGACTTTTTGAAATGGACACAGACAGAGACCAGAGGAACAACGACAGGGTGGAGAAAGCTGACAACCTGATCCACCAAATCAGTCACCCCTAAAACCATCACAGGTGCCATTGTCACTGGTACAGAAACCTATTGAGGTGATTCAACAGATTAAACTCTCCCAAGTGCTGTGCAAACTAAAAGGGACTACTGCATCAGGTAGTATAGAATTTACTGTAGGAAGTCTAGGGGTGGAGAGAAAATTTGGGATTAAACAAAAGAATTTGAGATGTTACAGCTTTTTTACGGAAAAGGCCAAAGGAAGATAAAGAAAGATTTCAAGCATGAGAAAATTAAGAGAACGGAGATAAAAGGGACTTTTCTGGCCAACCACCGCACTTGGTTACCACATCTGTCCCACCTTGTTATCAAACTATTTTCCTTTCTATGTCCTGCCTCAAGATTTTCCCTTTTAAGTGTGCATGTGCATATATGTGAGCAATTTGGTAATGAGCATAAAGCCATTGAGTAGGACAAGAGGCCTGAAAGCCAGATTCTGGAGTGACAGAAGTTTAGGGGCCAAAAATTGGAGAGCTTGTTGTCAGGGAGCAGGATACTGGAGAGACCGTAAGTCCAAAGTCCAGCTACTGGACAGACTGGGATTCTGGATGACAGCGGTTCTAAGTGAGGCCCTTTGAGCTCTCCTGGACTGCAGTGAGCTGCGACCAGCACCTCCCCCTGAGCGGCATGCCTCTCGGAGCTCGCAAACTCGTAAAGTTCTTGAAAATCAGAGGTCCGTCACCGAAGACTGATGACGGAGCCTGGGCTGAAACCCTTCACTCCTCGAGGCTCAACCCTCACCCGTTGAGAAAAGGCAAGACATTCAACATGAATATTTCACTGAACTGGAGGGGAATTTTTAACAGGTACACCCTGATAGATAGATTAGATAGATAAAAATGTAATTATGTCTGTGGGTATGCATGTGTGAATCGATTTAAGTAATCTGTAAATGTGTGATTTAATTACAAAGTGAGCCTTAGGCTGCTGCTAGACACATATTATCCTTAGACATAAACCCTTGACCATGCCTGAGGCTAAGATTGGACACAGTCACACCTTGACTCCTCACTGAGGAGTTCAGGAAGCAAGGGGGTCTGCTCTGAGCCTCACAACTCAGTGGGAGGGCCCTCCTCATCCTCGGCGCCCACGGTCCCTCTGCGAATCACTCAAACTCAAGTGCAACTTAATTTTCCTTTGTGTGCTCCTTCCATGCTGTGACAGAGTGACCCTGGCCAGCCTCAATCTGTAACTAAGTCGCTGTTTCAATTAAAACAAATTTTGTCGAATCACTCTGTTAATTGACTGATGATTGAGTGCTATTGAAATACCACAGTCCAATCCTGTGATTTGACGTAAAGGCACAAATAAACTCTGAACTGCTACTAAATCAAAATTGTGTAAAATCACTCATTTGCGAGAAATCGGCGTAGTCGGCAGGATTTGTAACAGGATTTTGCCACACTGGTACACAGAGAAACCCACGAAGGTGATTTTCTGTTAGTAGAGATCCACGTTTATGTTGTCTGTGTTACACAGAGACCTGTAAAGGTAGTGTCCTTCTGTCCGGATTGATCCATTTGTGGCTCTGTTTGTGTACGCACACCTATTGGGAATTCACACTCAGGCTCACTGCTAGCAGGACGTGAAAATGAGGGTAGGGAGCAATCATTCAACTCCCCCGTCCAGGACTGCAGGAATTCCCGAGCTCCTTCGGTACATTGGATTCAGCTGCTCTTAACACACGGCTCTCAGAATCTCCTAGGATTCATCAAATTTGAAATTGTCTGTGTGAGATACAGCAGCTAAATTAATATCCATCGATTCTAATGCAACCATTTTCTCATTAGTTCTCATCACTGACTAATGTTTGGGCACGTAGAATTTTCTTAAGGGTTTGGGTGGGTTTTTTTAGTAATTCCCAGTTCCTCCACTCCAGATTATGTCTGTTTGGAAACTCCTTTTTTAGTCTCAATGCCGTGGCAGTAATCACAGTCTGGTCATAAAGACTCGGATTGTTTACAAGAAATAGTTGAAACTCACTGTTTTCCAGGCAGGTTTTTAGCACATATGTACCCATGGCATGGCACTGGCACAAAGGAAATGGAAAGCTCCACTGGGTGGAAACTGTTCCACAAAAACACTATATGGTCCCAAATGCCCCTTGTGTACAGTGACCAGAGGGAGCATAGACTACCTTACACTCTGTCTCGATCCCTCTCTTCAGTTCCGTACCTACCACAGGGAACTGGCTTCTTATACGCTAGTAAGAATTTCCCTCATCTTCTTTGCAGAACTCTCAAACACCCTTTTTGTTTCTTCCTGTTTCCCCCAGGGCCACAGGACAGGGATATCGGTCAAAATATTAATAAAAACTGAAAATCACCACACCCTGCTAAGCTACCATAAAACCCCTTTTTGAATTGAAAAATGTAAACAAGAAAATCCACATTTTTGAAGTTGAGCTAGATGGCTACACACTAGACAAGACCCAGAAGAGACCTAACATAAACAGTATGCCATGTAGCCACAGGCACTTTATTCCACAAGGTGCAAACTGTAATTTATCAGGCAAAAGCCATTCTGCATTGAGGTGGTAGCAGAGATCTCTCTTTGCTTTGGTCCACAAAGAGAGCGCATGTACAGCCTTTGCCAGCAGCGGTGCAGAGCTGAACACTAGGCTGTATCAGGCAGGGAGAGTGGGGAAAAGCAGCAGTCTTGCCTTCAGCAAACCAGGGAGACAATTCTCCTAGATCTTAAAGTTCACTGTATTCATCTTAACACAGTCTTCACATGGAGTAATTTCACTTTTGGAGGTGTTCAACCCCAGTGGCTATAGATGAAACATCTGCTGGAAACATCTGATATTAGATGTCGTGACCCAGACAAGTGGTTTCATCAGGCTAGTGTCACTGCAAGAAAGATTGATGAGGGGGCTGAAATCACAGAAGAAATGGTTGCATCCGTATGATTCTAACATGTCATTACTTCCAAGTTTATTACAAAAGCTCGTCAAGTCTTTTGTGTCTCTCAGGGGCCGTTGTTTGTAGTGGCCAAGGGGTGCTGAAGGGAGCACATGAGTGCTCAGAGAGGGTGCAGCAATGCTGCCTGACTCTTCAGTGGGAAAGGACTGTGCTGACAGAAAGAATATCTCTGTGGTTTGTAATGCCCTTTTTGGAAGCTGGGGTGGCCATCTGTAGAAGTCTTGAGGAAAGTATTTAACGCAGTCAAGAGTAAGGTTTTGGGTAGGAGAGTGGAACTTGGCTCACTGCACTTGATGTAGTTGTCTGAACATGTGCACTCAGTGCCATTAAGGATACTCTTTTGTACCCAAGTAGGTTTTAGAGCAAGCCTGTAGGTTGTTCAGGGACCAAGAAGACCTGCCTGTCATTTTGAAGCGTCAACCTGAAGGCCATGCAGGATACCTTTGAACATCTGAAGAGGCAGCAAGCTCCAACACTGATGGGATTTAGATGCCTAGTGGACAGGGGGACATCTAAGCCTGGATCTCTTCAGGGTCTGCTGCCAACATCCATGAGTCAGTTCACATCTTAAGAGTGATAGAATCAGAATCATAGAATCATAGACTGCTTTGTGTTGGAAGGGACCTTTAGAGGTCACCCCGTCCAACCCTCTTGCAGGGAGCAGGGACACCTTTAACCAGATCAGGTTGCTCAGAGCCCCGTCCAACCTGGCCTTGAATGTGTCCAGGGATGGGGCCTCCACCACCTCTCTGGCAACCCGTCCCAGTGTTTCACCACCCTCATTGTAAAGAATTTCTTCCTTATATCCAGTCTCAATCTCCCCTCCTTTAGTTTAAAACCATTACCCCTTGTCCTGTCACAGCTGGCCCTGCTAAAAAGATTTTCCCCATCTTTCCTATAGTCTCCCTTTAAGTACTGAGAGGCCACAATCAGGTCTCCCCGCAGCCTTCTCTTCTCCAGGCTGAACAAGCCCAACTCTCCCAGCCTGTCCTCGTAGGAGAGGGGCTCCAGCCCTCGGACCATTTTCGTGGCCTCCTCTGGCCCCACTCCAACAGGTCCATGTCCTTCTTGTGCTGAGGGCTCCAGAGCTGGAAGCAGGGCTCCAGGTGAGGTCTCACCAGAGAGGAGCAGAGGGGTGGAGTCACCTCCCTCAACGCTGGCCACGCTGCTGGGGATGCAGCCATGCACCAATACCTTGCGTGTTCCACAGGACTGGTGCATATGAAGCAGAACCAAATGGATTCCTGTGTCTTTCTAGAGCATCAGGTGGAGGACAGACAAGTCTCTTGTATGATGCCTATGGATGCCAAATCACATCAGTGCTCTTACAGCCAGTATTGTTTTAAATGCCCTACTGTCAGATGTGTGATGCTGTTGCAGGGATCTGAACTGTCAGGCTGGAAGGGCTGAAATCTGTCTAAAACCTGTGGATTGCAAATGCATGGCCAGCTGGGTCAAGGTATCACCTCCAGAAATCACGCCTGTAGCCAGGAGTTTGCCCCCCATTCTCTGCACCTGGGCCACGCTTGTGTCCATCGCATGACCGGTGTTCCAAGCTCATATGCCTCGGTGCTCATGGTGCCACTCTGTGCCTTTGTGCATTTTCAGAGAACAGAGAGAAACATGAGGGGTTCAGGGCCTGGCTATGGCTCAGGCTTCTACCTCTTCTGGAGCCTGCACCAAACCACCGCCAGTCTGGTCAAGGTGTCGAGTGCATCCATCAGAACCTCACATTAAAATTGGGACTTAGTGCTAAATATAAGTAGATATCTAGTGCTATGAGAAACATCCATACTTCACAGGCGTGAAGTATGGCAAAGGACCTGCAACAGACCTGTTCCATTCTGGATCCACAGGCAAAGTCTGGGTAGGGTACTTGAGGACATTCAACGCGTCTGTCGCAGTCGGTGTAAATGCAAATCGATTGCTTCATCATTGACCGCAATGTGAATCTGGAAAGTAGCTAGACCCATGAATACATTTAAGGATATAAATCTCAGCAAGATAAGCCACGCTGCTAAGGCGTGCTAAGAGGCGAAGCTCACATCCATCTTTAAGTTTACATTCAACTCTAGGTTCATTGGTAAGGTTTCCCTTACACTTCGTGGAAAGAAACAGATCCTTCCAGCAGGTTGACTCAAGTCAAATTTTGACAGCGTCATTCGCAGGCTGTGCCCACCCAAAACGTAACACATGCCAGCTCTCTTCACCTATACGGAAGGTCTGGATGACAGGAGAGTCATTCAGCTCTCTAAACATAGAGATCATCATCATCATTTAATACCTCAGATTATCCAGGACAACTGCATGGGTCTGTCAGCTATGCCTCGAGTCCTGCAAGAGACACACACCTGTCTGTACTGGAAGCCGGAGACAGACAGGGTGCCATAAGACATCTCAAAATGATGGAAGAAGCATCAAGTCCTCGAATATCTCCCCTGATCTATATTTACACAATTAACTTCTAAATGTCTTAAACTAGGTGAGACAATCAGTAGTTTTTTGGTCTCTTGCAATGCAGCATCCTTTGGAGCTCTTTCCTTATAAACACGAGAGGTGGAGGAACCACGTTCTGAGCCTTGTCCTTGTTCTAGTCACTTTCCTCCAGGAAAGAGTTTTCTCCCTAATGTTTTTTTCAGGACAGATCTCACCTCCTGGTTCCTAACAGTGTAGATCAAGGGGTTCAGAGCTGGGGTCACAGCACTGTACATGAGAGACATGTGCACATCCCTTTTGGAGGAGCTTCCTGAGGAGGGTGGTGTATAATTTAAGAGCACTGGTATATAAAGCAGTGCTACAACCGTGAGGTGGGAGGCGCAGGTGGAGAAGGGCTTCCATCTTCCTTCATGGGACTGGACTTTATAAATGAGGAAGGAGATGGTGTAGAGGTAGGAGAGGACTGTGAGAGTGAAGGGGCATAGAGCAATAGATGTGGTGATGACATTGAGGAGGGTCATGTTGAGGCTGGTACTGCTGCAAGCCAAACTCAGGAGTGCCTTGATGTCACAGAAGAAATGATGAATGTGGTTGTGGCCACAGAAGCTCAGTCGAGAGGTCATGACTGAGCGCATCATGGCATGTACAAAGCCATTGGACCAGCTGGCCACAGCCAGCAGCAGACAGGTCCGTGGACTCATGACAAGTGCATAGCGCAAAGGGTTGCAAATGGCCACATAGCATTCGTAGGCCATGGTGGCCAGGAGCACAGCCTCAGTACTGCCCAGGAAGTGAAAGAAGTGGAGCTGGGCCAAGCAGCCACCAAAAGAGATGGGCTGATGCCCAAAGAGAAAGCCAGTCAACATCTTGGGAACAGTGACTGTGGAGTAGAAAATGTCCAGGCAGGAGAGGTTCCCCAGGAAGAAGTACATTGGTGTGTGGAGCCGGGGCTCAGATACCACCATGGTCACAATGGCACCAGTAGATTGATCAAGTAGAGCAACAGGAAGGAGACAAAGAAAAAGTGATGCAGCCTCCGGATATCGGTGAGGCCCAAAAGGATGGGCTCACGGACCTCCAGCTGGTTCAGCATTGCTAGAACAATAGAAGCAAAGGCAAAATGTCAAGGTCCCACAACCATGAGGTCTAACGGCACTACTGGACTCATTTGTTTCTGCACTATTTGAGTATAAAAAGTGCAGGGACACATGTAACCAAACACAAAAGCTGCACATAGAACTTCAAGAAATTAACCTGGACCAAAAGAACCTGAATGCCATCCTCTACAAAGAAAAGAGTAAAATATTACAGAAGGGAGAAGATGAAAAAGAAAACTTCCATCTACATATCATAGCAGAGTATGTGAGACATAAAGCCTTGCTGCTTCCTCACCTTCAGCCACATTCGTATTTCAGTTCTACTTGTCTGCAGCTTCCTGATGCAACCTTTGATCTCATCGATGAAGCTCCTAACTCATCATGTAAATCACTCCTGATGCTTTCTTTCAACTACTGTGCCTACATTTCATTAAGCCAGTTTCAACTTTCTCATTGCTAATGGTTGCCCTCTCTTCCAGACACTTCTTTGGTCTCAAAAACTTCACAGCTTCCATATTTTTGTTATCAAGAGCCACCAGAAGGTGCTCCAGGGTGCCACGCAATCACCAGCATTTCTTTCATAAGTTGCTGAGAACGAAGGAAGAGGATGCCTTAGCATGTGATCGCAAGCTTGGATTTGTTACTGGACTTTGCCTGGAGAATGCCTTTTTGTTGATCAGCAGCAGGAAAAGGGGACAAAAACCTGCATCTCGTCTCCTACAATGCTGTGATGGAGTGAGACTGAATTTGTGGGTGCCGAGTTAGCTGGTGCAAGTTCCCGGCAAACTGGCTCATCCCACTGCGAGCTGGTCGTACCGCCTCACCGAGACAATAGGATTGGCTCTGTCAGCACCGCTGCTCTTCTGAAGTGCCAATGAGTGAGCGCACGCTTTCACTTTTTGCCTGTTTCAGGGAAGGTTGTTTATTGCTACGGGTAAGCCCCAGCCATATACAGGAAAGAGCAAAACCCTGGGATTATTTTACTAGGGCAGGCGGGCACAGGTATTTCCAGCTTACGCTATAGACTGCAACTTCTACAGGAGTAGTTTCCTCTGCACACTCATAATGTCAATGAATACAACTAATGAAAAGATAATTACTTCCTTCCAACATATTCCTTGTAAAGAGGTTAAAACACACAGAGACACATTGCATAGCCTGCCTTCTCCATTCCATTCTACTACGTGTTTTTATTGAAAAGGGGTGGGTTTTGAAAGTCATTCTGGAATATCTCTGGTCCAGTCACTCTTCTCGTACTCCTTTCGCTTATTCCTTCCGCGTGAAAACAATGAGCAAGCAGAAAACGTCTAAACTGGTTTCACAATAGAAGAACACGAGCTTGTAGGCTAGAGGTGATCTACACACACACGCACCTGCTCAAAAAACCTGATCATATTGCTCTTAAAATACTTTTAGTCTGGTCTTTGAGCAAGCTCTGTTGCAAACATGGGATTTGATCAGGTTACGGACTTATCAACATGTTGGTCAGTCACCTGCATTTGAAGGGATGTATAAGTGCAATTCCCTACGAATGACAAATGCTTCATTTTCTCACATGCTATTTGCTGCCTTCAGGCACCGCAGCCCTGCTCGTTGAAATCCATCTGCAGGAAGACATCGCTCCGTTAGGGTGCGTTCCACAACCTTCTCCAATCCTGCCTCTTTTTCTCAGCCAGCCATGGGTGATCTAATCCCTTTCCTCTATTCCTCCTAAACTTTTGCTTCCTTCTCTTTCTAACACTTCCCTTCTGTTTCACAGATCCTGGCTAACATTTTCTCCAATTCACTGGTTAACACATCCAGCCAAAGGAAAACAGTTCTCCCAAGCTGTTATCTTAAGGCTCCTGCTTCTTAAATACAAATGCAGAGAAAAGGCTTTGCATGCTGACGCTTGCCTATTTTCCCAACTAGATAAATTACATACAGGGGAAAAAGATAATTCTGCACAAACCTCACCTCACTATCAATTGGCACTTTTCTCACTGTAGTAGCACCCTCCAATCGTGAGCCAGAAAGCAAAGCTGAGGACAAAACCACTTATTTTGTGGAGTTAAAAGGCTGAGAGTTTCCGTTCTCCTTTTTCCTTCCGTATCTACCTGGCAGTCGTCTTCTGGCTGGGACATTAATACTGCAGCTGTGGTGGCAAAGTTCTCAGGGGGCTTGTACTTACTCAGGTAGGATGCAAGGAGGAAGCTTTGCAAACTGTACCAGAAACCTCGGATGACCTAGTTATGGGGGGGGGGGGGGGGGGGGGAGGAAGGGGGGAAGTCTCTTTATCATGTCCAGAATGTGCAAAATATCAACAACATCATGCGGGAGGTAAATTTCCTATTGCTCTGATCAGTCTCCTGGGAGGAGATTTGTGAATCAATGGTGAGCTGCAGAGCAATGGCCAAAGTGTTCCCTAAACATAGTGCACAGATGAGCCACCCGCAGAAGAGGAGAAGACAAACAAGATGAGGCAGCCCACAGAGACTAGCTCATAACAGGGGAAAAAAAACCCCAAACCAACAAACCCCAAGCCACACACACAGAGAAATCAAACACAAATATCTCCACCTCAGTGCACGCAGGTGGCTGAAAATTCCCTTGGCGATAGAAGCATGAGCTGTGCAACCTCAGCTGAACCGGAGCAGCGTTTAGGCAATGTTTCCTGAAGCTCTTTCCAATCTTAGAAATTGTGAAACCAAGTACGAGTTCCATCCATTCTGGTCTATTAGTATTTCTGATGTTTTATTCTTGCTGGCGTTTCTGGCCTCTTTGTAGTCAAAACCATCCCAAATTTGCGTCGTAAGCTTAATTTTCAATCCTCTGGAAAAAATTTCCACAACTGTTTACAGAAACAAGTTCGACTCTAGTCCAAGAAGTTCAGATGTTGGTGTGTCAATCCCACAGGAATGTTTGAACCACACCAATGTTGTCTCTTTCGAGGAAGGTGGCCTTAACATTTCCTCTGTAAAGCACCTGGCAGCTCAGCTCCAAGGCTGATCTCGAGTTTGAAAACCCGGTTTGTTCAGCACAGATTTGTAGACGCACGTAGAGTAACGTAGGCTGGAAGAAACCCCTGCAGTCTCTGTCCTTCCCCCACTCAAAGCAGGCCAGCTGAGTAGGGTCTTGTCCAGTAAAGTTATCAACAATGTCAAGGAGAGTCAGGCAAACCTGGGAAGCTTGTTCCGCGTCTGAATGCCTGAAAGGTGAAAAAGTATTCCCTAGTCTCCAACCCAAATTCCCCATGTTCCGACTTGCACCCGCTACCTCGCATCGTATCACTGTGCTCTTCTGAGAAATATTTGCCCCTGTGTTCTCCAAGAGAATCCCCCCCGCTAAACAGTTGCAGGCAGAAACATGATCTCCTTCCCCTAGGAAGGGACGTCCTCCCAGCCCTTCCTTGTCCTCGCTGATCACCCTGGTGTCGCTGTGTTTGGCCACTGGACTCCCTCCGCTAGGCAATGTCTTTCCAGTGCTGGGCAGCCCAATGTTGGGCACATCTTCCAGATGTGATCTCAGAAGTGCCAAAGAGAGGAGCAAGACTGCTCCCCTCCACCGGCTGCCTGCGCGCTTGCCAATGCAGACCAAGATGCATTTGGACTTCCTTGCAGCACGGGCTTACTGCTGTCACACCTTTGACTTCTTGTCTACCTAACCCTGCACCTGGGCCATTATGCAGACAATTCAGAGTACCCCTTTATCCCGTCCTCAGTAACCCTAAGGGCAGACACAGCACACGTAGTGTCTGAGGATGTCGTATGCTTTTCATCCAACTCAACGTGGAACTGCAGTCCAGGCTAAGACTGAAGGTGGTGAGTGTCTGCATAAAGAACCACAGCACCTAAAAATGAAACACTTATAAACCACTGCGCCCCTGTCGTGAATGGCTGATTTAGAATGCTTAAGGAATCACCAACAAAGGTGTTAATAAAAGTGGTTTTAATCTGATGTTGTAGAAGCGCAACTCAGCAAAGTTTGATGGCAAGGTTCACTCTATTAATTACTGCATGGAAGAATCATACAAAGGTGACTTGAGTTACACTCAAGTTAGAATGATTCACAGAGAGACTGGGGATGCAAAGGGTCCCTCCCATTCACTGACAAGGTTCAAAGTAGACCCCCTTGCTTTCTAAACTCCTGATGGAGCTTAGGTGTGGCTAGGTCTGATTTAGTCTCAGACTTTGTCAACAGTTTATGTCTAAGGACTTGTATATGCAAAATTTATCAATTTTTCATTAACATTAATTCAGCAGGCAACCAAAGTTACCATACTACCAGGTTATGAGTGATATCAGTCGCTTACCAAAGGTCTGTCATTGGTAGAATATCTCTACCTCAAGGAGCAACCTTGAGAGGTGTTCCAGCTCAAGGGGAGAGCACCACTGTCATATTTATAAGATAAAGTGGTTGGCTTCCAGTCAAATTACATGTGATGGAAATTGTACGCAGGAGACTCCTTGTACCCACAATTTTCTTTGTTCCTTGATAAATGAGTCTTGGAAAAGCCACCAGTGGCTGGTCCCGTGTCACCAGTTCCCCCAGCTCATTCAGCAATGGGCCCACATTTTCCCTAGTCTGTCTTTTGTCACCTACGTACTTACAGAAGCTCTTCTTGCTATCTTTGACATCCCTGGACAGATTCAATTCCGTTTCAGCTTTGGCTTGCATAACTGCATCTCTACATGCTCAGACAGAACAAGAATATTTGAAAAATAATTATTCTTAATTATATTTGTCATGCAAACTGCTAGCGAGATGCTTTAGGGAATATACCTGTGTGGCTCACCAAGAATCCCTGCCCACGCACACGTGTGCACACACATGCACCACACGCTGGAGGAACGCTCTGAAGAGGCAAGCAGAGGCTGGGAGCCCTTGAGGCGCAGGGGAGGATGATGAGCAACAGTTCACAGCTGTTGCAAAAGAAATAAAAATCACCTCAACATGAAAGGAAACCAGAAAAACTAGCAAAACAGCAAGTTGTACTTAAACAAATGCCAACCCAGAGCGGGGCAAAATTCATTTGAGAGTTAATCTTATTGTTGAATTAACATAGCTTGTGTATTTATTAGGGTAGAAACAAGCCTTGCTAGGCCCAGCAGCCTCACAAGAGACCTGGAGGAGCTGAACACATGGTATTTCTCAGGGATGCATACGGTGGCTACTGCAGTTTGATTTCTTTATTAACAACCTGAATGGTGGAATAGAGCGTGCTCCCAGCATGTTGGAAGCTGATATTTCCAACATGTGGTGGTGCATGCACTGGAGGGAAGAGCCTGTCTTCAGGGGGACATGGACAGGCCATTAAAATGGTCTGACTGGAACTTCCTGAAAGTTCAACAGAGGCAAATGCATGCTTGTACATCTGGGAAGAAAGGAACAATCCCTGGGCATGGGGCAGGCCCAGGGATGGCTGGGTAGGAAGCAGCTTTGCAGAAAAAGCAGCTTTTGGGGGTGAGGTAGACAAGAAGTCAAAGGTGTGACAGCAGTGAGCCCGTGCTGCAAGGAAGTCCAAATGCATCTTGGTCTGCATTGGCAAGCGCACAGGCAGCCGGTGGAGGGGAGACTGACCAACATGTTGATAAGTCCGTAACCTGATCAAATCCCATGTTTGCAACAGAGCTTGCTCAAAGACCAGACTAAAAGTATTTTAAGAGCAATATGATCAGGTTTTTTGAGCAGGTGCGTGTGTGTGTAGATCACCTCTAGCCTACAAGCTCGTGTTCTTCTATTGTGAAACCAGTTTAGACGTTTTCTGCTTGCTCATTGTTTTCACGCGGAAGGAATAAGCGAAAGGAGTACGAGAAGAGTGACTGGACCAGAGATATTCCAGAATGACTTTCAAAACCCACCCCTTTTCAATAAAAACACGTAGTAGAATGGAATGGAGAAGGCAGGCTATGCAATGTGTCTCTGTGTGTTTTTAACCTCTTTACAAGGAATATGTTGGAAGGAAGTAATTATCTTTTCATTAGTTGTATTCATTGACATTATGAGTGTGCAGAGGAAACTACTCCTGTAGAAGTTGCAGTCTATAGCGTAAGCTGGAAATACCTGTGCCCGCCTGCCCTAGTAAAATAATCCCAGGGTTTTGCTCTTTCCTGTATATGGCTGGGGCTTACCCGTAGCAATAAACAACCTTCCCTGAAACAGGCAAAAAGTGAAAGCGTGCGCTCACTCATTGGCACTTCAGAAGAGCAGCGGTGCTGACAGAGCCAATCCTATTGTCTCGGTGAGGCGGTACGACCAGCTCGCAGTGGGATGAGCCAGTTTGCCGGGAACTTGCACCAGCTAACTCGGCACCCACAAATTCAGTCTCACTCCATCACAGCATTGTAGGAGACGAGATGCAGGTTTTTGTCCCCTTTTCCTGCTGCTGATCAACAAAAAGGCATTCTCCAGGCAAAGTCCAGTAACAAATCCAAGCTTGCGATCACATGCTAAGGCATCCTCTTCCTTCGTTCTCAGCAACTTATGAAAGAAATGCTGGTGATTGCGTGGCACCCTGGAGCACCTTCTGGTGGCTCTTGATAACAAAAATATGGAAGCTGTGAAGTTTTTGAGACCAAAGAAGTGTCTGGAAGAGAGGGCAACCATTAGCAATGAGAAAGTTGAAACTGGCTTAATGAAATGTAGGCACAGTAGTTGAAAGAAAGCATCAGGAGTGATTTACATGATGAGTTAGGAGCTTCATCGATGAGATCAAAGGTTGCATCAGGAAGCTGCAGACAAGTAGAACTGAAATACGAATGTGGCTGAAGGTGAGGAAGCAGCAAGGCTTTATGTCTCACATACTCTGCTATGATATGTAGATGGAAGTTTTCTTTTTCATCTTCTCCCTTCTGTAATATTTTACTCTTTTCTTTGTAGAGGATGGCATTCAGGTTCTTTTGGTCCAGGTTAATTTCTTGAAGTTCTATGTGCAGCTTTTGTGTTTGGTTACATGTGTCCCTGCACTTTTTATACTCAAATAGTGCAGAAACAAATGAGTCCAGTAGTGCCGTTAGACCTCATGGTTGTGGGACCTTGACATTTTGCCTTTGCTTCTATTGTTCTAGCAATGCTGAACCAGCTGGAGGTCCGTGAGCCCATCCTTTTGGGCCTCACCGATATCCGGAGGCTGCATCACTTTTTCTTTGTCTCCTTCCTGTTGCTCTACTTGATCAATCTACTGGTGCCATTGTGACCATGGTGGTATCTGAGCCCCGGCTCCACACACCAATGTACTTCTTCCTGGGGAACCTCTCCTGCCTGGACATTTTCTACTCCACAGTCACTGTTCCCAAGATGTTGACTGGCTTTCTCTTTGGGCATCAGCCCATCTCTTTTGGTGGCTGCTTGGCCCAGCTCCACTTCTTTCACTTCCTGGGCAGTACTGAGGCTGTGCTCCTGGCCACCATGGCCTACGAATGCTATGTGGCCATTTGCAACCCTTTGCGCTATGCACTTGTCATGAGTCCACGGACCTGTCTGCTGCTGGCTGTGGCCAGCTGGTCCAATGGCTTTGTACATGCCATGATGCGCTCAGTCATGACCTCTCGACTGAGCTTCTGTGGCCACAACCACATTCATCATTTCTTCTGTGACATCAAGGCACTCCTGAGTTTGGCTTGCAGCAGTACCAGCCTCAACATGACCCTCCTCAATGTCATCACCACATCTATTGCTCTATGCCCCTTCACTCTCACAGTCCTCTCCTACCTCTACACCATCTCCTTCCTCATTTATAAAGTCCAGTCCCATGAAGGAAGATGGAAGCCCTTCTCCACCTGGCCCAAAAGTATGTCCCATGTACAGTGCTGTGACCCCAGCTCTGAACCCCTTGATCTACACTGTTAGGAACCAGGAGGTGAGATCTGTCCTGAAAAAAACATTAGGGAGAAAACTCTTTCCTGGAGGAAAGTGACTAGAACAAGGACAAGGCTCAGAACGTGGTTCCTCCACCTCTCGTGTTTATAAGGAAAGAGCTCCAAAGGATGCTGCATTGCAAGAGACCAAAAAACTACTGATTGTCTCACCTAGTTTAAGACATTTAGAAGTTAATTGTGTAAATATAGATCAGGGGAGATATTCGAGGACTTGATGCTTCTTCCATCATTTTGAGATGTCTTATGGCACCCTGTCTGTCTCCGGCTTCCAGTACAGACAGGTGTGTGTCTCTTGCAGGACTCGAGGCATAGCTGACAGACCCATGCAGTTGTCCTGGATAATCTGAGGTATTAAATGATGATGATGATCTCTATGTTTAGAGAGCTGAATGACTCTCCTGTCATCCAGACCTTCCGTATAGGTGAAGAGAGCTGGCATGTGTTACGTTTTGGGTGGGCACAGCCTGCGAATGACGCTGTCAAAATTTGACTTGAGTCAACCTGCTGGAAGGATCTGTTTCTTTCCACGAAGTGTAAGGGAAACCTTACCAATGAACCTAGAGTTGAATGTAAACTTAAAGATGGATGTGAGCTTCGCCTCTTAGCACGCCTTAGCAGCGTGGCTTATCTTGCTGAGATTTATATCCTTAAATGTATTCATGGGTCTAGCTACTTTCCAGATTCACATTGCGGTCAATGATGAAGCAATCGATTTGCATTTACACCGACTGCGACAGACGCGTTGAATGTCCTCAAGTACCCTACCCAGACTTTGCCTGTGGATCCAGAATGGAACAGGTCTGTTGCAGGTCCTTTGCCATACTTCACGCCTGTGAAGTATGGATGTTTCTCATAGCACTAGATATCTACTTATATTTAGCACTAAGTCCCAATTTTAATGTGAGGTTCTGATGGATGCACTCGACACCTTGACCAGACTGGCGGTGGTTTGGTGCAGGCTCCAGAAGAGGTAGAAGCCTGAGCCATAGCCAGGCCCTGAACCCCTCATGTTTCTCTCTGTTCTCTGAAAATGCACAAAGG
>CM067102.1:4931576-4944150 GCA_034008185.1 Gorsachius magnificus | reverse complement strand
TCCGGGGATTTCTCCTACACGAAAGGGGCCACAGCCAAAACCTCTACCCGTGCCTCTGCGATACAGCCTACCCTACCAAAAGGCCCACAGACCCTGGGGCTCAGGCCTTTCTGCCCTACTCCACGGTCCGACGTTCGCAGTCACTCTATATATTGCCCCAGCCCCGGCGTGGGACCCAGAACTGCTAAGGTCTAGGGATTTCTCCCACACCAAAGGGGACATAGCCAAAACCTCTACCCGTGCCTCTGCGATACAGCCTACCCTAGCAAATGCCCAACAGACCCTGGGGCTCAGGGCTTTCTTCCCTACTCCAGGGCCCGACGTTCGCAGTCACTCGCGCCAGAGCCCCATCCCCGGCCTAGGACCCAAAATTGCGAACGTCCAGGGATTTCTCCCACACCAAAGGGGCCACAGCCAAAACCTCTACCCATGCCTCTGCGATACAGTTTACCTTTTCAAAAGGCCCACAGACTCTGGGTCTCAGGGCTTTCTTCCCTACTCCAGGGCCCGATGGTCGCAGTCACTTGTGCCAGAGCCCCATCCGCGGCCTAGGACCCAAAAGGTCTCCCACACCAAAGGGGCCACAGCCCATAGTGCAGGCGTGCCTCTGCGATACAGTATTATGGGGAGTGGCTGGGCAACTATATCAGCCGATTTCCTCAGGACTCTGGGATGCATCTCATCAGGTCTCATGGACTTATGTGCGTTCACATTCCTCAGGTTGTCATGAACCTGATCTTCTCTTACAGCGGGAGGGGTTTTACCCTACCGGTCCCCCTCATGCCATCCATCAACTCGGGTGGGGTGGGGAGAGAGGTTGCCAGTAAAGACTGAGGCAAAACTGTTGTTGAGTCCCTCAGCCTTCTCCTCATCTGCTCTTACCAGCTTGCCAGTCTCGCTCATCAGCCGGAGTACGCTTTCTTTAACCATCCTTTTCCGGCCGATATACCTGTAGAAACCCTTCTTATTATTCTTTGCATCCCTAGCCAAGTTTAGCTCCAGCTGAGCCTTGGCCTTCCTGACCCCATTCCTACACAGCTGGACCACGTCCCTATACTCTTCCCAGGATGCCTGTCCCTGCTTCCACTGTCTGTGCAGTTCCCTCTTCCTCCTTATTTTGACCAGCGTCTCTTATCTCAGCCATGCCGGTCTCTTCCCTTCTTTACCCCATTTCTTACACCTAGGGATCGAGAGCTCTTGTGCTCTGTGGATCACATCCTTAAAGATCTGCCAGCTGTGTTCTGTTCCCCTGTCCATGAGGACCATTTCCCATTTTGTGCAGAGCTGAACTGAGAAAGGTGTAATTCCACCTCCCGTGGATTTGTGGAAGACATGGGAGAGAGTTGAGTCCCCTTCCAGCACCAGGACTACACACCACAGATGAGGTGCCTCACTTGACCCAGAAAGGGTAAAGGACATGCTTTCCCTGTCACTGTCTAGGTGTCCTGTCTAATGATGCCACAGAGAAAGATGATTCTTATGCCAAAACCTTTTCAGTCATAGAAAAAAATTACACTGGTGGTAGCTCCTGTCTTTCCCCAGCTGAGGGAGGGAACATCAGGGATTACTTCACTTGGCTTCACAGCAGGTTCCCCTGGAGCCCCAGGGACACCTGGAGGGAGCCCAGAGGGGGCAGAGCAAGTGTTGCCTTGGCCTGGTCCTCTGCTGCTGAGCTGGGCTGGGCTCCTGGGATGCAGGGAGCTTATGGCAAGTGGGCAGCACTGCAGAGAGACAGCTTTGCCCAGGAGCAGCTCCTCTGCAAAGCGCAGCAGGGCTGAGGGCACTGCCTGCAGGTACCAAGGGGAGAGGAGCGAGGCAGAGAGAGGTTAAAGGCTGTGTGGAGTAGGAGGATGCTAAGAGTTCATAGGGAGAGAAATCTTGACTGAGTGTAAGTCTGTGGCTGCAGGGCATAGCATCTGCAGATCCTGCTGGGCTCTCCTAAAGCTGGCACATCACACAGCCTACGTGATAGGTAAATACAACTCTCAGACTTTCTCTGATGCACAGGAGGAGGATGTGCTGCAACGCAGGGACTCCCTGCTGCACCATCAGAGGGACATGGCAGGACGGCTGCCTTCTCCCAGGGAGGGCTGCAGAGTCTGAAGGTGGGTTTGCAGGCAGGGGTGCCCAGGGCTTTCCTTCCCAGCAGGGTCCCTGCACCCCAGGGGGCTCTGTGCTGGAGCAGGGACTCTGTCGCCTGCCAGGGTCAGCACTCAGCCTGCCCGGGGAGCTGCCCATGGTTCTGCAGGGAGAAGCTGTGTGTGGAAGGAGTCACCCCCAGAAAGGCAGGGTCCTTCTGATTGTCAGGAGGGTGCTGCTTTAGTCATGGCTGCTCAGAGCTTTGGCTCATGTCCAGAATATTTCCAACAGGAGGTTTCAAAGAGAAAGTCAAGACAAGGATTATTATAACAATAAGAAACTTTCCTCTGTCTGTGTTTGCAACTTCCTTCTCTTGGGGAATGGGAGGTGAGAAATGATAAAAGAATTCTTAATCCTGGCAAGTCACTGACCCTGCTGAACTGTAACTTTCAGCGATCAGTATATCTGGAAGGAGACTTTAAGAAACCCCTCTGCCTATGGCCAGCACCAGCATCAACTCTGCTTCACCCACAAGCTTAGCCTGACCTGTCTTTTTTCTACCTGCAAACAGGAACATGCACCCAGCCAGTGCCCTGCAAACAGGCAAGTTTCTGTAGGGCCAAGATCAGTACACAGAGGTTGGGATAGGGTCTGTGAGCACTGACAGGGAAAAGACATGGAACAGGAAAACACCTCCCAGGGTAAGAGTCTCCAATCAGGAGGGATATGACCAGGGAACAAGAGGAAATTCAACCCAGCAATGCTGTGGGAGGGAGAATTCAGAAAACTGTGTTATCCCCTCCAATGCTGAGCCCTTCCTCTGAGCAAGCCCCCTGGCCTCCTCTCCCAGCCAGCAAAGCCTCTGCCCTCAGGGCTGGGGGCTCCAAGGTGGGAACCAGCTCCTCTGCAGCCAGAGCTCCAGCAGAGCCGTGGGGCAGCTCTCCAGCCCCGTGGCCATTTCCCTCTGCAGAGCCCAGGGGCTGAGAGCAGCTGCCCGGCAATGGTGGTGCCTGGGAGGTGGCGTGCAGAGCTGGGGAAGGGTAATGCTGGCTGAGGGCCTGCCTGCCTCTGCCCTGGCCTCTCTGAGCCAGACCATCACTGGACATTTGCTTGTCCCTCCACTCATCTGTGTTATTGTTATTGTTATTTCATTCTTGCTGAAAGACTTCGTAGGGAAGGAAGTTGCAGCTACAGATTCAGATACTGATCTTTTGGGTTCTTTGATGCAGGTGTGTCCATAGGAGCAAGGTTACAAGTATCCCAGCTTTCTTCTAACCTGTGAGGGTCTGGGCAATACAGTCTGTCACACTCCCTGCCAAATGAGCTGACTCTCCCTTACCGAGATATCCTCAGCAGGACACTTGGGTATATCCTTTGGGTTTCCTTCTAAGCTTTGAGCTGCCCCCAGGATGGAGATCTGTCCTACAGCATCTTGGTGTTACCTGAATGCCCAGTGGATAAGCAAAGAGCTGCTATGATTGAGGAAATGCTTTTGGGTTTGTGAAATGAACTGTGCATACCCACGTAGCAATGAGACCTTTAGAAAGAGTAAGGCACTTCATGCTTTGCAGTGGGTGTCTCTGCTCTAAGCAGTGCCTGGTGTCTTTTGAGTTTAACATGTGAGCACGATTACTTTCTGTCTCAGAAAAGTAAAGCTCAGAACAATTTAGGAAAAGGCAGAGGGACAGAAAAGCTCCTCTGTCTCTGCACTAAGCCACAAGCCTTGCAGGACTCATTCTGTTTTCCATGAGTGCAGCGGATACGGTGAGGATTTCTGACATCTGGGGAGAGATGGGAGAGAGCTGTAAAAAAACCCCACTTTGTCACAAACTCTTTTGTGATTCTGTTTTCTTAGCAATGGGAGTGCAGATACTGACAAGCCCTTTTGCATGAGGATCAGTTTTATCTGACCAGTTTGAACACCAGGACCACAATTGCCATGAGCTCACGGCTTCAGAGCAGGGCTGATGCCCTGGCAGCCGTTGGTGCTGAGATCCTGCACCTCATGGCACACTCAGCCGTCACTAACCAGAGCTGCAGTCACAGAGCTGAATGACAACCTCATAGACATGAAAAGGGGTGGGGAGTGCATAGTATGAGAGTGGCTTTGATTTTACACAGAGAATTCTCCCCTAACTTGTCATTGTTCAGAGCTCCACACCCAGACGAAGAATGTGTCTAATGGCAGCTCCATGACTGAATTCCTTCTCCTGGCATTCGCAGACACATGGGAGCTGCAGCTCTTGCACTTCTGGCTCTTCCTGGGCATCTACCTGGCTGCCCTCCTGGGCAATGGCCTCATCATCACCGCCATAGCCTGTGACCACCACCTCCACACCCCCATGTACTTCTTCCTTCTCAGCCTCTCCCTCATAGACCTGGGATCCATCTCTACCACTGTCCCCAAATCCATGGCCAATTGCCTCTGGAACACCAGGACCATCTCCTATGCAGAATGTTCTTCACAAGTCTTTCTATTTGTATTTTTGATGTCAGAAGAGTTTTATCTCCTCACTGTCATGGCCTATGACCGCTATGTTGCCATCTGCAAACCCCTGCACTACAGGACCCTCCTGAGCAGCAGAGCTTGTGTCCACATGGCAGCATCTGCCTGGGGCAGTGGCTTTCTCAATGCTGTGCTACATACGCCAATGCATTTTCACTACCGCTTTGCAAGGGCAATGTGTGGACCAGTTCTTCTGTGAAATCCCACCAATCCTCAAACTCTCCTGCTCAAATGCCTACGTCAGGGAAATTGGTCTTCTCCTGGTTTCTGTCAGTTTAGCATTTGCTTGTTTTGTTTTCATTGTGCTGTCCTATTTGCAGATCTTCAGGGCCGTTCTGAGGATCCCCTCAGCAGGGACAGCACAAAGCCTTTTCCACGTGCCTCCCACACCTGGCTGTGGTCTCAATGTTTATCAGCACTGTCATATTAGCCTACTTGAAGCCTCCCTCCATCTTTTCCCCCGCCCTGGATCTGGTACTGGCCGTTCTGTACTCAGTGGTGCCACCAGCAGTGAACCCCCTCATCTACAGCATGAGGAACAAAGAGCTCAAGGATGCAGTGTGGAAACTGATGATAGGATTCTTTTCAGAAGCAATAAACTGTTCATCATCTTCTGAATATCACTCATAATGTAACTCATTACAGACCCAGCCTCTCTTCCAGAGATTTTTTGCTGTCTTTTTAATTTTTGTTTTCTTTTTTTTTTGGGGGGTGGGGTGGGGTGTTGGGGTGGTTGTTGTTTTATTAGTGATAATGTTGTCCATAAAGAAATGTTATTATGCACCCCACTTCTGTGTCAGTTTCTACATTTCCTGTGTGATCCAGAGATTGTGTAAATGAGGAGCGAGACTTTGTGTGTTTAAACAATCAGAGGACCCTTCAGGAACTTGTTTGTCAGAGATCCTTCCTCAGAAACCTTCTCTGGTCCTGCAGAGGTGGAGAGGAAAAGAGTGCTGGCACAGAATCACTGCCAGCAAGCAGCAGCTCTTGGTCTTTCCAGCACTGCTGTCTTTTCACTTTCATACTCTCCTTCTGAGCCTTTGCGTTTGTGTAAGGCCTGAGTGTTCTTGCAGCTTGGTAACTGTCTTGCTGGGTGGCAGTCCTGTGATCACAGGCAAGGACAGGTAATGGGTACTTCTCTGACAGAGCTGGCCTCCATAGCAGTGTTTCCATCATGGAAGGGGGTCTCCTGAGGGTAGTGCCTAGTGACTTTGGCCTTCTTTCAAAATTGATGTCAAGAACATGCCCATGAAAGTGCCCCGGTGAGGATAACACTGATGAACAGATAAAGTGTGTGAGTGTGCAGAGTTGGGTCATGCAGCAGTGTCCTCACACAGCCAGGCCTCCAGGGATAGACTTGAAGGAGCAGCAGAGCAGGGTCTGGTCTGTGACCTTGTCCATGGAACACACTGGGGCAATCATCACAGACCAGCCCCTTGAAATGATCATTCCCAGCACTGGCCTCTCACCCCAGCTCAGAGAGATTGTCCTTCCCTCCATGGAAAGACAATGTGTTGGGTTTGCGTGGCAAGGTTTTGGTAGCAAGGGAGCTACAGGGGTGGCTTCTCTGAGAGCTGCCAGAAGCTTTCCCTGTGTCCACCACTGGCCAAGGCCAAGCCAATCAGTGACAGTGGAAGCGCCTCTGTGATAACATATTTAAGAATAGGGGAAAAACCTGCTGTGGAATGGTGGCTGGAGAGAAAGAAGTGAGAGGATGTGAGAGAAAAGAGCCCTGCAGACACCAAGGTCAGTGAAGAAGGAGGGGGAGGAGGTGGTCCAGGTGCTGGAGCAGAAGGACCCCTGCACCCCATGGTGAAGACCATGGTGAGGCAGGCTGTCCCCCTGCAGCTTGTAGAGGCCCAGGGGGGAGCAGATCTCCACTTGCAACCCATGGAGGATCCCACACCAGAGCAGGGGGGTGCCCAAAGGAGTCCGTGTCTTTGTGGGAAGCCTGTGCTAGAGCAGGTTCCAGGCAGGCCCTGTGGACCATGTGGAGAGGAGCCCACACTGAAGCAGTTTTGCTGGCAGGGCTGGTGACCCCGCAGGGAGACCCACACTGGAGCAGTCTGTTCCTGAGAGACTGCACCCCATGGGAAGGATGGACCCACACTGGAGCAGTTTGTGGAGAACTGTCTGCTGAGGGACCCCAGGCTGGAGCAGGGGAAGAGTGTGAGGAGTCCTCCCTGGGAGGAAGGAGTGGTGGAGACAGCGTGTGATGAACTGACCCCAACCCCCATTTCCACATACCCTTTTGCCGCTTGGAGGGAAGTAGGTAGAGGATTTGAGAGTGAAGTTAAGCCCGGGAAGAAAAAGGGAGGGGGGAGGGGAGGAGGTGTTTTAAGATTCAGGGTTTCTTTCATCCTCTTCTTCTCTGATTTGACTGGTAATAGATTAAATTACTTTCATCAAGTTGAGTCTGGTTTTGCCCATAACAGTAACTGGCGAATGATCCCTCCCTGTGCTTATCTTCACCTATATCTTTTGATATATTTTTCTTTCCCCTGTCCTGTTGAAGAGGCGAGTGACAGAGCAGCTTTGGTGGGCGCCTGGCATCCAGCCAGGGTCAGCCCCTCACAGGTTTTGAGTAGGTCAGAAGTCCATGTTTGCATTGTCCAGGAGACTTAAACATGTGCATCCTGTGTGTGTGAGATGAGATGAACCCAACTGAGCCCAAATGCCATTGGCTATTCCTAGAGGAGCCATCAAGGCCTGTGGGACAGACAGTGCCTTGAGGTCACTTCACTTGTAGAGTAACGTCCCCTGAGAAACCACCTGAATGCAGCACTGGGATGTGCTTGCTTGAACCATGGTCCCTATGTCCAGTGCCTCTGGGAGTGGCAACAGGAGGCCAGAGAGACATAATACCTGCTGCAGTGCCTCTGCATGTGCAAGGGAAGGACTCATGTCTCAGAACACCCCTGTCAGAGCCCTGAAATTTCTGTCTGTGACTGCAGGAACAAACCCCACCATCCCAAGGAGATTTTTCTCACTTGCCTTGGCCAGTTCATTGCAAATGTCCCTGTGTGCTACATCTTTATGGTCTGTCTCTTTAATCATGGAGTATGAAAGGAGCATGTCTGGATCATTTCACCTGTGCAGTCAGAAAGGGTTCTGCAAGCATGAGCAGCATTGCTCTCTAGAAAACGACAACTCTCACCATTCACAAAGCACAGAGCATGTCTGGGGAGTATGAATGCAGTCAGAGGCACACACACCTCCATGTTTCACCTCTCTGAACTTCCTTCATAACTTCTTTAAGCACTGGAGAGAGAAACAAATGCTCTCAGTCGTAGGTGTCCTACAAGGAGAGAGGGGACATGAAGACCGAAAGCTTTCAATGGAAAAAAGAGATTAGGACAATCAGACATTGTCAATGGAGTTTCCCCCAATGGCATGTGGAATGCCCCCAACCTTCAGAAAAAATCTCTTCCTCCTCTCTCTCATGACCCACCCTGTGATTGTGGTTGGGAACATGCTCCTCATGGGGCTGCTGGTGGAAATCTTGGAAACCTACTACAGCTCCACCACCCTGACTGTCCCCTGACTGGGGACAGCAGAGTCTTTGCTCATAGCAAGGTTAGTGCTATTTCCTGCACCTTTTGCATGTACAGAGTGTTCCCTGCTGGTGGCCATGTCGTAGGTAGAGTACTGGGCTCTATGCCACCCTCTGCACTCTGTAAGAGTCATGAACTGGAAGGCTCATCTCCAGAAGACGGCTGCACCTTGGCTGGGAGGATTTCTGTCATCTACAGTAATAATTTCGTTATTGTCCAGATACACGTTGTGGCCCTGACCTACTGGACCACTTCTTCTGTGGTTTTACCCCAATGCTTCCAGCTCTCCTGCAGTGTAAGCTTGACATTCATACTCTCTGCTCTCATAACCTGCTGTTTAGATCCAGTCTTCTCCTTCCTGTTCATGCTGGCATCCTGTGTGTGCATCGGAGCTGCCACCCTGGGGCAGCTCTCCTGCCCAGTGTGGGCAGGCAGAAGGTCTTCTCCATCTATTGTCTCACCTTGCTAGTGTCACTTTTTTCTACGTCATCCATCATCCTTGTCTGTGTGATGCTGAGAACTACCCTCCTGAGATACTTTGACAAAGCCCATTTTCTACACCATCCTCAGATCCCTGCTCAATCCCTTCATCATGGTCAGAAAGTTGAGGGGTACATGGAGTTGTGGGCCTGCAGGACAAAATCACTTCTGGTTCTCTTTGGAACAAGCCCAGGCATGTGCTGTGTCCTGGGTGCTCCCCTGGAAGCATGCGCTATGGAGAAGGCTTTTGGTGTGGGAAGGTGCTGGCATTGCTGGCCAGTGTCATCATGAGATCTCTCTCAGACATCTTGGAAGGGGTGGAACAATCAGAGAAGTTCCTGGGGACTTGGAGAAGGCAGTCATAAACCCCATCTTCAAGAAGGGCAGGAAGGAGGACTGGGACAACTACAGGTTGGTCAGCCTCACCTCAGTCCCTGGGAATGTGATGGGGCAAAAGCTCCTGCAGCCATTGTCAGGCACTTGAAGGAGAAAAAAAGGGATTGCTGAAGCCATACGTAAGAGGAAAGAAGGGTGTGTTGTGTGCCTGGATTTTAACAGGGCCTTAAACATGGTCTCCCGTAGTCTTCTTGTAGCCAGATTGTTCACATCTAGCCTGAAGAAGTGGCAAAGTTGTCCATACAGTGTCAGACATCAAGGGATGGTTTCTCCTACTGCTTGAAACCTCCTTATGAAACTCTCAGCATCAATGCCAACTGGAGAGTGCTGCAATCACTTCTTTGGTAGATTGAAAAATAATGGAAAATGCCCTTTAAAAAGAAAACCCCCTTCTTTATTAAATGCTCATTGAAATCCACCTCTTGAACTACATGATGAAATTTCTCTAATCAGCTGTACAAGGCTTGAAGACTCAAAGAAAATTAAAGGAAGAAACATGGCTCATTATGGCTTTCTGTATTTTAATAAGCCCCAGGGTGTATTTGGTGCTAAGTCCATGAAGCTCAGATACTGAGAGAAGGTTGAAAAAACTGCTCAAGAAGCCAGTAGCAAAACTCAAAGTACCTTGAAGTATTAATGGGCCCCAGTGAGGGTTGTTACTGACAAAGCCTTCCCAGGAACTCGTTAGAGCAGATAATTGGAGGCCATGATTGCAGGGAGGCAAAGTCCCTGTGCAAGTGGCTGTAATGGTGAGAAAAGATTTGCTTTGTTTTATAAATCAGAAAGGCCAAGCCCTGACCCCCAGGCCTTGGGAAGGCAGATCCTGTCCCTCCTGCATGGCTCAGGGCTCTTTCTGGGGGCAGTGGGGTGAGAGGGTGAGCAATGCCAAATGTGGGAAATTCTGTGACACTTCCTGGCCTCCCCAAAAAGAGGTGAGGAGGAAACCAAGAGCAGAGCCTCCAAATCCAATTTCTCCTGGTAGGCCTCAGTGGCAGATACAACAGTCCCAGCCAAGGGCACTAACACCTTGGTCTTGTGTGGCCTTTCAGCCTTGCCAGAGCCATTGGCCATCTCTCCTTCAGGCTGTCCCACACAGTCCCATGCCTGCAGCTCTTTCCTTTCAGGCTGTAGACACCCATTGGTTCCTTGAAAACAAAGCCATGGGTTTATGCCGCCCCCTCCGGGTGACCTCTTCTACCACAAGGATACCCTCTGAGTGAGACTTCTTATTCATCACCTCATGTCTGACCTTTGAGCTTACTTTGAGGATGTTTCCCTCTCTTCCCACTGCCAAGAAAAATCCATCATCTCTGAGACCACACTTCAAGCAGTTTTATGCTACTATATTACCTAGCCTCCACTTCACCAGGCTAAAGAAGCCCAGGTCCCTTAGTTTCTCCACACAGACCCCAAAACCCATCCTGGCAGGTCTACTGTAGAAACTCTCCACTTCTTCCCCATTCGTCCAGACTGGGGAGCCCCACACGCAGACACACTAGTCCAGATGTGGCCACTCCAGTGCTGAGTCAAGGGGGTGATTACCCTCTTGTTTGGGTGGCCATGCTGCTCCTCATGCAGCCTGATTCAGTTGGCCTTAGTAAATTTGAGCAGGTTCCACTCACCCATGTGCCATCCCTTGGATCGCCTAGGCCTTTCTCCTCAGGGTCACTCCTGAGCGGTTCAGGTCCCAGCCTGACCTCAGGTTTGGGGTTATTCTGCCCCCAAAAAAGCACTTGACACTTCTCCTTCTAAAACATCATGAAGCTTCTATTGACAAATTTCCAGCATTTCTCCGGGTCCCCTTAGAGTGATGCTCATTTTTTACAGTTTTTATTGAGTTCATACAGTTGGCCCACCAGATTTGTTGTGCCTCTGACAAGTTAACAGCATGAGGAATTGCGGGACACTATGGACAATAGGAGGAGTTGTATTTAATGGAACTGCTGACCAGGGTAGGAATTCCCATGGTGACAAGCTGAGAAGTACCAAATGAGTGTACAAAGGAAGCCAAACCAGCTCCAGGGAGGTAGAGAGATGGGCTGTTTGCGTGGGGGTACAAGGATGGTGTTGCAGATGGGAGGGAGAGAGAAGCAAAAATATACTTTATGCATATATAACAGTGAGTTAACAAGGTTCAATGCTGAATGTGACAGTGGTTTAACGAGATCCAATGGTGAGGTATGCTTGGTTATTTACTGCATAGAGGACAGGGTCAGAAAAATTGTCATGGAGATCCTCCCATTGAGTCATGAGGTTCAGAAAGGACCCCCCTGCTTTCTAAACTCCTTCCTCAGGGAGGTAAAGAGAGATGGGCTGTGTGCATGGGGGGTACAAGGATGGTGTCGCAGATGGGAGGGAAAGAGCAGCAAAAATATACTTCATTGATATGAAACAGTGAGGTAACAAGGTTCAATGCTAAATGTGACCATTGATTAACAATACTCAATGGCAATGCACACACAATGCTGAGTCATGAGGTTCAGAAGGGCCCCCTTTGCTCTCTAAACTCCTTCCTCAGAGAGGAGTACAAATGTGGCTGGATCCAATCCTAGTCCCAGACTTGGTCAGTGGTTGTCTAAAGGACTAGGTATGTGCAATCAATCCTTGCTATCACTTAGCTGAGGTTTCAAAGTTTAGCATGCTGTTAGTCACTGTTGTGACAAGGAATCTCTTGGTCTCGAGGAGTAACCTTGAGACGTGTCCCTGCTCTTGGGGAGATCCTAGCATGCAGCCCGCTGGATGCAGGAGAGCTCAAAGGTCTCTTGGGCTGTTCACTATTGATGGGGGTAAGATGACTGACTCATGTTATGTTTACATAGCGACGGCAGATGTTGGTTTCTTCCAAATTTGGGTTGAATCAGACACTGACCAGCACTGTGGTTAGGTGGAGACAGTGCCATAAATTAGCCACTGGCTCTTGTGTTGTTATCTGTCTCCCCCTAATCCCCTCTGAGCTGGATGCATACATCACGGGCAGCACTGGTGGTTATTGATTGAGAAAGGAAAGAGGAAAAAGTCAGGTGAGGGGCAGGGTGCAGAGCACACCACCACACCATGTTCCTGCTGCTGGCCTATCACTTCCAGAGGCAGAACTGACCTCACAGGCCCCTTCACATCCATATGCTTCCTACTGGATTGGGAGTTTCTGAGGCACAACTGACCTCATCATACCATATCCATCCACCCTGCTCCTTACGGCCCAGGACCTGACCAGAGAATATTATGCTCCACCCATTCTGTATTCAGAAACCTCTCCAAGGGAAATATTCACTGAATTAAGAATAACTCAGGTTTGAAAAGAACCCTGAACATCACCTTGCCTCACTCTCCTGCTCAAGGAGATGAGGCTGTTCAAGGCCTCTGCCCAACTTTGCATCATCCACAAAGGAGCTGGACGTGTGCTCCAACACACTCTACAGGGGGATGATAAAGACATTCCACAGGGTTGGCCCAAGTGCTGGCCACTGAGGGCTGCCACTAGTAGCTGCCTGCTCAGAGGACTTTGGACCACTGATGACATTTGGGCTTGATCGCCCAGCCAACTTCCCATGCAACGTCC
>CM067102.1:4860767-4923571 GCA_034008185.1 Gorsachius magnificus | reverse complement strand
CACCCTCCCTCTGCAGGGCTGTTACCCCAACACCCCCACAATTTCCCTGACTGTTGCTCACCAGTGGGTAAGTGGCCCCCAAAGCCCCCCCCCCATCCCCCCGTGCCCCCTGCCTCCCCGCTATCCCAGCATGCCCTGCAGCAGGGGCGCCCACCTGTAGGGGCAGTGGGCGGAGCCTCTGGGTGGCCCCGCCCCTCCCTCCCCACAGGGGCTCTGTGCGGCTTCTGGCCACGCCCCCGAGCTGGGCGGGGCCTGGGGGCACCACGTGGTGGGCAGGGGCGGAGCTTCAGCCCTGGCCCCGCCCCCAAACACAGCGCCCCCTGCGGGGAGGGAAGCCCCGCCCCCTCCATCGCCCTGGGGCCGTTGCTGCCGGGGGGGCTTTTGGGGGTGCTGGGCAGATTGAGGGGGTTATTTGGGGGAAAAAGGGGGTTTGTGGAGGGGGGCAGGGCCGAGGGGTGCAGGGGATCCCCCTGGCCCTGGGGGGGAGGGGCGTCACGGGGTTTACCTGCTGCCTGGCAGCCTGGGCTCCAGCCACACTCCTGGGGAGGGAGGGGTTAAAGGGAGCGGGGCCACATCAGGCCACACCCCCTCTTCCTGTCAGGCCACGCCCCCACATCTTTAGCCACACCCTTTGGGTGAAATGGCGGGGGCACAAGCCAGCACCCCTTGAATTTAGCTCCCCAGTTCTTACAGGGTCTCCCAGGAGCCCCCCAGTTGCTCCCAGTTCTCCCAGTTGCCCCCATAGGCCCCCCAGTGTCTTCCCAGTTGCTCTCAGTTACCTCTCCATCGTCCCCATACGTCCCCTAGTGGCCCCCCAGTTGCCTCCAGTAGCCCCTAGTAGCCCCATAGAGCCCCCCAGTTCTCCTGCTTGCTACCCAGGAATCCCCCCTTTTCCACCATAGGGCCTCCCCAGTTGTCCCCCCCTCTCCCCAAGATCTCCCAGTAACTCCCAGTTCACTGCTCTGAACCTGGAAGCTGGAGGGGGGGACGTTGGGCTCTTGGTCCCTGGGGGGGCAGGGGGGTCCTAAGAGCGCTGTGGGGAGAGGCGTGGGAAGTGGGGGGGGTAATGGGGGAGATGAGACCCCAATTACACCCAGTACCCCCCAGCCCCTAATCTATATCTATATCTATATCTATATCTATATCTATATCTATATCTATATCTCAGGAGATGTGTGGCAGAGCCAGAACTGGGAGTGAGATTGCCATGCTTGCTCTGACAGTTCCAGAGCATTAAAAACTCCTCCTTGAAACATTTTCCCAAAATAATGAGGCGAGACTTTCTGAAAAAGCCATTTTCCATCAGAGCTGGGCTGGATGGCAGAGTCTGGCCTGCGGTCGGTCACTGGGGCTGATGGCAGCAGGTTTGGGGAGGACAGAAGAAGACAGATCCATGTGCTTCTCTGTGCTGAGGGCGATGTCTGGAACACGTCTTGCTTCAGTGTGGCTGCAGGTTGTGCAGGCTGGAGGTTTGGCGGGATCTGCTGTGTCATTACATGGGGGCAATAACCAAACCCTCTGGGTTGGGGTGAGAGGCAGAAGGGTAAAAGAGAGAAAGAAGCTGATGGGTTGAGATAAAAACAGTTTAATAATGAAAAAGAATAGAAAGTGAAGATCAAGAAGGTGAAAACAGCAAAGATAATCAAAAGCAGAATAAACTTTAACAGAATAAACACATCATTTGCAGTTTATAGGAACAGTTGTCTTGCACTCGTAACCGTAACCAGAAATCCTAACTCTAACCCTGACCTGATGCATAACTGTGCCTTTAGGCCTACCCCCGCCCTCTCCCCCCTACCCCTACACTAACCCCTACCCTAACTCCTTCTTCCTACCCCCTCCCCTACACCCCACTCCCAAACCCCTACTCCTAACCCCTACCTCCACCCCCCCCCCCTCCCCCCCCCCCACACCTAAACCCCTCCTACCCTACCCCCTAACCTACCCCCTAGCCCTACCTAACACCCCCAACCCCCTACCGCCTACCCTCTAACCCTACCGCTACCCCCTACTCTAACCTCACCACCCACCCCACCCCCACCCCCACCCCCACCCCACCCTACCCCTACCCCCACCCCTACCCCACCCTACCCCTACCCCACCCCCACCCCCACCCCACCCCTACCCCCACCCCCACCCCTACCCCACCCCACCCCCACCCCCACACCCACCCCACCCCCTTCCCACCCCCCCTTCCCACCCCCTTCCCTCCCACCCCCCCTTCTTCCCGGGAAGAGTCCTCAGGATTTGCATGAGCTGACACAGGTGGAGGTGCCTGCCCGTCGCAAGAGCGTTCTCCCGATGGCTGCTGAGCTGTTGAACAACGCTGTGAGTTTGCTCGGTGGCTGCTAAGGCGATGTACGTCTTCCTGTGCCTCGGGGGGGTGTGAGGCCATCTGCTTCTGCAGGGATAACCCTGACGGGAGCTCTCCTTGTGAGCTTCCCTCCATCTGTCAGAGTCTTTCTCACAACGAGAAGAGGACTTTCTCTCTCTGCCATCTCTTCTTCCACCAGAGGAATAATTCTCATGGTAGAGTCTGCATTTTCCCAGCTCCCTGGTTCATCTTGATAGTGTCTCTCTCTGCTCCAAGCTCTCTCTCCTTTGGAATGATAATACCCATTCCTGACTTGTTCTGCTCGTTCTCTGCTTCAGGATCTAGAATAGAATGTTTCCCTGAGCTTCTGCCCTTATGTGGGATGTTGCTTTCTACAGAACACAACTTACCAAACCAAATCAAAGAAAACATAGAAGGCAGCCTTTTCCCCTGACACCAGTGGTCACCAGTAACTTTCCCCTGACACCAGTGCTCACCAGTAACATTTTCATTTCTTACCCAGCACAGACTTCACCCTGTTAGAAACCAAGCTGATACCTACCTTCATGCAGCAGAGATCGTATCCTGCGTTACAGCTGGAACCCCTCTGTCCCGGAACTGCACAGAAACCATCTTTTCACACCTTAAACCCAAGCACAGGCAAACATTTAAAAAGCTTATTCTTTCCCTCCCACAAATTCAAACAACATTTTCATCTTTCACACCTTGGAATCAAAACACAAATGCTTACCAAGATGCGAAGGAGAGTGACTGTGCACATTGAAATTATTAATGCCTCTTCCTTTGGTCAAACTGCAAGCTCCTTTACTGCAGGCAGACAAAAAGACACAGACCAGTCCAAAGGACAGAAAGATTTTTTAAAAGTACCTGGGGATGATTGATATCCTCCAAATACCTGATAAATAGGTGTGGTGGCTGGAGAAGATCTGTCCAGTCTGGAGATAAATGATAATCAGACCTTGGAAGATTTAAGGCACAGCGTGAGCCCTTCAAAGAGTCTTTCATGTTCAGAAAACCAAGGATATGGATTTGAATGTATGACAGCACATCAAGGAGCAAGAAGGGCTGGAGAACACTGAAAAGTTAATTTGTTTGTGCTTACTTGGGGCTTCCATTCACGCAAGCTTTCTGCAGAGCATCGGCAGTGAAGCTTAAGAACACTCCTGACTGCCAAAATGGAAGTGGTGTCCTACTCCTAATAAATAAGGAGGCTATTACATTAATCTCAAGCAAAATGAGAGAAAACCCGTATTTCTAAAATCTCTCTTCTATAAAGTATCAAAAACATTTATATGCATTAAATAATTCTTTGAAAAATTAAAAAATACTGCAAAACCAAGTCCATCTGAAATGGCCATTAAAGCCATTGATAGCAGGTGTAGGTTTGATGGCGCTGTCAGAGCAACACGGGGCCTGGTTCATGTGCGTTCCCATCGCGCCCATCACACAGGAGCTGCCTTCAGGACCTGGAGAGTGAAAGCACAAAGCATCCCAGTCTCGTCAAATATACATTGCTAAAAAAACCCTAAAAATTAATGATCTTTAAGTTATGGTGCAGTGTCCCTTGCCGTGCTACATTCTCTTCTCCTAAGGTGTCAATACCCAACAGTTTGGTGACATTTTATGATGCGGAACTGTGTAGCACACAAATGTCGATTAAGCCCGTGTTAAAGGGCATTTTCTGATGAGGAATCCAAGTAACGATTGCAACGCCATGTTTTTGCAGGCTGACAGGAATGTGAACTCCCCAGGCTGCCGAATGCCTGAGGAAACCACATGGGCATGGGTGATGGAGCACCAAGAGGGAATGTGTGTCGTTTTCAGCAGCGCTGCTCGCAGGGGAGCTCCATGGCACAGAGCTAAGAACCCCTGGGACAAAGAAAAGACTCAAGTCATGTACGTATTGGTATTTCTGCCCTACTTTTTTCACTGGGTTTCTTAATTGAAATAACTTTTATATATGCTAAGAAAAGATGGTTAGATTGCTAGGACTAAATACCAAGATACCAGAGTAGAGAGCGTACAGGTGTCTTTGCAAATCTACATATATGGCCGTGAAAAGAGGCTCCTAGGCTTAAAAAACTTCAAGTATAACAATGAAATTCAAAGACCACCAGATCAAGGGTTTAAAAAAATCCAAAATTTTGTGTAGAATAAAATCAGTCTAGATTTTAATACAGTCTGCCACCAATTTCTACTGGAGTTCATCAGAGATTAGCTCGTGCTGCTTTCTAGGGTGGTTTTTTATGATGGGTCAACAGTGGTTGCATCATTTATCGCAGTATCAGCACATTTCAGTACCAGGATGAGAAGACTAAGAATCTACAATGCCAACATCCTAAATTTCATCACCTTTCTACCCGCAGGAAGCCCAAATGTCAGGCCCATCTCTCTGCAGGCGTACGTCCCTGCAGCCTGGCTCTGCCTTTCGCCTCTGCAGTCAGGAAGCCCAACCCCCCTCCCCAGGGTGCCCAGCTTGCACACGGGACACGGGTACTTTTTGGGAACTCACCTCTTGCAGCCATGGAGCCCCAACCACTGATGCAGCAGGCTGTCAGCTCTGACACTCTCAGTGAGGCGTTGGGCACGCAGGCAAGCTGTGCGTCGTAGCTGCACTGGACAGGCTGGCCCAATTCCAGCAAGGCAATGTCGTTCCTCTCCGAGATGTTACCGTAGCGTTTGTGAACCAGTAGGCACTTAATGGTGCTCGCTTGGGCCCCAGGGCCCAGCAGAGTCAGCTGGGCGGCCCCGATGCCCACGCGCCACATGGAGATGTGCCTGGAAGGCAGAGAGAGGGGGGTCAGGGGGAGCAGAGCCATGTGCTGCTGCAGCAGCCTGGCAGTGCCCTGCCTTCTGCTGCACAGGGGAGGGAGGAGAGCAGCGCTGCGGACGGTGGGACTGCCCTGGCATGCCTTGGGCACAAGGAATGTCACGCTGGAGGCTGCTAGGAAGCAGTGGCCCGAGCCCAGCCTTCGCCTGAGCAATGTCCCCGTGGAGCTCTGGAGTGCCCAGGCACCGGGCGTACTGCAAGGGAATGGATGGCAATAGCCAGCGGTGCTGGGGACAGGGCACCTGCCAGTGCTGTGGGGATGTCCCCGCTCCCTGGTCCTCCATACCTAGCCTCCATGAAGCAGTGGGCTGCTGTGAGGACCCACGGTGGGCTGCTGAGGGGCCCCACGCGTATTTATCCTGTGCCTATTTCCCAGGGATCCTGGATACTGACGATCCAGGGCCAAGCCCCTGGCTGGACATCTGTGCCACCCACAACACGTGCCATGCCATCGTGAGAAGCCATGGGCTGGAGCCCGCAGGTCCCTCTGTAACCAGAAACTCATTACTGTCCTGCTCGAAGGCTTGCTGCTCTTCAGGCTGAAGGTGTTGCATGCACAGCGGGGCCAGGGAACCCCACGGGGCGAGCGTCCGCCTGCCCCTGCTCCTGCTTCAGCCCCGCAGACGAGTCGTGCCAGCAGCCCGGGTGCTGGCAAGGAGCTGCGGCTCCCACAGGGGGTTGGGGAAGCTGTGGCGTGGCCACGGGGGACAAGCGGGCACCCTCCCGTGACCCCCATAAGGGTTGCCCAGGCTCCCTCCCAGAGCCTCGGGCCACTCACCCACAGCTGTGCCATGTGCCGTGCGCAGCCAGCACACAGCCAGCAGGAGAGGAGGGGGAGCAAATCCATCGCTGCCTTCGGCACGTGGCAGCTGCAAGAACCGAGGGCTCGTCGCCACCAGTGCAGCAGCCGGCGCAGTACCCGCAGTGCTCGCGTTGCCCGCGGTGCCCTTGGAACGGGGCCGATGTCACAGAGTCGCTGGTTCCGTGTGATGGGCACAGTGGCCTCCCGGCGCGGAACGAGATGGGACACAACATGGGGGGTTCCAAGCAGGAGGGGAGGCATCCCCAGTCCAGAGTAAATGAATTCCAGAAATATATAATGGTTTAACAGCCTTGAGTACCAGTGCTCAGACTGAGGCTCTCTAATAAATAATTAATCCCAAAAAGGAACCCAGTTTTCATCTGGAAGAAAAAGGAAGCCCAGGAGATTTGAAGCTTGACCTTTCTGCATCTGTTTGTGAGGGGCTGACCCTGGCTGGATGCCGGGTGCCCACCAAAGCTGCTCCATCACTCCCCTCTTCAACAGGACAGGGGAGAGAAGAATATAGCTCGTGGGTCGAGCTAAGGACAGGGAGAGATCATTCACCAATTACCATCACAGGCAAAACCAGACTCCACTTGGTGAAATTGGTTTCATTTATTGCCAATCAAATCAGAGTTGGAGAGGATAAAACCCCCCTCAGTCTTAAAACACCTTCCCCCCACCCCTCCCCTCTCCCCGGGCTCAGCTTCACTCCCGAGGGCAGCAAAGGGCTGCTTTCTCTCACACCCTCTCACTTCTCTCTCTCCAGCTGCTCTTCCCCAGCAGGTTTTTTCATTCTTACATATGTTATCCCAGAGGCACTACCACCGTCGCTGATGGGCTCGGCCTTGGCCGGCAGCAGACACAGGGAAAGCTTCCAGCAGCTTCTCACAGAAGCCACCCCTGTAGCCCCCCGCTACCAAAACCTTGCCCCACCAACCCAATGCACCTTTAAAGAGCTACCAGGATCTTCTCTCACCTGCTCACGCCATTGAGCCCCCTCCCCAGCCCCACATTGCAAGAGGTTGGGAAATGAAGGCTCTTGGTCATTGCAGGTTGATTAAGGCACCTTAAAGTTCAACCTTGAACTGAAATGGAAAGAAACATTCCAAGAGGATGGATGTTTTATAGATTTAACTGAGCTACCCAAGTGGACTGTCTACTCTGCCTGGTGGCAGAGCTAAGAGAAGAGGTGGATAGGCTATGGAGCACCAGGGAGGCTGAGCAGGAGATAGACTGGTGGAGTCGTGCCCTGACCTCCCAGAAATCTATGCACGCAAAGCCACCAAAAAAAGGCCTGGGATCAAAGGAAACTAGTATCCTTCCCCCATCAGGATGAAGGAAGGGCCTCAAAGGAAAGCAGCCAGTGGAAACTGGTCCGCAATTGAGGAAGGAGGCAAACCCTTTCCCTGCCCACCACATCTCCCCAGGTGCCTCTGCACAATAGGTATGAGGCTCTAGATGTGGAAAACAAGGTGGTGGATGGTGTATGCATTGACCCATCCACATCAGAGGAGGCACGAAGACCAGAGAGACCTCCCTCTCGTATTACTACTGCCTCCACGAGGAGGAAGAAACATGTAATAGTTGTAGGAGACTCCCATCTGAGGGGAACAGGGGGTCTGATATGCCGGGCAGACCCTGCTCTTAGGGAAGTCTGTTGCCTCCTGGGAGTCCGGGTTAAAGACGTTACTAGGAAACTTCCTAGCCTGGTCCAACCCTCGGACTACTGTCCCTTACTGCCCTTCCACATGGGTGCTGATGAAGTTGCAGTAAGTAGCCTGAGGGTGATTAAAAAAGAATTCAAGGCCTTGGGACAGTTAGTAAAGGAATCTGGAGCGCAGGTTATTTTTTCCTCGCTCCTCCCAGTGGTGGTCAGGGACATTGAGCAAAACAGGCAGACTCAATCCATGAACATGTGGCTCCACGACTGCTATCACCGCCACAACTTTGGGTTCTTTGATCATTGGATGGCCTACATGGCACCAGGCTTGCTGGCATCAAATGACAGCCAGACTTCTCAAAGGGGAAAGAGGGTCTTTGCCCAGGAGCTTGCGGGGCTCATTGACAGGGCTTTAAACTAGATGCGAAGGGGGAGGGGGAACCTATCAGGCTTGCCAGCGACAGCCTAGGTCATGATATGCAATGGTTAGAGGGATGGGGGGGCTTGAACGAGCCCTCAATCCATTGCCTAGTGGCATCCCAGGGACATGCATCAAAGTTGAAGTCTGGCGGAGGTGAGCCGGAGGCTCCTGAGGTTGTACGAGCCAACAAGGAAATGCCCGTGAAACACCTCAAGGGAAACGAGGGCTGTTCTGCTATGAAGGTGACAAGGCCGACAGCTCAGATGAAATGCCTCTATACAAATGCACGCAGCATGGGAAACAAACAGGAAGAGTTGGAAGCTATGGTGCTGCTAGAAAGCTCCGACTTGATTGCCATTACGGAAACTTGGTGGGATGAATCCCACAACTGGAATGTAGCTCTTGATGGCTACAGGCTGTTCAGAAGGGAGAGGCGAGGAAGGAGGGGCGGAGGTGTTGCCATTTACATCAAGAAATCATTAGAGTGTGAAGAGCTCTCCCTGAAGAATAGCCACGAGCTGGTCGAAAGCTTATGGGTAAGAATCAGAGAGAGAGGCAACAAAGGGAACCCTGTGGTTGGTGTCTACTACAGGCCACCAGATCAAGAGGAGCCGACTGACGAAGCATTCTTCCGCCAACTCCAGGAGGCTTCGTGCTCACAGTCTCTCGTCCTACTGGGGGACTTCAACCACCCTGACATCTGCTGGAAAACCAACAGGGCAAGCTGTAGACAATCCAGCAGGTTTCTCGAATGCATTGAGGACAACTTCTTAAGCCAGGTAACAGACTCCCTTACCCGAGGGGATGCGATACTGGACCTGGTGGTCACCAATGCTAGTGAGCTCGTCGGAGATGTCAAGATCGGAGGCATCCTGGGCTGCAGTGACCACACGCTGGTGGTGCTCACACTCCTGAGGGAAATGGGAAGAACAAAGAGTATAGAGAGGACCCTGAATTTTAGAAAAGCAAAATTCCAGCTCCTCAATGAGATAGTCAGAAGGACTCCCTGGGAAATGGTCCTCAGGGACAGGGGAACAGAACAGAGCTGGAAGACCTTTAAGGATGTGTTCCACAGAGCACAAAAGCTCTTGATCCCCAGGTGTAAGAAACTGGGCAAAGAAGGAAAGAGACCGGCATGGCTGAGACAAGAGATGCTGGTAAAACTAAGGAGGAAGAGGGAACTGCCCAGGCAGTGGAAGCTGGGACAGGCATCATGGGAAGAGTATAGGGACGCTGCCCGGTTGTGTAGGAATGGGGTCAGGAAGGCCAAGGCACAGCTGGAACTAAACTTGGCAAGGGATGCAAGGAGTAATAAGAAGGGCATCTACAGGTATATCAGCCGGAAAAGGATGGTTAAAGAAATCATACCCCTGCTGATGAGTGAGACCAGAGGGCTGGTAACAGCAGATGAGGAGAAGGCTGAGGTACTCAACAACTTTTTTGCCTCAGTCTTCACTGGGAACCTCTCTCCTCACCCCTCCCGAGTTGATGGATGGCATGAGGGGGATCGGGAGGATAAAACCCCTCCCGCTGTAAGAGAAGCTCAGGTTCATGACCACCTGAGGAACCTGAATGCACATAAGTCCATGGGACCTGATGAGATGCATTGCAGAGTCCTGAGGGAATTGGCCAATGTAGTCACCAAGCCACTCTCCATGATATTTGAAAAGTCATGGCAGTCAGGTGAAGTCCCTGGGGACTGGAAGAAGGGAAACATTGTGCCCCTTTTCAAAAAGGGTAGAAAGGAAGACCCTGGGAACTACCGACCTGTCAGCCTCACCTCTGTGCCTGGGAAGATCATGGAACAGATCCTCCTAGAAGCTATGCTAAGGGACACGGAAGCCAGGGAGTTGATTTGAGATAGCCATCATGGCTTCACCAGGGGCAAGTTCTGCCTGATGAACCTAGTGGCTTTCTATGATGATGTGAGAACAGTGGACAAGGGAAAACCAATGGACGTCATCTATCTGGACTTCTGCAAAGCCTTTGACGCGGTCCCCCACAACACCCTTCTCTCTAAATTGGGGAACTATGGATTTGATGGGTGGACTTTTCACTGGGTAAGGAATTGGTTGGATGATCACATCCAGCGGGTAGTGGTCAATGCCTCGATGTCCGGATGGAGACCGGTGATGAGTGGTGTCCCTCAGGGGTCTGTACTGGGACTGGTGCTGTTTAATATATTCATCAATGACTTAGACAGTGAGACTGAGAGCAGCCCTGCCGAGAGGGACTCGGGGGTGCTGGTGGATGAAAAGCTGGACATGAGCCGGCAATGTGCGCTGGCAGCCCAGAAGGCCAACCGTACCCTGGGCTGCATCAGGAGAAGCGTGGCCAGCAGGTCGAGGGAGGGGATTCTGCCCCTCTACTCTGCTCTGGGGAGTCCTCAACTAGAGTACTGCATCCAGCTCTGGAGCCCTCAGCACAAGAAGGACATGGAACTGTTGGGGCGGGTCCAGAGGAGGGCTACTAAAATGATCCAAGGGCTGGAGCCCCTCTCCTATGAGGACAGGCTGGGATAGCTGGGGTTGTTCAGCCTGGAGAAGAGAAGGCTGCGGGCAGACCTGATTGCGGCCGTTCAGGGCTTAAAGGGAGCCCATAGGAAAGATGGGGACAATCTTTTTAGTAGGGCCATCTGTGATAGGACAAGGGGTTCTGGCTTTAACCTGAAGCAGGGTAGGTTTAGACTGGCTATAAGGAAGAAATTCTTTACAATGAGGGTGGTGAGACACTGGAACAGGTTGTCCAGAGATGTGGTGGAGGCCCCATCCTTGGGAACATTCCAGACCAGGTTGAATGGGCCTCTGAGCAACCTGATCTGGTTAGCGGTGTCCCCGCTTACTGCAGGGGGGGTTGAACTAGATGATCTCTAGTGGTCCCTTCAAACCTAAAACATTTCATGATTCTATGATCACACAATGGTTTGGGTTGGAAGGGATCTTATCATCTAGTTCCAAGCCCCTGCCATGGGCAGGGACACCTTCCCCTAGGCCAGGTTGCTCAAAGCCCCATCCAACCTGCCCTTCAACAATTCCAGGGATGGGGTACCCACAACTTCTCTGGGCAACCTGTGCCACTTCCTCACCATCCTCATAATGAAGAATTTCTTCCTTTAATTGAACCTAAATCCTATCACTACATGGCCCATTCCAGCTTGCTTGTAAGCCCCCTTCAGGTACCAGGAGGCTGCTATAAGGTCTCCCTGGAGCCTTCTATTGCCTAGGCTGAACAACCCCAACTCTCTCAGCCTGTCTTCATAGGAGAGGTGCTCCAGCCTGCTGATCGTCTTTGTGGTCCTCCTCTGGACTCGCTCCAACAGGTCCATGCCCTTCCTATGTTGGTGGACCCAAGGCTGAAGGCAGTACTCCAGGGGGGTCTTACGAAAGCAGAGCTGAAAGGGAGAAGCACCTCCCTCGACCTGCTGGTCACACTGCTTTTGACGCAGCCCAGGATATGGTTGGCTTTCTGGACTGCAAGTGCACATTGCTGGGTCATGTTGAGCTTCTCATCAACCAACATCCCCAAGTCCTTCTGCTCAGGGCTGCTCTCAAACCAGTCTCCACCCAGACTGTATCTGTGCTTGGGATTGCCCTGACCAAGGTGCAGAACATTGCCTTGTTGAACTTCATGAGGTTCAGACAAGCCCTGACAAGTTAGCTCTGGATGGCATCCCTTCCCTCCAGCAGTTTGACCTTGCAGTTGCTTGCACTTACCTGCAGCCACCCTTGACACCTTAAATATCACAAGCGCTTTCTCTGAGCAGCCCAGTCCTGCCCTCCATCTCCATTAAGTGGAAGGAGAGCTGAGACATGGAGATCACATGTAGGTTCTTATTTTGTGTATGGCAGGGGGCTTAGTCCCCTTCTAGCGCCAGGACTACAAATTCACAAATGAGATGCGTTGGTGGCTCGTCTGCATCCCTTCCCTCAGCAGGGGTAAAGGAGATCCCTCCTTGTAACTCTCTGGTTATCCTCTCTAATGATGGGACGAGTAAAAATGATTCTCATGGACAAATCTTCTCCTCATAGGAGAAATTACAGTGCTGGAGAGAAGTGTCTCTCCTCAGCTGAGGGAGGGAACATCAGGGATGACTTCAGCCTGTGTCACAGCAGGTTCCCCTGGAGCCCCACGGACACCTGGAGGGAGCCCCGAGGGGGCAGAGCAAGTGCTGCCTTGGGATGGTCCTCTGTTGCTGAGCTGGGCTGGGCTCCTGGGAGGGAGAGAGCTGATGGGAAGTGGGCAGTGCTGCCGAGAGACAGCTCTGCCCAGGAGCAGCTCCTCTGCAAAGCGCAGCAGGGCTGAGGGCACTGCCTGCAGGCAGCAAGGGGAGAGGAGCGAGAGAAGTCAAAGGCAATCTGGAGTCAGAAAATGCTGAGAGCTCACCAGGGTAGAGATCTTCACAGCCTTTTATGTGGGAAGTCTCTGGCTGCAAGACAATGTAGCTGGTGTTCCTGGAGTGATCTCCTGAAGCTGGCACATCCCACAGCAGATAGGATCCGGCAAGATGATGCTCCCAGTTTCTTCATTGTGAGGGACGATGGGATCCTCTACAGGAGGGTTTCCTGCTGCACCATCAGAGGGACAAGGCAAGACAGATCCCTTTTCCCAGGATCGGTTGTAGGTGTGTGAAGGTGGGTGTGCAGGCAGGGGTGCCCAGGGCTGTCCTTCCCAGCAGGGTCCCTGCAGCCCAGGGGGCTGTGTGCTGGGGCAGGGACTCTGCTGCCTGCCAGGGTCAGCACTCAGCCTGCCCAGGGAGCTCCCCAGGGTTCTATGGGGAGAAGGTGTGTGTGGAAGGAGTGACCCCCAGCAAGGCAGGGTCCTTGTGCTGTTGAGAGGGTGCTCCATGGGTAAGGGCTGCTCACAGATTACACCTAGAGCGTTTCCAAGGGAACTTCTCAAGAGGGGAATCAAGGCAGGGATTGCCTGAACAGGATCTGTGCTTTCTGTCCTCTACTCTTGGGTTGATGGGTGGAGAGTGTAAGACAGAAATTCATCTTTCGTATATGGAGGAGGTGCTGAAACTCCAAATCGTTTTCACTTAGAGAGGAATGTCAAGACTCGCTGGCTTGCAGACAGCACCAGCATCTCCTTTCCAGCCTTGTCAGGGCTGCTCTGACACTCCCATCAGTATCTGCACACACCCAGAGATGTCCCTGGGCAGTGCCCTGCTGCCAGGAGGTGTCTGCAGGGCAGAGATGAGCTCTCAGTGGGTGGGATGGGCTCTGTGAGCAGTGGCAGGGAGGAGACGTGGGGACAGAGACAGAGCTCCTGACAGGGACAGCTCCAGGCAGCGGAGGCAGGGGCAGGGAGTGAGAGGGAGCTACTGCCAGATGAACCATCAGAGGGGGAACTCGGGCAGCTCCCTGCCATCCCCTGCAGTGTTGATGCCTGCCCCTTAGCAATGCTCCCAGGCTCCTCTCCCACCCAGCACAGCATCTGTCCTCAAGGCTGGGGCATCGCAGGCTGAGCTGCTCCCTTGGCATCTTCCAAGCAGGAGAAGCTCCCGGGGGCTTGTCTGCCTCTCCCTGTTCTCCCTCGGCAGGAGGACTGGGTCAGGTCTCCTTGTGCCCTCGCTGCCTCCGCTACCCTTCTTCTTCCCCTCAAACTCTCTGTGGTTGGGGTTTTAGCTGCATCTCAAGCACCGATGCCACAAGCCCTGCCATGCAGGCAAGTTCCCTAAGCCCATCGTGGTGTGTGGAGCTCTGGGAAATGCAAGGTGTGGGGCTGGGGAATGAGCCCATTCTGTCCTGGTCAGAACACCTTTAGAACATCCAAGTGCTTCCCCAACATTATCATACTGGAGGATGTTGAACCCCTCTTCTGTGTTACAAGTGGGTTAGATCTGATCTAGACAGTAACTACAGGAGCTGTTTATATTTAGAATAGTCTGTTCTATTCTGAATATGAGAATTTGTCCCCCCCCTCTCCCAGGGACCAATGCTGTAGGACAGTGCTGACTGCTTGGGAGCCCAGAGGAAGAGGCCCTGCTCCTCACAGCAGACTCAGAAAGCACAAGCCGCAGCTCCAGGCAGAAAGGAGAGAGGCAATTTGCATTTTGGTGTGTGGTGGGACAGGTGGGGCTTGCAGGGGGATTGTGGTTGATGATGGGAAGGCATTTTCTCAGCCAAAACTTCCTGAACTTCTCACTGTTCTCTCCTCCTTCCACAGTCACCCACGCCCAGAGGCACCAGATGTCCAACAGCAGCTCCATCACTCAGTTCCTCCTCCTGGCATTGCAGACACATAGGAGCTAAAGCTCTTGCACTTCTGGATCTTCCTGGGCATCTACCTGGCTGCCCTCCTGGGAAATGGCCTCATCATCATCACCATAGCTTGCAACCACCACCTCCACACCCCCATGTACTTCTTCCTCCTCAACCTTTCCCTCCTTGACCTGGGATCCATCTCCACCACTCTCCCCAAATCCATGGCCAATTCTCTTTGGGACACCAGGGCCATCTCGTATTCTGGGTGTGCTACCCAGCTCTTTGTCTTCGCCTTCTTGGTTGTAGCAGAGTATTGTCTTCTCACTGTCATGGCCTATGACCGCTACGTTGCCATCTGCAAACCCCTGCACTACGGGACCCTCCTGGGCAGCAGAGCTTGTGTCCACATGGCAGCAGCTGCCTGGGGCAGTGGGTTCATCAACTCTCTCCTGCACACGGCCAATACATTTTCACTCCCCCTCTGCCATGGCAATGCTGTGGGCCAGTTCTTCTGTGAAATCCCCCAGATCCTCAAGCTCTCCTGCTCAGATGCCTACTTCAGGAAGTTTGGGCTTATTGTGGTCAGTGCCGGTTTATGCTTTGGTTGTTTTGTTTTCATTGGGGTGTCCTATGTGCAGATCTTCAAGGTTGTGCTGAGGATCCCCTCTCAGCAGGGGCGGCACAAATTCTTTTCCATGTGCCTCCCTCACCTGGCCATTGTCTCTCTTTATGTCTGCACTGGCACATTTGCCTACTTGCATCCCCTGTCTATCTCCTCCCCACCCCTGGACCTGGTGGTTAGTGTATTGTATTCAGTGGTGCCCCCAGCAGTTAACCCCTTCATCTACAGCATGAGGAACCAGGAGCTCAAAGATGCACTCAAGAATCTGATTTCATGTGTAGCATTTCAGCAGCAATAAGCTGCCCATGTCTCTTCACAAGTGATTGCCAATGTATCTGGGGGAACCTCCTGTGCTTTGGGCATTTCATCTGTGATAATTCTGTTTCTCCAGGAAAGTCTGCATTCACTCCACTTCGCCAGAGGCACAAACCCAGTATATCTGACCCCGAGGTCTTTGCACAGGTGTCTGACCCGATGGCACAGCTGGCCTCCCCTATCACATCTCTGTCATAAAAGTGTGTTTCCTCCATGCCACTTTCTGGAGGTTGGGCTCTTCTTCCACAGCTGAGGTCAGGAACAGGCTGAAGAAATTGCCCCCCACACGGCTGTGCTGCTGTGCTGGTGTTCTCTGTGACTGCAGGGAGGAGGGCTTGCGGCAATGTCTTAGGGAATGGAACTGGAGTGAGCTTTTACTGGTGGCCTCGTTAATTGCCCATGTATAGCACTGACCACTCTCCAAAGGTTTATGGGTGTGTTTTGCTTCAAGGTCATTTCCCTCCTTCAGACAAGACATAAGGATGACATTTTTTATGATGAGGGTGGTTATAACTGGCACAAGTTGCCCAAAGAGGTGGTAGATGACCCATCCCTGGAAACTTCAAGGTTAGGTTGGAAGGGGCTATGAGCAACCTGATCAAGTTGAAAATGCTCACTGCAGTGGGGTTGGACTAGATGACCTTTAAAGGTGCTTTCCAACCCAAACCATTTGATGATTCCATGAGAAGTAAACATGATGCCTGACCCTCTTTCCACATTCCATGGAGCTCACTCTTTTCTTTGAGTTTCACTAGAAGCTCCTTGTTCATCCATGCAGGCCTCTTGCCTCATTTACTTGATTTCCTACTCACAGGGATGCACTGATCCTGGGCACGGAGGAAGAGCTGCTTAAACAGCAGCCAGCTCTCTTGGACTCCCCTACCTTCAAGAGCCATAGCCCATGGAATTCTACCAAGTAGGTCCTTGAAGAGGCCAAAGTTAGCTCTCCTGAAGTCCAATGTGGTAGTCCTACTTGTTGTTCTGCTTCCCCCTCTCAGAATCCGGAACTCCACCATCTCGTGGTCACTGCAGCCAAGCCTGCCCCCTACCTTCACATCCTCAACCAGTCCTTCTCTATTTGCCAGCACAAGGTCCAGTAACGCTCCACTTCTTCTTGGCTCCTCCACCACCTGGGTCAAAAAGTTATCGTCGATGTTCTGCGGGAACCTCCTGGACTGTGCGCACCTTGCTGTGTGGTCCTTCCAACAGATATCAGTGTAGTTGAAGTTTCCCATGAGAACCAGGGCCTGTGATTGCGAGGCTACTCTTAGCTGTCTGTAGAAGGACTCGTCTACTTCCTCGTCCTGTTTTGGTGGTCTATAGCAAACACCCACCACAGTGTCACCCATGTTGGCCAGTCCCTTAATTTTTACCCACAAGCTTTCAACTTGTTCTTCATCCGCTCCTGGGTAGAGTTCTGTACATTCCAGTTGCTCCTTTACATAAGGAGCGACTCCACTTCACATTGATCCAGTGTCTCATGATGAAGGGTGAATATGGAGGACCAGCACGACCCTTTCTGTCAGACACTCCAGAGACACTCTTCAGTCCCCCCACCCCAATCGGCCATTCTTCTCACCAGTCACCTGAGACCTTCATCACTCATGGTCAAATCAAAGATTTGCCCCCTCTGGTTCCAGCTGAATGTCGCAGCACTGATTCCCATCTGCTTTCCTTGCAGAAGCATCTGCACACAGACACAACATTTCTATTAGTTAAGAGGAACAAAACCTAAACCAAACCAAAACCAAAGAGGAAAAGAGTAGTTCAGTAAAGAACCAAATACATTCCTCAGCTGTCTGTTAATTCCAGGGTGCCACCACTAAATTCCACTTCTACGTTTTAGTGAGATTAATGGGAAAGGACGGAGAGAACGGCAATGGAGCAGTCAGTGGAAGAGAGTCAGGCGCCCGGAGCAGCAAGCTGCCTGAAGCTCCCAGTAGAATTTGGGAAGGCTTGGAGTGAATGGAGAGGAATCGGAGGAGGACAACTAGATGGACATTGGGTAATGCATATGTGCAGGCACTCTGCTGAGAGATGATTAAAGGACATGGGAAATACCTCAAAGATCAGTGAGATTCAATAGACTCCATGCTGGAGAGAGCAGTGGTCTAGCCAGTGCTGGGAAGATCATACCCATCGGGTAAACATTAATGATGGCAACGCAGGACAACATTATCTCTCTCTTAAAAGTATTGAGATATTTCAGCTGATGAAAATGTTCCTGTACTACATAAATGTTGTGGAAAATGTCCTAATCTTGGCAGTTTCTGACCAGAAACCTCCAGTGCCACTGCAGATCTGACTGATAGACGCACCTGGGACTGGTAGATACTACAACTGTCCATGGGAGACTGGGTCCTACCCACTGAAACTGCAGGTTAAGGGTTGCACAGGGCATCTGCACTCCTGTAACTTAATGCACCCTGATTTCCAAAATTGTTTATTAAAAAAAGAAAAGAGAGAAACAATGAAACCCAAACCAAATGAGCCCTCTTGCCCGACCACAGGACAACAGTTTTGAAAAAAATCAAGTAGGAAGATAAGGGTATAAGCAATATTAAAATCTGTAAAGTGTGATAATACATATCTTTTGCTTTATTTTTAAAATATTTTTTCTTTTTCTCTTTGCTTAGTTTCCAGTTCACCATGTCCCTCCAAGCCCAAACAGCCAATCGTTTCTTTACCTGTCAGCTTATTTAACCATGGAGAAGGCACTGATCTCACTTGTAATGCAAGAGGACATGCTAAGGGACACACTCCTCAACCAGCCTGGGGCTAAGCAGACTTTAGTTCCGAAGATCATCTGTTGGGACTTCTTGAAAAACACATGCAACATTGGCTTTTTGTGAGTCTTCAGGGAGTGCCCCTCATCTCCTTGACCTTTCAAAGATGATGATGAGTGGTGTCCTTGGGGTCTACCTCGAGGTACAACAGCCTTGAAGACCTTGCTAGGAAAGACTGAGACACAGAAGATGCAGAGTAGGTCAGACCTCTCTGCATCTCCTCTCACTGAATTCAGAAGTGGCCCCACATAACCTGTGTTTATTATCCCCCCAATTTCACGGTCACTACAGCCCAGGATGGCACTGGTTTCCACATCCCTGACCAGCTCTTCATGCTGTGCAAGGACCTGATCCAGGCGGGCATCATCTCTCTTGGTCTAGCTGGTAACTTTCCTCAGAAATTGCTCCAACATCCTCCAGAAAACTATTGGTCTATTTTCAGGGTGCTGTGCTCCCCCTCCAAGGAATGTCAGGGTAATTCACATCCCCAGAAAGAGCCACCGATCACTGATTTGGAGACTGCCTTGAGTTGCTGAAGTAAGAACTTGTCCCCCTCCTCCCCTTGATTGTAGGTTCTTTATGTCCCACCGTGATTTTGCCCTAAACTGGGCTCTCCTTTGATCCTCACCCACAAGGCCTCACCCAACGTATTTGATCTCCCAGTAAGGAGCTACCTACACCCGAGAAGCTCCTTCACACGAAGTATTCCTCTTCTGATGCTCCGAGCCTGTGTCTCGCGAAGAGCCTTTATCCAGTCATTGCAGCACACAAGCTGTGTGAGGTGTCCCACTGTGCCTCTCAAGTTATTCCATCAATGTCACAGCTTGTGACAGACCATGGGGGTTCTGCTCCTCCTGCCTTTTCCCACTCCAAGCACAGTATTGGACATCTGGGCTGCGGCCCCTGAGTTGTGGCTCCAGGGCCCAGCTCAGGCTTGTCATGGTGACGCGTGACACCAAGCACCCAAGAGCCCGTGTAGGCAAGAACTTTGCTTCATGTCAGACATGCTGGAAAGGGTGGCAGAGGGCATTGTAAGACAGACATGAGGTGCCCCCAAAGAGAGCAATCCCTGCTGTGCCCAAGGTGAGAGAGAAAGAGGGCTGGGCTGTGACCCCCTGGAAGAGGGCATGGCTGTCTGGGGTGTCTTTGCAGCACTGGAGGGACTTTGGTGGACACAGGCAGTAATGTACTGGAAGGACAAGGTGCTGCTGAATGTGTCCTTGGCTGTGGATATCCTGTGATCCAGGAACACTCCAAATTCAGTGGATTCTTTGAAGACTCTGTATCATAGGGAGGGAGAGTATAGGATGGGGGAGAGGAGAACCTGAAGAAACTGAGAACAGAGGCCCACAAGTAGAAACCCCAGTGCAATGTGCTGCTTATTCATACAGTGCCTTGCATCTACCGGATAGAGATGGGACAGAGCTGGCCTCCCTGCAGGGGTGGGAATCAGCCACACTCACACAAGCACCCAGTGAATCTGAGATGCTGCCATGGGTGTCTGTCGCGCACCCGCTGTGAGGGGACATGGCTCTCCTGTAGGTCCTGCACCATCCTTGCCAGCCCCATGCAGTTTTGGTGGGGAGCCCTGGTGTCTCACACAGCACCCTAGGCCTGGATCTGGCCATCAAATGAGCAGCTGCCCTGAAGCAGGTCAGGCTGCGTGGGGATGTGCGAGACAGGAATTGTTACAGACAAAGGACAGCCAGTAAATACAGCTAAAGGAGGGGAGAGAGAGAAAGGCTTCCCTCCCCCCCTGGACATAACTCCATTGGGTCAGCTGAATACCTCGATAGGCAGCCCTGAACAGCATGAGTAGGGAGAGGTGGTAAGGTCCTAAATGTGGGCATCTACCATCATTTCAGCTGGCATTGTCACCAGGCTTCAGGATGATGCCCCCACATGTTTCCCAGTCCCTCAGTTCTGCTCCATTACCATGGACGATATCTCGCTCCTCAGATGTCACCAGGTGTTTGGTGGGACCTCCTGGTCTCCATCTCCCTCAGTGACCATGGGACCATAGAGAAGGAGTCAGGCACCTTTATTTAACAGACATCGTGACTGAAGCAGCAAGAGGAACCTCACCACCCCCTGTGGGTTTGTGGCAGGCATGGGAGGGAGCTGAGGTCCCTTCCAGCCCCACAACTACAGATGCAGGATGAGATGCCTCCACTGAGTCAGCTGTTTCCCTTCCCTCAGTATGGGTAAAGGACATCCCTCCCCATCAGTGTCCAGGTCTCCTGCCTAAGGATGGGACAAGGAAGGGGGATTCTCACACCTAATGGTGTCTCTGAGAGGAGAAAGGACGCTGCTGGAAAGAAATGTCTCTGCAGAGGTGGGGCAGGCAGCATGGGTGATTGTTTCAGTCTCTTTACAAGGAGGTTCCTGGAGAGCCCCAGGGACACCTGGAGGCAGTCCAGAGTGGGGTGGGGGCAGAGCAGTGACGTCTTGAGCAGGTCCTCTGCTGCTGGTATGAGACAGGCTCCTGGGATGGAGGGAGCTCATGGCAAGCAGGCAGCCCTGCCGAGAGACAGCTCTGCCCAGGAAGAGCTCCTCTGCAAAGCGCAGCAGGGCTCTGGGAAAAGGAGTAGGGCAGGGAGAGATTCAAGGCAGCCTGGAGTGGGAGGAGAGGGGAGAGCTGGAAGGGAAGGAATCTGGACAGCCCCTGACACGGTAAGTCTCTTGGTGCAGGGCAATGCAGCTGCGGTTCCAGGAAGGCTCTCCTGAAGCTCTCCTAACCTCCAGGCTCCAGGATCTGTCTGGAGGGCTCCCAGCCCAGGGGCTCATGTTAGACAAGTGTGAAGGGCTGAAGCCAGGGTGTGCCCCCAGAGCTGCCCAGGCCATTTCCAAGGGGACTTTGCCAGAGGCAGGGGCTACTCTAAAGGTGAAGAGCTTTCCTGAGCCTGTGCTTTCAGTTTCCTGTTGTTTCAGGGAAAAGGGGAAAGGCGCTGCTAATTGTGGAGGGGGAGACTGGGAGCCCTGAGCTGCTCCACTGAGAGATCAGTAGGTGTGGTAGGAGCCAAGTGAACTGCTTCCACCCACTCCTCTACCTCCAGAGAGAACCAGCATCACCTTTGTTGTCCTCATCAGGCTTTGTCTGACCTGCTCCTCACTGCCTGCATGTGGGGAGTACCTCTGGAGAGTGCCTGAAGCTGGGAGGTTTCTTCAGGGCAGAGCTGAGCAGACAGCAGCTGGTGATGGGCTCTGTGATTGCTGACAGGGAAACATTTGAGGGCAGAGAAACTGTTTCTGGCAGGGATAGCTCCAGGCAGCAGACACATGGGCAGAGAGCTATAGGAAACTCGTATCAGTAATGCCATGGGAGAGAGAATGTGGAATGCTTCCTGTCACCCCCTCCAGAGAAGACCCCTTCCTCGGAGCAACACCCCTGCTCTCATCTCCCCCCCAGCACAGCCTCTGCCCTCCAGGCTGTCTGGTCCAGGGCTGGAGTTGCCTCCTCTGCAGCCAGAGCTCCAGCACAGCAGAGGTGCATCTCTCCTGACACGTGGTCCCTTCCCTGTGCAGAGCCAAGGGGCTGAGAGCCACTGCCCTGGCGTTTTGCTGACTGGGAGGTGCTGGGCTCTGCTGGGCAAGGAGAAGGCTTTCCTGACTGCCTGCCCGCCTCTCCTCTCCTTGCTTCCCTTCGCAGGAGAGTCACAGTTTTTCCTTTGTGCCTGCCCCTGGTTGTGCTGCTCTTCTTCCCGCTCTTGGGGTCCCTGGCAATAAGAGTGGTGGTGTGGGGGAAGGGCTGGGGGTGCTGAGTGCCTGCTCAGACATGGACCTGGAGGGCGCTGCCCTGGAGCTGTTTCCATGGCACCAAGGGGCCCAAGCCCTCTCTTAATTTTCCCAGCTCAAGACACTGCAGGCAGTGCTTGGGCAAGCAGACGCCGCTTCCCTCAGCAGACATCACCTTAAGAGCCCTGGTTCTGCAGGACAGGGAGTCCTGTGGGGCTGTGAGAATCACTCCAGAAGGGCAGAGCTCTCCTCTAGGAGCTTTGTGGTGGCTGAGAGCACCTGATCTGCCCATGCAAATCAGCATCCTGGTCCTGTCCTCCTCATCATTTCTCTGCATAGCTGTGCTGGAAAGGAGAGATGCTTTTAAATCTGCACCTTGAGCAGAACCCCTCTGCTCCCAGCCCAGTGCAGTCTCTCTTTCAGAGCCACCTCTGGGTGTAGTCCTCCTGCAGCTGAGAGTGGTGCAAGCACAGAGCAGCTGGGCACCAGGCTTATGGGCAGAGCAGCCCTCCTGCATGTGAGCACTGACAGAGGTTTGCACTGAGAGCAACAGGGCAATGGGGGAATTTTGCCATTTCCAAGAACATTTGCACTGAGAGCAATGGGGAAACAGAATTTTACCCTTTCCAAGATATTTCCCAAGTGGGATGAGGGTGTCTGAATGCTAAACCCCAGGGTAAACAGACCCATTTGCTTCACCTCATCTCCCACCTTCTTCTGTGGAAGAACGTCTCCTTCTGAGCTTTTCACCCTGCGCTATAGTGCAGCACAAGGATCTCCTCCCCAGGAACCCCCCCTCCAAACACACGGGGCTGTTGCTGCCTCCACGAGTCCTTGCTGTAAAGCAGGGCTGACCTTTAAGGAGCCCATGGGTAGAGTGAACTGCTCTGCACAGCACACTCAGCCAGCACCAACCAGAGCTGAAGCCTCAGAGCTGCACAGCAGTGCCCCAGGAAATCAAAGGACCCTTAAGTGTTTCAGAATGAATGAATCAAATTTTGCTCAGAGGATCTTCCATAATTTTTTTCTGGTTTATCTCCTTTACTAGTTTCAATGCCCAGAATCAACAGATGTCCAACAGCAGCTCCATCACCCAGTTCGTCCTACTGGCATTCGCAGGCACACAGGAGTTGCAGCTCTTGCACTTCTGGCTCTTCCTGGGCATCTACCTGGCTGCCCTCCTGGGCAACGGCCTCATCATTGCAGCTGTAGCCTATGACGACCACCTCCACACCCCCATGTACTTCTTCCTCCTCAGCCTATCCCTTCTTAACCTGGCCTTCATCTCCACCACTCTCCCCAAAACCATGGCAAACTTCCTGTGTGGCTCCAGGGCCATTTCCTACCAAGGGTGTGCTGCCCAGGTCTTTATGCTTGTCTTCTTGTTCTCAGCAGAGTTTTCTTTCCTCACTGTCATGGCCTATGACCGCTACGTGGCCATCTGCAAACCCCTGCACTACGGGACCCTCCTGGGCAGCAGAGCTTGTGTCCACATGGCAGCAGCTGCCTGGGGCAGTGGCTTTCTCCATGCTGTGCTGCACACGGCCAATACATTTTCACTCCCCCTCTGCAAGGGCAATGCTGTGGGCCAGTTCTTCTGTGAAATCCCCAAGATCCTCAAACTCACCTGCTCAGATGCCTACCTCAGGGAAATTGGGCTTATTGTGGTCAGTGCCGGTTTATGCTTTGGTTGTTTTGTTTTCATTGTGGTGTCCTATGTTCAGATCTTCAAGGTTGTGCTGAGGATCCCCTCTCAGCAGGGGCGGCACAAAGCCTTTTCCACGTGTCTCCCTCACCTGGCCGTGGTCTCCCTGTTCCTCAGCAGTGTTGTGTTTGCCCACCTGAAGCCCGCCTCCATCACCTCCTCAGCCCTGGATCTGGTGGTAGCAGTCCTATACTCGGTGGTTCCTCCAGTAGTGAACCCCATCATCTACAGCTTGAGGAACAAGGAGATCAAGGAGGCCCTGCAGAAACTGTTTGAACACAGAGTACTACAACAACAATAATAAGCTGTCCTGCATCCTCATTAAAAGCTCGGATGATCTTTTGATTTTATGTGTCTTTTTTCTCTCTTTGTTTATTACATAACTTGTATCAGTTTTACTTAAATATTATTCTTATCCCTTAGCAGTGTTTTCTGACCTGAAAGACCTCATGTAACTATGGAGACATGCTCCATGTGTAAGGAAAAACAATAAATAATCCAGCAGAAAATTATTTGTCTCTGCTCCCATCTCTTACATGTCCTCTGGAGCTGGAGGTACAGTCCCACCATACAGGAGGGGCCAAGGACCACAAGCCCAGCTGCCACATGGAGGAGCAGGCACTTGTCGACCTCAGGACTGCCCCTTGCTGCCTCAGTGGACAGACCCTTTCTGCTACCTTCACTTTGGGGCTGCTGCTTCCCTGGAGACATGGCCATGGACAACAGCAGGACCTGGTCTTCTCAGAGCAGCACTGCCAGCTCTGGGCCCTGTGCAGAGCATGGGGTAGCAACCAAGAAAGGCTGTCCATGCACACCTGGGGAAAGGGATGTCCAGGGAGAAGAGCAAGGGAGTATTTCTGTGCCTGCAGGGAGGAATCCACAAGAAAGAGAAAGCTCTTTCTGCAGGCACCCACTCAGGGCAGGCTGCTCTGCCCACTGGCCAGGACTCTTGTGCTGTCCTGGAGAGAGGGGTTGGCAGAGGCAGCCTGTGGTGGGGATGACCTGGACCCAAGAGCAGGAGTTCTTCAGTTTCACTGACCTCCATTGTCTCATGCCATGGTGAGCCTCCAGCCCTGGGGCTGATGGGGAGGCTGATCCCTCTCTGCCCCCCAGCTGTTGGTTCTTGTATCAACTTGAAGGTTACCCGAAGGATCACGCAGACACCCTGCCGTCTACGGGTCAAGGAAACACAGCATACACCGTATGGATGCTCCAAGTGATGCAGTTTATTTTCAAGCTCTAAACTTTATAGCAAAGCCGCATCCTAGTCCTGCCAGTAACTGTGTGGTCACGGTGACATCCTCTTGCTCCTCCTTTTCTTAGCCTTGCAGTTACTGCCCATTCGGTTTCTGCACTTCTTGCATCCCACATTTCCCCCTCCCTAAGCTCTATTTCATTTTGTGCTACAAGTTAATATACAAAAGTTATCTAATGCATTTTTTATAAGTAATTCTTATAACAGTCGCGCTACAGCTCGTAACAATAGTGGTAATATGCATGCAATAACAAGGATAAAGCATTAATATAACAATACCTGCAAGTAGAATTACCTGCAACCCAAATCACAGATTAGTTTTGTAACTCTGGACGAACCCATTTTGTGGGAACCCATCGTACCTCTCCATCTTTCTCTACACAGGCATAACCCCTCCCTAAGCAAACAAGACGGAACCCTTTCTCCCACTGCCTGGTGTCCACTCCCCGCGCTCGCACTGGCGGCTTGATCCGTCTCTGTAACTCTTCCAGTATCAGCTGCCAATGTAATTGTGACGCCACCTGTCCTTGTGCCCCTCTGGCCAAATGATTTAATACATACAGTGACTTTGCTAATACCTCATGCTGCTGGTTCACTGGGAACCCTAGTTCCCCCTCCCTATGCCGATCTAATTGTTGCTTCAAAGTACGGTGAGCCCGCTCGATGATAGCTTGACCAATACTGTTATGCGGAATTCCGTGCTTCAGCTGGATATGCCATTGCCCACAAAAGGTCTGTGTTCGCTGTGCAATATAATTTGGTCCATTGTCCATCTTGATGACAGCTGGGCACCCCAGCGTAGCAATACACTGCAGCCAGTGTTTAACGGTAGCATTCGCGTTACTGTGTCTGCTCGGCGTAGCTAATATATACCCACTACATGTGTCAATGGTAACATGTAAATACTTCTGAGGGCTAAAGGGAGAGTATACAGTAATGTCCGACTGCCAAACTTGATTTGGCAACAGACCCCGAGGGTTCACCCCAGTGTCCCAGAGGGCCTGACCCCCACATTGAGGACAAGCAGCGACTACTGCCCGTGCATCCGCCATGGACAGGGTAAACTTATCCCGCAAAGCGCGAGCACTGCAATGCAAAAACTGATGCCACTCACGAGCTGCTGTGAGAGGCGATAACGTAACCATCACCTGCTTCGCAGCTTGATCAGCCAGAGAATTCTCTTCAGTGAGAGCGCCTGGAATACTGGTGTGACTGTTGATATGGCAAACGTAGCACGGCGCTCGCCTTTCCTGCAGAGCATTAAGCAAAAGACAAGAAATACTAGTACGAGCGGTGATAGCAACAGCACACTGAAAAACCAGTCGTGCCACAAACTGAGAATCTGTGACAACATTCAAAGGCTCGTCTGCCCAGCACTGAAGGGCTAAACATACTGCATTGGCTTCCAAGGCCTGCAATGAACAGGAATCGTCTTGACATACCACCTTGTGCCACTGTGACCCCTCCTTCCATACCACTGCATAAGCATGTGTCTTAGAAGAGGTGTTGGTGAATACGGTACGACCTGCCACAGGACGATCACTGACCAGAACGCTAGGTACACACTCGACATTATCAAGCAATTGTAATACTGGGTGATGCAAAGGACCCTTCAATTGCCCAGGGAATAACGTGATGGCAGCTTGGAGATCCCAGTCACACTGCATAAATTTCTCAAAACTATTAATGGAAATAGGCAAGTAAATTTCTGATAATTCACCCCCAGTGAGTTGTATCGCCATGAGACAAAGTCGGTAAATCATGGATGCAAGGGTAACTGACCATCGCAGAGCAGCTACCTTTTGATGACCCTGATAGATCCATCGCAGCACCAGAATCCTTTCTCTTTTCTGGCCTATGAACCCTTGAGCTCCCGCCTTGACCATAACGATGGCTCCCGATCAGAAGAGCTCTGGGACAGAAACGATCTAAACCCTAAGTCTGAGCTCGGGCCATGATTTCCCTTAATTTTTCCTGTTGCTCCCTCGTGATCTTTCTAGGGGCTTGCAATTCCGGCTCTCCTCGTAATAAGGGGTAGAACATCTCCATTTCATGCTGAGACACTGGCACGAAAGATCTTAACCACTGTAATGAGCCAGCTAACTGCTGCGCCTGGTTGAGTGTGGACACAGAGCTCTTAATCTGCAACTTCTGCGGCCGCACCTTGGTCAACTCCACCCGCGTACCCAAATAGTCTGCGGGGCAATCCCACTTGGTCTTCTGTTCCGCGATATACAGCCGATGCCATGTTAAGGAGCACTGGACCTCCCGGAATATTCGCTCCAAGCAATTCCGGTCAGGGTGTGCCAATAGAATGTCATCCATGTAATGGATAACGTAACTATCAGGGTACCTTTGCCGTACTGGTGCTATCGCGTGCGCCACCACCATCTGGCAGATGGTGGGTGAGTTTTTCATTCCTTGCGGCAATACGGTTCACTGGTATTGCTTAGATGGAGCACAGAAGTTAACTGCAGGTAGCGTAAAGGCAAAGCGTTCACTATCCTCTGGTGCTAACGGAATAGCAAAAAAGCAGTCCTTAATATCTATAACTACTAAAGGCCACTCTCTTGGAATCATGCTAGGTGACGGCAATCCTGGTTGCAAAGGCCCCATATCCTCTAACACTGCATGAATGGCTCGTAGGTCATGCAACATCCGCCACTGACCTGATCTTTTCCGGATACAAAATACAGGGGCATTCCAGGGGCTCATGGATGGTCCAAGATGCCCAGCTTCTAATTCTCTCTGTACAATTCCATTAATAGCCTCCAACTTTTCCAAACTGAGGGGCCACTGCTCCACCCATACCGGCTTGTCTGTCTTCCATTTCATAGAAATTACCAATCTCTCAGCAGCGGCCCCTATTAAAAAAGCAACTGGAAAACAATTCCCATTTGTGTCAAAGCATCCCTTCCCAAGATTGCAAATGGAATTTGCATCACATATGGTTGAACTCATGCGGATAGGCTCTTCTGCTTTGATTCGTGGTGCTGGACTTGAATTACCTGCGCGCTCAGCGCGGAACGCTGTGCCCCCCCAAATCCCAGCACTGGCCCTGAATCCTGGAATCATAGAATCATAGAATCACCTCGGTTGGAAAAGACCTTTAAGATCATCGAGTCCAACCGTTAACCTAGCACTGCCATCCCACCACTAAACCATGTCCCTGAGCACCTCATCTATCCTTCTTTTAAAGACCTCAAGGGATGAGGACTCCACCACCTCCCTGGACAGCCCATTCCAGAGCCTGACAACCCTCTCGGTGAAGAAGTTTTTCCTAATGTCTAGCCTAAACCTGCCCTGGCGCAGCTTCAAGCCATTCCCCCTCGTCCTATCATCTGTTACCAGGGAGAAGAGGCCGACCCCCACCTCACTACAGCCTCCTCTCAGGCAGTTGTAGACGGCGATCAGGTCTCCCCTCAGCCTCCTCTTCTCCAGACTAAACAACCCCAGTTCCCTCAGCCGCTCCTCGTATGACTTGTGTTCCAGACCCCTCACCAGCTTGGTTGCTCTCCTCTGGACCTGTTCCAGCAAGGCAGCATCTTTCTTGTAGTGAGGGGCCCAAAACTGAACACAGTATTCGAGGTGCGGCCTCCCCAGCACCGAGTACAGGGGCACGATCACTTCCCTGCTCCTGCTGGCCACACCAGTCCTGATACAAGCCAGGATGCCATTGGCCTTCTTGGCCACCTGGGCACACTGCTGGCTCATATTCAGCCGGCTGTCAATCAGTACCCCCAGGTCTTTTTCCACCAGGCAGCTTTCCAGCCACTCTTCCCCAAGCCTGTAGCGCTGCATGGGGTTGTTGTGACCAAAGTGCAGGACCCGGCACTTGGCCTTGTTGAACCTCATACAGTTGGCCTGGGCCCATCGATCCAGCCTGTCCAGGTCCCTCTGCAGAACCCTCCTCCTCGTCAAGCAGATCAATACTCCCACGCAGTTTGGTGTCATCTGCAAATTTACTGAGGGCACACTCAATCCCCTCATCAAGGTCATTGATAAAGATATTAAACAAGACTGGCCCTAGAACTGAGCCCTGGGGGACACCGCTTGTGACCGGCCGCCAACTGGATTTAGCTCCATTCACCACGACTCTCTGGGCTCGGCCAGCCAGCCAGTTTTTAACCCAGCAAAGAGTACATCCATCTAGGCCATGAAATGCCAGCTTCTCCACAAGAATGCTATGGGAGATGGTGTCGAAGGCTTTGCTGAAGTCCAGGTAGACAACATCCACAGCTTTTCCCTCATCTACCAGGCGGGTCACCTGGTCATAGAAAGAAATCAGGTTGGTTAGGCAAGACTTGCCTTTCGTGAACCCATGCTGACTGGGCCTGATCCCCTGATTGTCCTCCATGTGCCTGGTGAGCACCCTCAAGATAAACCGCTCCATAATCTTCCCCGGTACCGAGGTTAGGCTGACTGGTCTGTAGTTCCCCGGATCCTCCTTCCGGCCCTTCTTGAAGATAGGCGTCACATTTGCCAACCTCCAGTCATCTGGGACCTCCCCTGTTCTCCAGGACTGCTGCTAAATGATGGAGAGTGGCTTGGCAAGCTCCTCTGCCAGTTCCTTCAGCACTCTTGGGTGGATCCCATCCGGCCCCATAGACTTGTGGATGTCCAGGTGGCATAGCAGGTCAAAGACTGCTTCCTCCTGGATTAAGGGGGGTTCATTCCCGTCCCCATCTTCCAGCTCAGGAGGCTGGGTACCCTGGGGATAACTTGTCGGGCTGGAGTGGTCTCTCGGGGGGCCACTCATATGCCAGAATCACTGTAACATCAGCCCCACTATCTATAAGCGCTACGCATTTAAATTACTTAGGGCTCTCCCCAGGCCCCAATTGCCCCACTGATATCAAGAGTTCGGGGCGCTTTTGCAATCTCATTAATAGGTTGATGGAGGGAGCCACTGCGGCACTCCTCCCTACTGTGGGATTTTCCCCAGCTCTGTTATCACCTTCTCCTCCTCCATTCTCCCCTCCAGTGCGGTCTGAATGCAGGGTGGGCCCGACCGTTGGTCCTTGCGCGGTCCGATCAGCCGGGCTCCCTGACCACGCCACCCATTTCCCGGCATAGTACAGCCCCGCACTAAGTGCCCTATCTTTCCACATCTCCAACACTGCACCCCATCACGACGTCTTGAGGGCATTCCAGCAGAAACTTGAGGGCAACCCCTCTTCAAATGCCCTATCTGACCGCAACCATGACAACGAGGCTGTATTGCCTGCTGCAGTGCTGCTACTAGAGGCTGCTGAGCGTGGGCGGTCTCTCGCTCTAAGACATGCCTTATCATAGCTGGGAGGGAGGCATCCAACGGGAGTGTGGCCAGAATCTGCTTGCACTGCGGGTTGGCTTGCGCACACGCACACTCACATACCAGCGCCTGCTTAGCCACATCTGGCATACTTGTTGACTCAATGGCTTTTTGTAACCGGGCCAAGAAGGCGGTGAAAGATTCATCAATGCCCTGAGCAATCTTAACCCAGGGCTGCGGAGGCCGGTCATATTTAGAAACACTCAGAAAAGCCCTCGCTGCACATTGGCTAGCAGCACTTATTATTCATCCCCGAAAGGTCGCCTGGTGCTGGGGCGCCACCCACTGCCCTTCCCCCAGCAACTGATCTAAACGCACACCTGCAAGAGGATGATTCGGGTTTGCTGCACTCTCGATTGCCATAGCCTCTGCCTCCCGCCTCATCGCTTCATACTACAGAGCTAGCAGAGGAGGAGGGAGGCACGCTCAAGCTAACTGCTTCGAATCGTAAGGGGGTAAAGGAGTTGCAAAAATACAGTCAAGCAGCATCTGCGACCGGGGACCTTGCAATCCCTCCTCAGAAACCACCTTCTGCAAATCCTTAACTAAGCGGTGATCTAAGGGCTCCCATTCTACTCCCCCGCCCGGGGCCGCCCGAACTGGCATAGTAATCGGAATTTGTTGCCAGTTTACCCCATCCATCACACATTTCTGAGCCACTAACCACCAATTCATGCCAGGCGGGGCAGCTCCCCCTCCCATCGGACCCTCTCGCGCCCGTTGCACAGCCCCTAGCACAGTCTCAATGGCCCCCTCTGCCCCCATCACCAAGCTCCGTAATTTGTCCAACAACTGTTGCATTTCCTTTGCACCCGATTCTGCTCCCCCTGACTCGCCCCCCTCCCCAGCTCGCCCCCTGACACAAATGAAGAGCCGCTCTCCTCGGGCAGCAAAGGAGGCGGAGTCGGCGTAGAAGCACAGGGTCCTCCAGCCGCCTGCTCCGAGGCACTCGAATACGCTGGCAGAGCAGACGGCAGCCGTGAGGGTACTGGGGCAACAGGCTCTTCTTTCGGCGCCACAGGCTCTTCAGGTCCTACGCGATGGATCGGCTTCCCTGGAACCCAGTCAAGATCCACTTTCACCGCAATCAGAGCATCCCACGGCCATCCTGGAAAGCGGACTGGGAATGCACATGGATCCTTGTTCTCGTCATACCGCCTACTGTCACACTCACTCTGCGTCACCCGGTTTTAGGTACCGGAGCCTTGTCTTTAGTCTCTCCCCGAAGTGCTCACTGAGCGGCCAGCCAGACCTCCGTCATCTCAGCTCCCTTCTGCAAAGTTCTCTCAATCGACCCCCAAGTCCCAATATGAGCAATAGCTTCTTTGGAGCCAGCTTTCCTGGCTTCTAAAAGTTCTTTTTGGATTTCAGTGCATTTTTGTTTATTTAAAACCTCACTAGGAATATTAAGTACTAAATGCCGCAACAACCATTGGATGCACGCGGCCCTGGGTTTAGAATGTAGTTCTTCACCCACTTCTTTCACCACCACCTTAAATACCTTAGTAACGGTGTCCTCTACTGTCCACGCCATTTCCCTGGCAAGCCGGCCGCTGCCTGTCCCGCGAGCAGCCGATCACGTTGGGGTCCCCACTTAGTTGGTTCTTGTATCAACTTTAAGGTTACCCGAAGGATCACACAGACACCCTGCTGTCTGTGGGTCAAGGAAACACAGCATACACTGTATGGATGCTCCAAGTGACGCAGTTTATTTTCGAGCTCTAAACTTTATAGCAAAGCCACATTCCAGTCCTGCCAGTCACTGTGTGGTCACGGTGACATCCTCTTGCTCCTCCTCTTCTTGGCCTTGCGGTTACTGCCTACTCGGCTTCTGCATTTCTTGCATTCCACAGTCTATCCCATCCCATGTCATACACCAGCCTCTGGAAAAACTGAACGATATGATGGACTGTTAAAGATTACACTGAAAGCAATGGGTGGTGGAACATTCAAACATTGGGATACTCATTTAGCAAAAGTTACCCGGTTAGTCAACACTAGAGGATCTGCCAACCGAGCTGGCCCTGCCCAGTCAAACCTCTTACGTACTGTAGAAGGGGATAAAGTCCCTGTAGTGCATGTGAAAAATATGCTGGGGAAGACAGTCTGGGTTTCTCCTGCTTCAGGTAAAGGCAAACCCATCCGTGGTATAGCTTTTGCTCAAGGACCTGGCTCTACTTGGTGGGTGATGTGGAAGGACAGGGAATTCCAATATGTACCTCAAAGGGATTTGATTTTGGGTGAAAACAGCCAATGAACTCCATTGTATAACGTTAATTGCTGTATAATACAGTATGTCATCATTTTTACTATTGCTATATATCCTATCAATGGTATAGCAGTAAGAATCACCCAGATAAAGAAGAATGAATTTTGAAGAAACTGAGGAAGTGCAGCGGATGGAACCAGAACTGACTTCAGCAAGCGACAACCCAACACCAGACCCCATCTCTCCTGCCCTGAAAGACTGTTAGGACAGATGGAGCCCAAAACCGTGGACTAAATGAACCCAATGGACATTTTAGAGGGGTGGTCCATAGACTAAGGGAATGCTATCTGTGTATATATTAAAAAAAAAAAATGGGAAGGTGGTGGTGATTAATTGGAATGTATTGTAAGGGTAGGACCTAAGCATGATGTAAATGGTATAGAATAAGGGGTGGATAATGTCCTGGTTACTGCTGGGATAGAGTTAATTTTCTTCATAGTAGCTAGCATAGTGCTGTGTTTTGGATTTAGTACTAGAAGAATGTTGATAACACACTGATGTTTTTAGTTGTTGCCTAGTAGTGCTCAGACTACTCAAGGACTTTTTGAGCTTCTCCTGTTTGGCCAGGTGCATAACAAGCTGGGAGAGAGCACAGCTAGGACAGCTAACCCAAACTGTCCAAAGAGCTATTCCAGACCATATCACGTCATGCTCGAGGGGGGCGGGGGGCGGGGGTTAGTTGGTCGGTTGTGGGGAGAGTGATCGCTGCTCAGGGACTGATCGCAGCTCGGGACGGGCTGGGCATCTGTCGGCAGGTGGTGAGAAGTGCATTGTGCATCATTCCTTTTGTGTATTCTTTATATTCTGTTACCATTCTCATTATTACTATTACTATTATTTTCCCTTATTAAACTGTCTCTATCTCAGCCAATGGCTCTAACCTTTTTTTTTTTTTTCTTTCCTGATTCTCTCCCCCATCCCACTGAGGGAGGGGGGGAGTTAGCAAGCGGCTGCGTGGTGCTTAGTTGCCAGCCAGGTTAAACCACGACAGTTGTTAACGGATCAAGGGAGATTATCCTCCCCCTCTACTCTGCCCTGGTGAGACCCCACCGGGAGTACTGTGTCCAGTTCTGGGCTCCCCGCTTCAAGAAAGATGGGGAACTCCTAGAGAGAGTTCAGAGAAGAGCAACAAGGATGATCAAGGGACTGGAGCATCTCCCCTATGAGGAAAGGCTGAGAGAGTTGGGCTTGTTCAGCCTGAAGAAGAGAAGACTGAGAGGGGACCTCATCAACACCTACAAATATCTTAAGGGTGGATGTCACAAGGGTGGAGCCACTCTTTTTGCAGTGGTGTCCAGTGACAGGAGAAGGGGCAATGGTTACACACTGAAACATAAGAGGTTTAATTTGAATATGAGGAAAAACTTCTTTACTCTGAGGGTGACAGAGCCCTGGAACAGGCTGCCCAGGGAGGCTGTGGAGTCTCCTTCTCTGGAGATGTTCAAAGCCTGCCTGGATGATGTCCTGTGCAACCCGCTCTAGGTGAACCTGCTTTAGCAGGAGGGTTGGACTACACAATCTCCTGAGGTCCCTTCCAACCCTTGACATTCTGTGATTCTGTGTAACGCCTGCCTTGGCTTGCAATTTCATTTCACTAGTGTGTCCTCATCAAGGAAGCCTCAGACCTGGCTGGATAGGAGCAAGCTCAAGGAGAAGGACCTGGGCATGACAAGGGATGCCGTAGGAGCCAGTAGTGTTAAGCATGAATATGGCCATGTGCACATTGGGTTGTACCGGGAGGAGCATGGCCACCCAGGCAAGGAGTTATTTCCACCTTGATTCAGCACTGCTGTGGACGCATCTGCAATAGTGTGTCCTCCTGTGGGACTCCCTATTCTGGAGGAGTGGAGAGGAGCTGGAAAGGGTCCAGAGGTCAGCTAAGATGGGGTTAGGAGCTGTGTGGAGAGGCTAAGAGATGTGGGCTTCTTTGGCCAGGCGAGGTGGAGGCTTGGGAAAGTATAGTAGGAGCTTGGGACAGCTTGAAAGTTGCTTTCAGGAGCAATGGCCCATGTTTTGGAAGTGGGGAAAAGCATGAGAAAGGAAAACCATCAGAAACTTCAGATATGGAGATCAATCCTGGGTATGAGGAGACAGAACTGTCACTCTGAAGGTAGTGCTGTGGTGCAGCAGGTTGCTCAGAGGGAGCCTGGATTAGTCCATGACTTTGTGTTTGTTGTGGTTTAACCCAGCTGGCAACTAAGCACCACGCAGACGCTCGCTCACTCCCCCCCCCTCCCTCAGTGGGATGGGGGAGAGAATTGGAGAAAAGGAAAAAAAGTAAGACCCGTGGGTTGAGATAGAGACAGTTTAATAAGAGACAAGAATAAAATAACAATAACAATAACAATAATAATAATAATAATAATAATAATAATAATGGTAAGAAAATATACAGCATAAAGAAAACAAGTGATGCACAATGCAATTGCTCACCACCCGCTGACCGATGCCCAGCCCGTCCCGAGCCGCGATCACTCCCCCCGAGCCGCGATCACACCGTCCGAGCTGCGATCACTCTGCCCGCAACCGACTGACCGACTAACACCCCCCCCCCCGAGCATGCCGTTATATGGTATGGAATAGCTCTTTGGACAGTTTGGGTTAGCTGTCCTAGCTGTGCTGTACTCCCAGCTTGTTATGCACCTGGCCGAGCAGGAGAAGCTCAAAAAGTCCTTGAGCAGTCTGAGCACTGCTTGGCAACAACTAAAAACATCAGTGTGTTATCAGCATTCTTCTGGTACTAAATCCAAAGCACAGCACTATGCTAGCTTCTGTGAAGAAAATTAACTCTATCCCAGCTGAAACCAGGACAGTGTTTCAAGGAACATCCAGAGAGGACTGAGAGACAAGAGCAGGGCCGTGCCAGGAGGAGAACAAGGTGGGGAAGTGGGTGGGATGTCTACAGTGTGCAGGGAAACAGGCACAGGCATGGGACAGTCGAGGATGGCCTGTGGTGGAGATGGCTGAGGGTGCTGCCAAGGCTGAAAGGCACCAACAGGACTGAGGTCTTTGTCTCCTTGGCTATGGATGGTGTCTCTGCCACCAAGGCCTATGAGGACATACACTGTCCTCATGACACTGAGGCCTCATTTCCCCTTGGCATCCCTGAAGAGGGTGGGAGGTGTCATACTCTTGTCCTTCACTCTGCATCTCACACCCCACATCCCACTGTCCCAGGAAGAGCCCTGAGCCATCCATGATGGACAGGATGTCCCTTCTCAGGCACTGGGATCAAGCCTTGCCCTTTCTGTTTTGTAAAACACATCAAGACTTTACTCAGCATCAGAGCCACCTGCACTTTTCCTGCCTGTCATCACTGCCTCCAACTTTCTGCACTAACAAGTCCATGGGGAGGCTGTCTTGGTAATGGCCCTCAGTGGGACTCACTAATACTTCAAGAAACTTCAGCATTTGCTTCTGACTTTGACTCCTTGAGCAGTTTGTGCAATTTCCTCTCAGCATTGCAGGTTCATGGACACAGCACCAAAACCACCATGGGGCTCGTTACAAGGCAGAGAGCCCTCAAGTGCTTTGTCTCTTCCCATAGTTTTCTTCAAGTGTTCAAGACTTCCACAGCTAATTGCAGAGGTTTTAGGGACAGTTGTTAAAGAGGAAGAGTTCAATAAGCTTTTAAGATTTTCTTTAAAGGATTTTTACTTTTTAAGGTAATTTTAAATTATTTTTTCACTTTACAGAGGAAGTGGTAGCAGCATTCTCCAACTGACATTTATCCCAAGGATCACCTAAGCAGATATTGGCAGGTAGTAGAGGCAGACCCTTGAGGCCAGACACTCTATGGACAGCCTTGTTCCCCACCTACCCAACCCTGTTACTTCGCTGATCAGCCGCTGAAGTCTGCAGCTGGAGGTTACAGCTCCTTGGCAGCAATTCCCACCCGCTTTCCTCTGACAACTGCCTGCACACAGGCACCGGAGGACTTCTCCTCATCAACAAAACCAGCAGTTACACATGAGGCAATTCAATAAGCTTTGAAACACTCTTCTCAACTGTATGCCAAACCCAAGCTGCACCTCATGACATCCACCTTCCACCAGGGATATCTGTACAAGAACTGTGTTAGGCAGAGAGCTGGGAAAGGAGAGATACAAACATAATTAAGGAGTTGACTCAAGAGTTCATTAGGCTTCTCAGAGATGAGGCAAGTTTCTAACTCCCTGAAGCTCAAAGCAGCTACCAGATAGTGTAGAGGTATCTGAATGGACAAAGAGCAAGGGGAGGTGGAGAGCCATGGCAAGTGCATGGTCATTTAACTGGGAGAGGTTTTTCATCTTTCCAGGCAGAGCTCAGTTATCTGACCACAAACACTGATTGCCACCTTTGGAGGCTCCAGTGTATCTGAGGTGTTTGCCTGGGACCGGCAGATCTCTCAGAGGACCCGCTGGAGACCACAGCCACTCAGAAACTGCAGGTGGAGGTTGGCAGAGGGTGCCAGGGTGTCAACACTGGCACCAGGTGTCTGTGTCCCTGTATCTGAAGAAATTTTTGTCCTACATCGCACCCCAGCTCTGAAACATCACTTTGTCAAAACAATGACACAAAATCACCCCAAAAAATGGTGTATTCAACTAAAAGAAAGCAAAACCACAAAGGCTTTTAAAAGCACCTCAGAGTGTATCCAGGTACAGGACTTTCAGGCGGTTCAATCTCAATGCAAGAAGTTTCAGGTATAAAGCAGAGACGGCTGAGGCAGTGCTTCCCTGGAGTTCACCTGCCTTGAGCTGGATGGCTACACACAGCACAGGAGGACTCTTGCCCAATAAACCCCTATTCTGTTGTTATCAGAAATAGGGCCTAGTGTGCCTCGGAGACTCTTGCTTACTGTGCTCCCGCCTTGCACCACCGTGTCTTCTTGGAAACGTCACCGTAGGCAGTAGGAGTCTGTTACACCCTCCCCAACAAATCCCTCCATTCTGCAGGGTAAACAGGCCCAGCTCCTTCAGCTCCTCCTAACAGAGCAAGTGCTCCAGCCCTGGCCATCTCTGTGGTCCCCCACAGAATTTTTTTTGCCCTCCGTCTTGCCAATGTCCCTCTGGCACTGCGGGGCACCAAAACCTGGGCAAGGGTTCTGGATGTGGTGTGACGAGTGCTGAGCAGAGGGAGTTAATCACTTCCCCTCTTTGTGCTCCTGCTCAGACAGCCCAGGATGCTGATGGCCACCTTTGCTGATGGCTCATGTTTTGCCTAAGGTAACTCAAAGACCACCAGAGCATTTCCCAAAAAAGCTGCCGCCCACCCAGGCAATCCTTGGTCTATGGCATCGCATGGCCTTAGTCTGCTGTAGGGGCAAGACTTTGGATTGGTCCTTCTTGGATATCATGGGGTTTCCATTGCCCCATACTTCCAGCCGGTTGAGGTAACTTGGGATGGCAGCCCTGCCCTCCACTCTAGTGTCTCCTCTCCTCACTGTGGTGTCTTCTGCAAATGTTATGAAAAACCAACTTCTCATTTCTGCCAGGTCATTCAAACCACATTAAACGGGGCAGGTTGCAGGATAGAGCGCTGCAGGACCCTATGAGCTGAATGCCTCCCGGCAGAGGACCACACATTAACCTCATCCCTCCAAGCCCCACTGTCCAGTTGCTATTTTACCCATCTACCTATCTACCCATGCAGACTATAATATCCAAAGCTGGACACAAGAATATTGTGGGGGATGATGCCAAAAGCCTTGCTGATGACCAGGTACAAGACCACCACGGCTCTCCCCACACGCAGCAACCCTGTCTCATCACATGAAGCAAAGACGATGTCCAGGCACAATCTCCCCAGGGTAAACCCAGTCGCCTTCTCTTTCAGACACGCAGAAATGGATCCAAGTGGACACGCTCTGGGGCCCAGCCTTTCCTCCCCTGCATCATCCATTGGACATTTTGGAAAGGTGCGTGCAATGTTTGGGTGCTGCAAGTCATCAAGGGGTTCCCTCAGTCTCCATGACTTTTCAAAGCTGATGGAGAGTGACCTCACTGTCACACTCTCAGCAGAAATGGGATCTGATCATTAAGAGGGATGAGGGTCATTAAAGTCCCCAGTAAGAGCTGGAGTCATGGATATGGAGATTTCCTTGGGTTGCTTAAATAAGCCTTTCTCCACTTCCTAAGCAGGTTCTTCGTCTGCCCCCACAATGTCACACTAACAGGCCTTTCCTCTGACCCTCACTCATAAGGGCTCACTCAACCTGTTGCACACCCCACAGAGGAGCTCTCTACATAAGACAAGCTCCTGCAGATGGAGGGCAACCCCTCCTGGCCATTCCATCCTGCCTCTCCTGACAAGGCCCCATGCAAACTGCAGCACCACCAGCAGTGTCAGCTGTCCCACCACACCTCGACACTTCTTCCATCAATGTCAAAACTCTATGAGGGCACATGGGAGCCCAGTTCACCCTGTCTGTGCCTCAGGCTGAGGCCATTGCTGCCTGTTTGGGCTGCAGCACCTCAGCTGTGGCACCGGGGCCAAGCTCAGGCTTGTCACAAGCAAACCTGGTAGCAAGCGCCCAAGACCCCATGTGTGCAAATGCTGTGCTTGAGAGCAGAGACATGCTGGATGTGATGGCAGATGGCAAATGAAGAAGAAATGGGGAACCCACAAAGACAGCAAAGACCAAGGCCAGAGAAAAGCAGAACTGGGCTGCACACCGTGGCAGGAGAGGGCTTTGCTGCCTAGAGTGTCTCTGCTGCCCCTGAGTGCCTGTGGTGGAGGTGAAGCTGACCTCCAGGAGGAACAAGGTGTTGCTGAAAATGTCCTTGGCTTTGGATGTGCTGTCATCCAGGAACACTGTGAAAACCATTAGACCCTTCCTTGAGGGCTGAGCAAAGGACTCCTGACAGTTTGGGAGTAGACAAATGATAGGAGACCCCAGTGGGATGGGCTTTCTATTCATAAACTGCTCTGTGTCAGCTGGATGCACTTGGGTCATTGCTGGCCTCACTGCAGTGGTGGGATTGCTGGCCAACAGAAACCAAATCTCTCTGAGATGTCCTCTGGGCTTGCACAAAGGCATTGGAAGTGCCTGCAGCGCTGCCTGGGATGTCTGCCTCTGAGCAGGGATGGCTGTGCCTGCCAGCCACATGCAATGGTGCTGGAGAGTGCCGGCATCTCAGGCCTGTGTGTGACCATTGAGAAGCTGCCTGGAATTAGATTAGGCCTTGTAGGTGTGTCCATGAAAGAACTGCCATCACAGTCATTGGACATCTGGGAAACAGAGCTGATGGAGAAGAGGAAGAGAGGGACTCACAGAATCACGGAATCACAGAATCTCAAGGGTTGGAAGGGATCATCCAGTCCAACCCTCCTGCTAAAGCAGGTTCTCCTAGAGTATGTTACATAGGACTTCGTCCTGGTGGGCTTTGAATATCTCCAGAGAAGGAGACTCCACAGCTCCCCTGGGCAGCCTGGGCCAGAGCTCTGTCACCCTCAAAGTCAAGACGTTCTCCCGCATATTCAACTGCAACCTCTTATGCTTCAGTGCCCGTTGCCCCTCTTCCTGGCACTGGGCACCACTGAGAAGAGTCTGGCTCCATCCTCATGACATCCATCCTTAAGATATTTGTACGTGTTGATGAGATCCCCTCTCAGTCTTCTCTTCAGGCTGAACAAGCCCAACTCTCTCAGCCTTTCCTCACAGGAGAGATGCTCCAGTCCCCTAATCATCCTAGTTGCTCTCCTCTGAACTCTCTCTAGGAGTTCCTCATCTTTCTTGAACCGGGGGGCCCAGAACCGACTCAGCTCTGTTTGGTCATCTGACTAACTCTGTAGGCTGCTGTGGGCACAAGGAATAGGAAGCGTTTAGTTGTCCTAAGTGTAAACATCTACTGTCATTTCATCTACCAAAGGAATTCCCCACTGGGCTCCAAGGTGCTGCCCCCAGATGCTGCCCTGTCTCTCAGCATTGCTCCATTAGAGCTTGCAGTCACCTGCATGTATCATGGACAAACCCTGGTGTCACCTTGAATGTCACCAGGTGTTTGCACCTGAATAACTCCCTCCATCTCTATTAATTAGTTGCCTATTTTGTGCACACATGAACTGAGGCAAGAGGAATCCCACCTCCTCTGGGTTTGCGGCCTGCACGAAAGGAAGGTGAGTCCTCTTCATGACCTGGGACTGCAAACCCGCAACTGAGATGCCTTGATTGACTCATCTGCATCCCTTCCCTCAGCAGGGGTCAAAGAGATCACTCACTGTCACTCTCTGGATGTCCTGTCTAATGATGGACAAGGAAAGGCGACTCTCATGCCTAATTGTGTCTTTGACAGGAGCAATCACACCGCAGGAAAGAAGTGTCTCTCCCCAGGTGAGGGAGGGAACATCAGGGATGACTTCAGCCTGTGTCGCAGCAGGTTCCCCTGGAGCGCCAGGGACACCTGGAGGGAGCCCCGAGGGGCAGAGCAAGTGCTGCCTTCGGCTGGTCCTCTGCCGCTGAGCTGGGCTGGGCTCCTGGGATGGAGGGAGCTCATGACAAGTGGGCAGCGCTGCCGAGAGACAGCTCTGCGCAGGATCAGCTCCTCTGCAAAGCGCAGCAGGGTTGAGGACACTTCCTGCAGGCAGCAAGGGGAGAGGAGTGAGGCAGAGGGAGGTTAAAGGCAGTCTGGGGTGGGAGGATGATGAGAGCTCACTCTAGGAGAAATTTTTACAGCCCACTATATGGTAAGTCTCTTGATGCAGGGCATTGAATCTGGTGTTCCTGGAGGCATCTCCTAGAGCTGGTAAATCCCACAGCCTGTAGGTTCTGGGAGGAGGATTCTCACAGTTTCCCTAGCGTAGAGGAGGAGGATGTGCTTTTGAGCAGGGCTTCCCAGCTGCACTGTCAGTAGGATGGGAATGCTGGTTTCTTTGAATTGGGGATGACCGTAGGGGTGCAATGCTGGGTGTGCAGCCAGTGCTGCCTAAGGTTGTCCTTCCGAGGAGGGTCCCCGCATTTTTGGGGATCACCAGCGCATTTCCAAGGAGACTTTTCAAGAAGATGGTGAAAGTGGGGATTACTTGAATGGGAAGGAGTCTGTGCTTTGAGATTTGTCCTGTTGCTTGGCTGTAGTGGAAGTGGGAGATGAGAATATATTTTTTCCTGCTCTTGAGACGATGCAGAGATCCCCATTGTCTTGAGGACTTATCTGAGCTTCTTGTTAGTCCCTGTACAGACAGAGATGCCCCTGTAGGAGTTCCCTGCTACCAGGACGGGTTTGCAGAGCAGAGCTGAGCACACAGGGAGTGGGACGGGGCTCTCTTTTTTTTTGAGCACTGACAAGGAAGAGACTTGGGCGCAGGCAGCAGAGATGCTGTCAAAGAGCAAGACAGAGGAGATCTGCTAGAATTTGTTGGAGGGGGGGTTCAGACACGTCCTTGCTATCCCCTGCAGTGCAATCCCCTTCCCTGGAGCAACTCCCTGCTCTCCTCTCCCACACAGGGTTGATCACCACCTTCAGTGTCACAAGGACATGGCTATCAGTTGCCTTCCCAGCAGCCTGGCAACAAAGGGGGGTGAGGTTTTGGGTTCAGCTGAGACACCAGCGCTGCGGGTCCTGTCATGCAGATTTCTCCATGGAGGGAAAGCAACAAAACCTCTTCCCAAAATCTTGGGCTTTGGACACTACCATGTGTGAGGGTTTAAAAGCTCTGACCCTCCCTTCACAAAAACCCATCCTGAGGACATTTGACTTTTTGCCTGGCGGGAAGTGCTGAGCTGCAGGCTGCCCTCAAGTACAGCAAAGCTCTCCTCTGGCATCACTGTGTTTTCCAAGTGCCCAACAGAGAAGACACCATGGGGCTGATGCCCGGGAAATGCTGCTGGGTGGCTGTAGGTGGGCAGCTGTCATTAGCCCTTGCTGTCCCTGGTTGGGAGGGCAGAGCTGAGATCTTACTCAGGTACAATGGGCTGAGGGCTTTGGAGATCTGCACTTGGACACTGGATTCCTCTGCTCCCAGCAGTGCCCTGTTTCTTTTGGGGGAACCCCCCAAGTGTGATAGTCCTGGAGCTTAAAAAGTTGTCAGCACAAGGCACTGAGCCCAGGGCTGATGGACAGAGCGGCTGTCCTCCCTCTGCACTCAGGGACAGTCCCTTTGCCTCTCAGGGCCCCCAGATTTCCTTGGCAGTGCATCAGAAATGCCAGGGATTTCTGCATGAAAACCACTCCTGAGCTGTGGTGGGTCAACTGGAAGAGAAAGCACAAAACAAAATCCCAACTGCTCTGCTATTCAGGAGAGAACTGAGATCACCCTGTGTTCCTTTTTTTCCTATTCTTGTAGGGCAGAACAGACTGCTGCAGAGATCACAGCATATCCTGCTGCTCCATGGGACATCCTCAGCCAGCCTGAACCAAAGGGCATGAAAGGAACTTGCAAAAGTCTTCCTGAAAGGAGAGAGGAAGTTTATAGTGGTGAAAATTGAATAGATTTTGCTCAGATAAAGCTATTTTAACTTAATAATGCATTTTCCTGCTAGAACAGGTCCGCATGTCTAGAGGAAGAAAATGTCCAACAGCAGTTCCATGACTGAGTTCTTCCTCCTGGCATTCGCAGACACACAGGAGCTGCAGCTCTTGCACTTCTGGCTCTTCCTGGGCATCTACCTGGCTGCCCTCCTGGGCAACGGCCTCATCATCAGCACTGTAGCCTGCAACCACCACCTCCACACCCCCATGTACTTCTTCCTCCTCAGCCTCTCCCTTCTTGACCTGGGATCCATCTCTACCACTGTCCCAAAAGCCATGGCCAATTCTCTGCAGCACACCAGGGCCATCTCCTACACAGGATGTGCTGCACAAGTCTTTCTGGTTATGTTTTTGATGTCAGCAGAGTATTGTCTTCTCACCGTCATGGCCTATGACCGCTACGTGGCCATCTGCAAGCCCCTGCACTACGGGACCCTCCTGGGCAGCAGAGCTTGTGCCCACATGGCAGCAGCTGCCTGGGGCAGTGGCTTTCTCAACTCTCTCCTGCACACGGCGAATACATTTTCATTACCCATCTGCAAGGGCAATGCTCTGGACCAGTTCTACTGTGAAATTCCCCAGATCCTCAAGCTTGCCTGCTCAGATGCCTACCTCAGGGAGGCTGGGCTTATTCTGGTCAGTGTCTTTCTGGGTTTTTGTTTCATTTTCATTGTGCTGTCCTATGTGCAGATCTTCAGGGCTGTGCTGAGGATCCCCTCTGGGCAGGGGTGGCACAAAGCCTTTTCCACATGCCTCCCGCACATGGCTGTGGTCTCCCTATTTCTCAGCACTGGCACATTTGCCTTCATGATGCCCCCCTCCATCTCCTCCCCATCCTTGGACCTGATGGTGGCTGTTCTCTACTCAGTGGTGCCTCCCGTGGTGAACCCCCTCATCTACAGCATGAGGAACCAGGAGCTCCAGGATGCTGTGTGGAAACAGATGACTGGATTGTTTTCCTGAAGCAATAAAATTCTTCTGCACAGCAGCTATAATGTAACTCATTGCAGGCTCAGCTTGTCTTCTGTGGTTTTTTTCTTGGTGGTGATTTTTTACATCTGGTAATGTTGTTGTCCCCTTTCTAATTCACTGTCTGCTTTCTTTTCCTGACTGAGTGGCTGCATAAGTGAGAAGCCAAACACTTTATGTGTTTAAACAAAATAAAGGGCCTTTCAGTGACCTTTTTTTTTTCCTGAGATCTTTCCTCCAATGACTTTTTGGAGCTGCAGGGCAGTTCCTGTCTGCACAGCTGGAGGGGAAAAGAGTCCCAGCATGGCAGGACTTTCAGAGACCACCAGTGCTTTGTCTTCCAAATATTTTCTCTTTACATATGTGTTGGTGTAAGGCCTGAATACTCTTGCTACTTGGTCACAGTCATGCTGCATGGTAGTCCTCTGACCGTAGGCAGGGACAGGTAATTGTCAAATCTGTGACCAAGCTGGCCTCCATAACAGCATTTCCATAAAGAAAGGTGATCTCTTCAGGGCAATGCTTGAAGGCTTAGGTCTTCTGCCAATGTTTCTCTCAAGAATATGCTCAAGAAAGTGGCCCGCAGATGAAAGCACCAGTGTAGAGCTAAACAATGTGAGCGTGCAGGGGTGGGGCACACAGCAGTGTCCTTGCACAGCCAGGCCTCCTGCAAGAGACCTGAATGACCAGCAGATGAGGGTTCTGGTCTGTGCGCGTGTTTGCTGAACACCCTGGAGGAGCTGCCCCAGGGCAATCATCCTGGACTCACCCCTGTCCTGATTTCGGCTGGGATAGAGTTAATTTTCTTCATAGTAGCTAGCATAGTGTTGTGTTTTGGATTTAGTGCTAGAAGAATGTTGATAACACACTGATGTTTTTAGTTGTTGCCAAGTAGTCCTTAGACTACTCAAGGACTTTTTGAGCTTCTCCTGCTCAGCCAGGTACATAACATGGTGGGAAGGAGCACAGCTAGGACAGCTAACCCAAACTGACCGAAGAGCTATTCCATAGCATACAATGTCATGCTCGGGGTGAGTTAGTCGGTTGGTCGGGGGGAGAGTGATCACGGCTCGGGGGGAGTGATCACAGCTGGGAGAGTGATCGCTGCTCGGGACAGGCTGGGCATCGGTCAGCAGGTGTTTTATATATTCAGTATATTCTTTTACTATTATTATTATTACTATTGTTACTCTTTTTCCTTATTAAACTTTCTCTAACTCAACCCAAAGGTCTTACTTTTTTTTTTTTTTTCCTGATTCTGTCCCCATCCTACTGAGGGAGGGAGGGAGTGAGCGAGCGGCTGCGTGGTTCTTAGTTACCAGCTGGGGTTAAACCACCACAGCCCCTCACAACCACTATTTCCAGCTCTGGCCTCTCACCCCAGCTTGGAGAGGTTCTTTGTACCTCCATGGAAGGACACTGAATGAGTAGGTCAGAAGTCCACATTTGCATTGTACAGATGAGATGCAAGCATCACATCACGTATGTGAGGTGAGGGGAACCTGAGTGAGCAAAAACATCAGCCATTCCTTGGGGTTTCACTGAAGACCTGTGGGACACACAGTGCCTTGAGGTCACTTCATGTTGGGAGTAAAATCCTATGGAAATCTGACTGAATGCTTCCATGAACTGAGGACCCTTTGTCCAGTCCTCATGCTGGAGGACATCTCAGAGGAGTGCAGAGCAGGGTGATTCACCACAGGGCTGAGGTGCCTCCCATCCTCTGGGAGTGGCAGCAGGAGGCCAGAGAGACACAAGGACTCCTGTGGTGCACTGCCTCTGTGTGTAAAAGGGAGTAACTTTGAACAACCCTGGTTGCATCAGGAGTCCACAAGGAGAGCTCCGATGTGGACGTCTGTCATAACCCTGGCATTTCTGTGTGTGACTTCAGGAAAAAACCTTACTGTCCCAGTGAGATTCTCCTCAGCTGCCATGGACAGGCTCATTGCAAGTGTTCCTGTCCGCTGCATTACCCTTGCCCGTGATTCTGGGTTGTGCTCTCAAAAGGGGCAGAGAAATCAGAGCTGTTGGGGGTCCTTGGAAAAGGGAGATGTCAATCCCATCTTCAAGAAGGGCAGGAACAAGAACTGGGAGAATTACAGGCTGGTCAGCCTACATCTGTCCCTGGGGAGGGGATGGGACATGTCCTCTTGCAGACGTTTGCAGGCACCTGAAGGACAACAAAGGGATTGCTGAAACAAAATGGACGGGGGAAGAAACACATGCTGTGTACATGGAATTTGGCAAGGCCTTTGGCATGGTCTGCTGTGATGTCATTATCACCAGATTAGTGCTATCTGGGCTGAAAAAGTGGACGTTGGGTGGGAAGTTGTCTGGACGATCAGGCCCAAATGTCATCAGTGGTCCAAAGTCCTCTGTGCAGGCAGCTACTAGTGGCAGTCCTCAGTGACCAGCACTTGGGCCAACACTGTGGAACATATTGATCATCCCCCGGTAGGGTGTGTTGGAGTGAACTTTCAGCTCTTTTGTGGATGAAGCAAATCTGGGCGGAGGCCTTGAAGAGCCTCACCTGGTCCACCCTGCCTTGAGCAGGAGAGTGAGGCAAGGTGATGTTCAGGGCTCTCTTCAAACCTGAGTTATTCTACGATTCAGTGAATCTTTCCCTTGGAGATGTTCTTGAAGACAGAACGGGTGGAGGAAGAAGAAGATTAAAAAAAAAAAAAGAAGAGGCAGAAGAGATATAAAACGTGTCAAGAGAAATGCAGCAGTTCCTGTGAAGAATGTTTCTCCACTCAAATCGTTACTAGGAAATATCTTTGATAAATATGATAAAACAAGCATTCCTTTATCTGGTCAGGTCCTGGGCTGTAAGGAGCAGGATGGATAGGTATGGTATGATGAGGTCAATGGTGTCTCAGAAACTCCCAATCCAGGAGGAAGCAGATGTCTGTGAAGGGGCTTGTGAGGGCAGTTCTGCCTCTGGAGGTGATAGGCCAGCAGCAGGAACATGGTGTGGTGCTGTGCTACGTGCCCCACAACCCCCCCACCTGACCTTTTTCCCATAACCCTGCTCAAGCAATAACCACCAGTGGCGGTCATGATGGATGCCTCTGGACTTGATGGATGCATCCAGCTCCAAGGGGATTTGGGGAAGACAGATAACAACACAGTAGCCAGCGTCTGATTTATGGCACAGTGTCCAACTAACCACAGTGCTGGTCAGTGTCTGGCTCAAGTCAGTCAGTATGACTGCCAGCCACTTATCTTACCCCCATCAGTAGTGAGCAGCCCAAGAGCCCTTTGAGCTCTCCTGCACAGCAGCGGGCTGTGCAGCAGGATCTCCCCTTGAGCAGGGACACCTCTCAAGGTCAGTCCTCAGGGTTGAGAGATTCCTTGCCATAAATGATTCTCGATAAGTGGCTCACAGCATGCTAACTCTGAACCCTTGGCTAAGCGATATAAAGGATTGATTGCGCATATCTAATCCTTTAGACATAAACCACTGACCAAGTCTGGGACCAGTACTGGATCCAGCCGCACTTGGACTCCCCTCTGAGGAAGGAGTTTAGAAAGCAAGGGGGTCCTTTCTGAACCTCATGACTCAATGGGAGGGTCTCCCTGACCGTGTTCTCTGACCCTGCCCTCTCTGCAGTAAATAACCTAGTGTGCCTTGACATCGAATCTTGTTAATCAACGGTCAGTTTTACCATTGAACCTTGTTACCTCGCTGCTTTATATCCATAAAGTATATTTTTTCTTCTCTCACCCTCCCATCTGCGACACCATCCTTGTACCCCCCATGCAAACAGCCCATCTCTCTACCTCCCTGGCGCTGGTTTGGCTTCCTTTGTACCTTCATTTAGTGCTTCTCAGCTTGTCGCCATGGGAATCCCTCCCCTGGTCAGCAATTCCATTAAGCTAGCAGGTCCTCATATTCTCCATCTTGTCCTGCAATTCCTCACGCTGTTATCCTCTCAGAGGCATGACAACATCTGGTGGACCATCTGTATGAACACATTGAAAGCTGTCCAAAATGAGCTTCAATCCAGGAGGACCTAGGGAAATTCTGGGAAGTTGTCAATAGAAGCCTCACGATGTTTTAGAAGGAGAAGTGTCACGTGCTTTTTTGGGGGGACAGAATAACCCCAAACCTGAGGTGTGGCTGGGACCTGAACCGCTCAGGAGTGACCCTGAGGAGAAGGGCCTGGGCATTCCAAGGGATGGCACATGGATGAGTGGCACATGCTCACAGTTACTAAGGCGAACTGAACAGGGCTTCATTAGGCAGAGCATGACCAACCAAACAAGAGTAATCACACCCCCTTGACTCAGCACTGGTGTGGCCACATCTGGACTCCGGTGTCTGCATGTGGGACTCCCCAGTCTTGAGGAATGCGGAGGAATGGGAGAGGTTCCAGAGGAGACCTGCCAGGATGGGGTTTGTGGCCTGTGTGGAGAAGCTGAGGGACGTGGGCTTCTTTAGCTTTGTGAAGTGGAGGCTCAGGCCTCTAGAATAGCCTGATGCAACTGCTTGAAGTGCAGTTTCAGAGATGATGGATCTTTTCTTGGCAGTGGGAAGAGAGGGAAAACTTGTAAAAGTACAGGGTCAGCAGTTTCAGACTTGAGGGGATGTATAAGAAGCCTCATTCAGAGGGTATCGTTGTGGTGCAAGAGGTCACCCAGAGGGAGCCTGCATCAGCCCATGGCTTGTGTTTTTCAAGAAACAGCCAGTGATGTGTAGAGAGACATCAGGGAGGGTCTAGAAATGTCAGGGTGAGAGCTGATGGTAAAGCAAGATGGGTGTCTACAGCATGCAAGGAAAGAGCTGCAGCCATGGGACAGTATGGGACAGCCTGCAGTTGAGATGGCCAAGGGCTCTGGCAAGGCTGAAAGGCCACACAAGACCAAGGTGTTAGTGCCCTTGGCTAGGACAGTTGCATCTTCCACTGAGGCCTACCAGGAGAAACTGGATTTGGAGTCTCTGGTCTTGGTTTCCTCCTCACCCCTTCTTGGGGAGACCAGGAGGTGTCAGAGAATTTTCCTACACTTGGTCTTGCTCACCCTCACACCCCACTGCCCCCAGAAAGAGCCCTGAGGTGGGACAGCATCTGCCTTCCCAGGGCCTGTGGGTCAGGGCTTGGCCTTTCTGATTTATAAAACAAGGCAAGGGTTTTCCCACCGTTACAGTCACCTACACAGTGCCTTTGCCTGTTTACAATCATGCCCTCCAATTATCTGCCCTAATGAGTCCCTGGGGAAGCTTTGTCAGTAACGACCCTCACTGGGGCCCATTAATACTTCAAGGTACTTTGAGTTTTGCTTCTGGCTTCTTGAGAAGTTTTTTCAATGTTCTCTCAGTAGCTGAGCTTCATGGACTCAGCACCAAATACACCGTGGGGCTTATTAAAATACAGAAAGCCATCATGAGCCATGCCTCTTCCTTTAATTTCCTTCAAGTCTTCAAGGCTTGTACAGCTGATTAGAGACATTTCATAGTGCAGTTCAAGAGGTGGATTTCAATGAGCATTTAATAAAGGAGGGGTTTTGCTTTTTAAAGGGCATTTTCCATTATTTTTCAATCTCCCAAAGAAGTGATTGCAGCACTCTCCAGGTGGCATTGATGCAGAGAGTGTCTTGAGGAGGTTTCAAGCAGTAGGAGAAACCATCCCATGAGGTCTCACACTGTATGGACAACTTTGCTCCTCACCTCCCCAGCCTCACCATTTCTGTCCTTGGTCGCCTGGGAAGGAATGATCTGAATGAATGAATCACTCTTCCTTGCATCAGACTTCTCCACTGAAGTCTTCAGGTGGATGTTACAGCTCCATTGCACCATCTTCCCCCTGCTCTCCTTAGAGAACTGAATGCACACAGGCACAAAAGAATTTTACTTGTCAGTAAATAAAATTAAAGCATGATCAGTTTTCATAAACAATAAAATACACTCCTCAGCTGTATGCTAATACAAGCTGCCTCTAATGAGGTCACCTTTCTGCAAGAGATAATCTTAGGAGAAATATTTTAAATAGGTAGATAAAAAACAAGAGAGAGAAACATAATTAAAGAGTTGGCTAAGGAGACAACTAGACTGAAGAAAGACAGGAAAGCTATTAACTTCCTGAAGCTCAGAGCAGCAGCTGGCAAGCTGAGAGGAATCTGAACGAACAAGTCATAGATTCACAGATTTATAGAATATCTCAAAATGGTTCAACAGGACTTTCCCTTTGTGAGCCCATGCTGATTACATTGTCCTTTACAAAAAAGCATGGAATATCTCAAGTGAGAAGGACTCCTTAGGATCATTATCCAACTGTCTGCTCCTCACAGGACTCCCTACCACTAAACCATATGAGCAAGAGGATCCTCCAGACACTCCCTGAACTCTGACAGGTATTTGGTGCTGTGACCACTTCCCTGGGAGCCTGTTCCAGTGACCGACAACCCTCTCAGTGATTAAATTTATCCCAATGTCCATCCTGAACTTCCCCTGATGCAGCTTCATCCCATTCCCTTGTGTCCTGTCGCTGGTCACCAGAGAGAGGAGATCAGCACCTCCCCCTCCGCTGCCCCCTTGAGGAAGGTGGTGACTACGATGGGGTCTCCCCTCAGCCTTCTCTTCTCCAAGGTGAACAAGCCAAGTGACCTCAGTCGCTCCTCCTAAGTCTTGCCCTCGAGAGCCTTCACCATCTTGGTCACCCTCCACTGGACACACTCTCATAGTTTGATGTCCTTCTTTTATTGAGGCACCCCAAACTGCACACAGGGCTTGAGGTGGGGCCACACCCATGCAGTGCAGAGTGGGACAATCCTCTTCCTCAACTGGCTCGCTGTGCTGTGTTTGATGCACCCCAGGACACGGTTGGCCCTTTGGGCTGCCAGGGCACACTGTTGACTCCTATTCAACTGGCTGTCATGCCAACCCCCCAGATCTCTTCCCACGGGTCTGCTCTCCAGGGTCTCCTCCCCCACTTTGTGCGTATGACCAGGGTTACCCCGTCCCGGGTGGAGTCGTGTGTGCTCCTGTGCTCATGTACATGTGACATCAGAAACACATGGACAAGCCAGCTTCATGCGTGTACCCTAAGACAAGTTGTCAAACCGGGACCTACTCCTGCCCTATTAGCTACTCAGGCAAATATGACATCATACACACCTGCACAAGCTACCTGCATGCACCTGGCATAACTGCTACAGATCTACCAGTGACATCCCAAACAGGTAGTCCTGGTTTTGGCTGGGATAGAGTTAATTTTCTTCCTAGTAGCTGGCACAGCGCTGTGGTTTGGATTTAGGATGATGTTTTAGTTGTTGTTCAGTAGTGCTGACACCAGTCAGGACTTTTAAGTTTCCCCTGCTCTGCCAGGTGCACAGAAGCTGGGAGGGGGCACAGCCAGGACAGCTGACCCAGAGTGGGCAAAGGGCTATTCCATACCACATGATGTCATACTCAGTATGTAAAGTGGGGCGTGTTTGCTGGGAGGAAGCAATTGCTCTTTGGGGACTGGCTTGGCATTGGTCTGCGGGTGGGGAGCAATTGCACTGTACATTCCTTGTTTTGTACATTGCCTTATTTTTATTCTTATTCTGTTCTTTCTTTTACTACGCTGTCATTATTTCAACACATGAGTTTTACCTTTTTTCTTCTGATTCTCTCCCCCATCTGACTGTGGAGAGGGGGAATGAGCAAGCGGCTAAGAGGTGTTCAGGTGCCTCCCCAGTTAAACCACAATGCCCAAATACATTGGGATCAATGCAGAATTGGCTATTCAAAATCAAGAATTTTACTCACCTTGCCTCTTTCCTTGGACACCTTTTCACTTTGACTGCACTCCTGAAATCTCTCTAATGAACCTCAGAAGAATTGAAGACAAAAGGAGAACTATGCCCAGACTTGGCTTCTTAGGGTGTTTTTTGTTCTATTGAGCCCTCTGGTGCCCAGCTCCTGAACTGAAGAGCCTGAAAGACTTAACAAGCCTCTGGAGAAGTAAAAGCCACAAACCTCCAGGTTTCTGAGGGTGTTAGCAGGCCCTGCTGAAGTCCGTCACTGAGCTAACCAGGAGCAACAAGGTTCCTGTCCATGGGTGCTGGTGAAGCAGGAAGTCAGAGACACTTGGTACAGGAGGAAATTTCCATGTGGAAATCACTGTGAAAGCCCTTGATGTGCTTCACCAAGCAGGATGGCAAAGCCCGGATTCCCATCCCCTGGGGAGGGGGCTCCTTTCTGTTTTATGTTACTCCCTTAAATAATTTGTAGGAGTCGTTATGAAATTTAGTATCAAGTTTATTGAGTAAGCAGTCAGCAAGCAAAACAGCACTGGGCGGCCTGGGAGACCCTTGCTCCCTCCAAAGGCACGCACTGTGTGTTGATTTTCCTCGAAGGTATACTACAAGGTGTTACATATACATAAGATTCCCAAATATGCCTATACATATGCATGACTTGTCCCCGCTTCATATTAAAATTAGCCCCAAGAAGTCATTTCCATGAACTCCTCCCCACTGCGCTTGCTCAGTGCCTCCTTGTGGTGGTCGTCGGGGGTCGTGGGGATGAAGGCTGATGGCTCCTCTTCATCACCACTAGTAACCCCTTGTTCTTGCGCAGACTCAGTTGCTCCTTGGCTCTTGCCCAAACTGCAGAGTTGGTGCAAATCAGTTCTTAAGGGAAGCTCCTGGTTCTTATCAAAAACTGTCCTTGGTAAGGAGCCACAAATCTTTCTGTCATACACCTCCCCTCCCACCAGAGTCCCTTTTTATGGCATCCTGGTATCTTTCTGCAGCTGCACGTACTGTTGTTAGGGTCATCCTGACAGCAGGAAGCAGGGAGGGCTAGTGCTTGTTTGCTTATCAGGATATGTCACTCAGGAATTTGGTAATTGATTACGTATCAGGCTTTCACACAACAGTGACTTTAAACAGAGGATGTAACAAAGACACAAGTAATAAGGGGGGGCCTTCTTCCCTCATCTGCCGGTTTGAGAACAAATTCATTATATGTTTATTTATTACACTCGTACTTCTTGCTTTCTCCATTGTCTTTAATTGAATTTGATGAACAAACAGTTTACTATCTATCACACCCTGGGGAGGGAGCTCTGTTCCCTGAGAAGGTCCAGGCTCTTCTTGGCAGAAAAGTGACATGGGAGTTCCCTCTCACTGCATGCCCCTGTGTCTCACAAACCCTTCTTTTCCCCTGCAGTGATGGGACCTCACCCCGGGAGGTTTCTGCATCCTCCAGGTTAATGGCTGTTCCCTGACGGCTCTCCAGGTGTAGGGAGAGAAGAAAGGGAGGAGAGCCATGTCAGATCCTTGGGCATGACTGAGCACAGACTCCCCAGCAGTGGCCATTCCCCATCTGCCAGGCTGAGGCATGCACAGAACATGGAAATGTTTGTTATCATCCCTGGTTTAAACAGCAGGTGCTTGCCTGCTTGCCTTCCTCCTTTCTTCCCATCATAATCCTCTTCCTCAGCCTTCACTCACAGACAGTTGGACCCGATGATCTTAAAGGTCTTTTCCAAACGAGGTGATTCTATGATTCTACATAACCTGCTTTCCATTGCTGGTCTCACTCATGGTTTTAAAGATTCCCTAAACTACCAGCTATCCCCTTGTTTCTTACTAACATCCTAAATCCTCTCTCCCACACCTAGACATGCGCAATCACAGCTGCTCAGGGTCACTTACTCTTCAAAAGAGGCCTTGAGAATTTTTGGATCCTGCTATTTTTATAACCTTCCTCACTGCATCCAAAGCTCTTGGTGAGCTGTCTGGACCATGACAGGGCCTTTATGACCATATCTGAAAAAATTATTTTCTCTTTGTGATAATTTGTGCAAGAAGACCAGGTGGTCCACCTGGTAGATGAGGGAAAGGCTGTGGATGTTGTCTACCTGGACTTCAGGAAAGGCTTTGACACAGTCTCCTGCAGCATTCTCCTAGAGAAGCTGGAGGTTCATGGCCTAGACGGGTGTACTCTTTGCTGGGTTATAAACTGGCTGGGTGGCCGAGCCCAGAGAGTTGTGGTGAATGGAGTTAAATCCAGTTGGTGGCTGACCAGCAACAAGTGGTTTCCCCCAGGACTCAGTTCTAACATTGGTCTTGTTTAATATCTTTATCAATGACCTGGAGGAGGGGCTTGAGTGTGGCCTCAGTAAGTTTGCAGATGACACCAAACTGGGTGGGAGTATTGATCTGCTCGACGAGGAGGAGGGTTCTGCAGAGGGACCTGGACAGGCTGGATCGATGGGCCCAGGCCAACTGTATGAGGTTCAACAAGGCCAAGTGCCGGGTCCTGCACTTCGGTCACAACAACCCCATGCAGCGCTACAGGCTTGGGGAAGAGTGGCGGGAAAGCTGCCTGGCGGAAAAGGACCTGGGGGTGCTGGTTAACAGCCGGCTGAACGTGAGCCAGCAGTGTGCCCAGGTGGCCAAGAGGGTCAACAGCATCCTGGCTTGTTTCAGGATTAGTGTGGCCAGCAGGAGTAGGGAAGTGATCGTGCCCCTGTCCTGGGCACTGGTGAGGCCGCACCTTGAATACTGTGTTCAGTTTTGGGCCCCTCACTACAAGAAAGATGTTGCATTGCTGGAACATGTCCAGAAGAGAGCAGCAAAGCTGGTGAGGGGTCTGGAGCACAAGTGATATGAGGAGCGGCTGAGGAAACTGGGGTTGTTTAGTCTGGAGAAGAGGAGGCTGAGGGGAGACCTTATCGCCCTCTGCAACTGCCTGACAGGAGGTTGTAGTGAGGTGGGTGTTGGTCTCTTCTCCCCAGTAGCAAGGGATAGGATAAGAGGACATGGCCTCAAGTTGCACCAGGGCAGGTTTAGATTGGACAGTTTTGGGCCCCTCACTACAAGAAAGACGTTGCGTTGCTGGAATGTGTCCAGAGGAGAGCCACAAAGCTGGTGAAGGGTCTGGAGCACAAGTCTTACGAGGAGTGGCTGAGGGACAATGGTTTGAAGTTGCATCAGGGAAGGTTTAGGTTGGACATTAGGAAAAATTTCTTCACCGAGAGGGTTGTCAGGCTCTGGAATGGGCTGCCCAGGGAGGTGTTTGAGTCCCCATCCCTGGAGGTATTTAAAAGACGGGTAGATGAGGTGCTTAGGGACATGGTTTAGTGGTAGGATGGCAGGGTTAGGTTAACAGTTGGACGTGATGATCTTTAAGGTCTTTTCCAATCTAGATGATTCTATGATTAAGAAATATTTCTTCACTGAAAGGGTTATCAGGCACTGGAATGGGCTGCCCAGGGAAGTGGTTGATTCCCATCTTTGGGGTTATTAAAAGACGGGTAGACAAGGTGCTTAGGGACATGGTTTAGTAGTGAACAGGTATGGTTGGACTTGATGATCTTAAAGGTCTTTTCCAAACACATGATTTTATGAGTCTAAGTGGAGTGGGTGTACTTTGCTCCAGTAAGCTCTAACCTGATCCTCATCCACTTCTGGTTGTTCTCTTCCACTGTTCTGCCTCAGAGCACAAAGGCCTGGGAAACCTTGCTGGTGGTAACTGAGGCAAAGAGGACGCAGTGAATCTCCATCTACCTACACCTCCTCTTACTAAATGTAGCAGTGGTCCCACAGTATTTCTGATTCTTGTATAGCTGTTCCTGAAGTAGGACCAGCTCATCTTGGTGCCCTTGAACACCCCTTTGAGTTTCAATTGAGTTTTGGTGTGAATCATTGCTGTGCCTGGAGGATATTTTCTTTGAAGACAAGATGTATCCAGGCACACTGTGAAAAGGATTCATCTGTTCCTTGGCTGTCTCATCAAGGGTGTGAGTACAGGCCCCACTCTGATGTGCTTCATCTTCACGCAATGCCTGCAGCTGTTGGGTAGAGAAGGGACAGACCTTGCCCCTCTGATGGTATCTGATGACTGATGCCTCTGACTGACTGAATCAGCCAATGGCACACAGGCAGCCATCCGCACTCCCTGTGATGCCATCTGGGGTGTGTGTCACACACCCACCCTGAATGGGCATTGCTTTCCTGTTGGTCATAGAATCACAGAATGGTTTGGGTTGGAAGGGACCTTAAAGATCATCTAGTTCCAACCCTCTGCCATGGCATCCACAACTTCTCTGGGCAACCTGTGCCAGTGCCTCATCACCCTCCTAGTGAAGAATTTCTCCCTTCTATCTAGTCTAAATCGACCCTCTTTCAGTTTAAAGCCATTAACCCTTGTCCTATCCCTACATGCCCTTGTAAACAGTCTCCAGCTTTCCTGCAGGCCCCCTTCAGGTACTGGGAGGCTGCTATAAGGTCTCCCTGGAGCCTTCTCTCTCCTAGGCTGAACAACCCTGACTCTCTCAGCCTGTCTTCATGGGAGAGGTGCTCCAGCCCACTGATCGTCTTTGTGGTCCTCCTCTGGACTCGCTCCAACAGGTCCATGTCCTTCTTATGCCCCAAGGCAGAAGTCAGTACTCCAGGTGGGGTCTTATGAGAGCAGAGTAGAGGGGGAGAATCACCTCCCTTGACCTGCTGGTCACACTGCTTTGGATGCAGCTCAGGATACAGTTGGCTTTCGGGGCTGCAAGAGCACATTGCGAAGTCATGTCTAGCTTCTCATCAACCAACATACCCACCTCCTTCTCCTCAGGACTGCTCTCAATCCATTCTCCACCCAGCTTGTATTTATGCATGGGATTTTCCTGGCCCATGTGCAGAACCCTGCACCTAACTTCTTTGTTGAAATTCATGAGGTTTTCATGGGTCCGTCTCTCAAGCCTGTCAAGGTCCCTCTGGATGGCATCCCTTCCCTCCACTGCATCGAGTGCACCACACAGCTTGGTGTCATTGGTACACTTGTTGAGGCTGCACTCAATTCCACCATCCATGTTGCCAACAAAGATGTTAAACAGCACTGGTGCTAATACCAAGCCCTGAGGAACACCACATGTCAGCAGTCCTGTGCTGTCTCTGCAAGCCTTGGCATCTCATGCAGCTCTGGGGCCTGCATTTAAAAATTGCATTGAGTAGACACCCTGAATTCCATAAGGCAATGTGGGGATTACCATGAGGCAACTGCCAATACAGTGAGTGGGGACCCAGTAAATACAGCTGGTGGAGAAGAGGAAGAGAAACCTGAGCTCTCCCTGTGGCACACGGCTCCAGTTGTTCAGAGTAATAACTCTAAAGGCTGCCCTGAACATCATGAGTGGGGCTCAGGCTCAGTTGCCCTAATTTGGGCATCAGCTGCCATTTCAGTTACCCAAAGAAAGTTCCCAGCAGCCTCTAAGAGGATTCCCCCTGATGTTGGCCTGTCTCTATGAACTGCTCCATTAGAGCCTGCAGTTGCCTGCACATATCTTCAGCCACCCTGACACCTGAAATGTCACAGGTGTTGTGTCTGAACAGGCCAGTCCTGCCCTGCATCTCCATTAATGGCATGGGAGCGAGACCAGAGCTCACAGGCAGGTGCCTATTTTGTGCACCCTGGACAACTGGGAAGAGGAATCCCACCTCCTGTGGGTTCGTGTTGTGCATGGGAGGGAGCTGAGTCCCCTTCTTGCCCCAGGACTAAAAACCTACAAATGAGATGCCTTGATTGACTCATCTGCATCCTTTTCCTCAGCAGGGGTAAAGGAGATCTCTCCTTGTAACTCTCTGGTTCTTTTATCTAATGATGGCACAAGGAAAGGCAGTTCTCAAGCCCAAATCTTCTCCTCACAGGAGAAATTACAGTGCTGGGAAGAAGTGTCTCTCCTCAGCTGAGGGAGGGAACATCAGGGATGACTTCAGCCTGTGTCACAGCAGGGACACCTGGAGGGAGCCCCAAGGGGGCAGAGCAAGTGCTGCCTTGGGCTGGTCCTCTGCTGCTGAGCTGGCTGGGCCGGGGGGGGAGCTATGGCAAGTGGGCAGCCTGCGAGAGACAGCTCTCCCGGCCCAAAGGGGGGCACCTGGCCTGGGGGGGATCTCGCAGGCGTAGGTGGTAAGCGGCTGCAGGGCAATACAACTGCATTTTATTGATGGGTCTGCAGAAGCTGGCACATCCTGCAGATCACAGGAGCTGTAAGTACATCTTCAGAGCTACTCTAATGTGCCGGAGGTGGACGTGCTGCAGAGCATGGCTACCCTGCTGCACCATCAGAGGGACAGGGCATGCGGTTGCCTTCTCCCAGGGAGGGCTGCAGGGTGTGAAGGTGGGTGTGCAGGCAGGGGTGCCCAGGGCTGTCCTTCCCATCAGGGTCCCTGAACCCCAGGGGGCTGTGTGCTGGGGCAGGGACTCTGCCTCCTTCCAGGGTCAGCACTCAGCCTGCCCAGGGAGCTCCCGAGGGTTTTGCAAGGAGAAGCTGTGGGTGGAAGGAGTGACCCCCAGCAAGGCAGGGTCCTTCTGCTGTTGAGAGGGTACTGTGTGGGTGAGGAGTGCTCAGAGCTCCACATCACCCCCAGGTTATATTTCCATGGGGATGTCTGGAGGACAAGATCAAGGCAGGGATTACTATCAAGAGAAGGAGCTTTCATGAATCTGCCTTTCTGTTTCCTTTTTCAAAGGGTAGGGAGGAGGAGGTAAAAGCATAAGTTGGAAACAAAATGTTAGCAAGTCACTGAGACTCTTAAACTGCAACTGTGTGTGATTAATGTGACCTAAGAGAGCCTGGTAAAGTGCCTTTAGCCACTCTTCTTCCTATGGCCAGCACCAGCATCACCTCTGCTGGACCCATCAGGGGTTTGAAACTCTGAATTTTTCCACTTGCCAAGAAGAGTATGGGCCCAACCTGAGCTCTGCAAACAGGCAGGTTTCTGGAGGGCCAGGGGAAGTGCATAGAGGTTGGTATGGGGTCTGTGAGTGCTGATAGGATATGGGACAGGGAAGAACCTCCCAGGATGAGAATCTCCAGGCAGCAGGGCTATGGTCAGGGAATGAGAGGAATCTAATCCCAGGAATCCTGCAGGAGGGAGAACCCTTCGATCCACTCCATTGCAGAGCCGTTCCTCTGAGCAAGCCCCCTGGCCTCCTCTCCCAGCCAGAAAAGCCTCTGCCCTCAGGGCTGGGGGCTCCAAAGCGGGAACCAGCTCCTCTGCAGCCAGAGCTCCAGCAGAGCCGTGGGGCAGCTCTCCAGCCCTGTGGCCATTTCCCTCTGCAGAGCCCAGGGGCTGAGAGCAGCTGCCCAGCAATGGTGGTGCCTGGGAGGCGGCGTGCAGAGCTGGGGAAGGGTAACACTGCTTGAGGGACTGCCTGCCTCTGCCCTGGCCTCTCCAAGCTCACTGCATATTTGCTTGTTTCTGCACTGGTCTGTGTTATTGCTATTGTTATTTCATTCTTGCTGCCAGGCTGCCTGGGAGATGGAATTTCAGCTGCAGAGTCACAGACTGATCTTGTGGGTCCCCCCATGCCAGTGTGTCTATAGGAACATGTGTCCTGGATTTCCTCTAATCTGTGGGGCTGTGGGCAATGCAGCCTGTAAGGCTAGAAAATAAGTTGGTTTCCCCTTAACCAGATGCAATCATTTGAGAATGTGGCTAACACCCTGAGGTGTCCTCCCAAGCTGTCAGCTGCCTTCCATGATAAAAACCTGACCAATAGCACCTTTGTGTAATCTGAAAGCCCCATGGAGAAGTGTAGAGATGCAAGAACTGATAAAAAAAGGGAAAAGGAGCCTGTGTGTCCTGGGCTAAAAGTAAGGTGCTGAGACCTTGAGGAAGGGTGAGATATTTAGTGGTCGCACTGGATACCTCTTCTCTCAACAGTGTCTGATTGCTTTTCAGGGTAACAGAGGCCATTTATTACCCTTCATCTCTGAAAGGTGCAAGGAAGGGGATCCTGGAAAGAAGTTGGAAGGAGAGACCAGCGGCTCTCACCCTGCTCTAAGCCACAGGCAATCCTTTCCCTCACAGGACTCACTCTGTTCTCCCTGAGTGCAGCAGAAATGCTGAGGGTTTCTGACATCCAAGAAAAAATCCCAGGTAAGATGGGGGGAGCTTTAAAAACACCAAACTTCTCCAACGGTCTGCTGGCATCCTCATTCCTTAGCACGGAGTGTTTAGATGCTGACAGGACATCCCGCAGTAGAAGTAGATTGATCTGACAAAATCAAACACCAGGACTGACCCCTGCCACCACCGTTCCCATGAGCTCACTGCTGCAGAGCAGGCCTGATTCCTTAGCAGCCAGTGGGCAGAGGCCCTGCTCCTCACGGCACGCTCGGCCGGCACAAGCCAGAGCTGCAGCCACAGAGCTGAAGGAAGGTCTCCTGGGAAAGGAATGGGGGGTGGGTGGAGTGTAGCAGTGCAAAGGTCTAGGAGAAAGGCTTTGATTTTCCTCAGAGAAGTCTCCCTTAACTCTTCATTCACTCTTTTCTTGAGAACAGGACCCCATGCGCAAAGGCAACAGATGTCCAACAGCAGCACCATCACACAGTTCCTCCTCCTGGCCTTCGTGGACACGCGGGAGCTGCAGCTCTTGCACTTCTGGCTCTTCCTGGGCGTCTACATAGCTGCCCTCCTGGGCAATCTCCTCATCGTCACCGCCATAGCCTGCGACCACCACCTCCACACCCCCATGTACTTCTTCCTCCTCAACCTCTCCCTCCTGACCTGGCCTCCATCTCCACCACTATCCCTAAATCCATGGCCAATTCCTTCTGGGACACAAGGGCCATTTCCTATGTAGGATGTGCTGCCCAGCTCTTTATGTTTACCTTCTTTGTAGCAGCAGAGTATTATCTTCTCACCGTCATGGCCTATGACCGCTACGTTGCCATCTGCAAACCCCTGCACTACAGGACCCTCCTGGGCAGCAGAGCTTGTGTCCACATGGCAGCAGCTGCCTGGGGCAGTGCTTTTCTCAATTCCTTCCTTAACACTGCCACTACATTTTCCATGCCCCTCTGCAAGGGCAATGCTGTGGACCAGTTCTTCTGTGAAATCCCCCAGATCCTCAAGCTCTCCTGCTCAGAAGCCTACCTCAGGGAAGTTGGGCTTCTTGTGGTCAGTGTGTGTTTAGCACTTGGGTGTTTTGTTTTCATTGTGGTGTCCTATGTGCAGATCTTCAGGGCTGTGCTGAGGATCCCCTCTCAGCAGGGGCGGCACAAAGCCTTTTCCACGTGCCTCCCTCACCTGGCCGTGGTCTCCCTGTTTATCAGCACTGGCATTTTGCCTACCTGAAGCCCCCCTCCATTCCTCCCCATCCCTGGATCTGGTGGTGGCAGTCTGTATCGTGGTGCCTCCAACAGTGAACCCCCTCATCTACAGCATGAGGAACCAGGAGCTCAAAGATGCACTCAGGAAGCTGATTCCATCGGTAGTATTTCAGCAGCAGTTAGCTTCCCATTTGCCTTCAACAAGTGGTTTCTAGTGAGTCTCAGGAACCTCCTGTGCTTTGGGCATTTTATCTGTGATTGTTCTGTTTCCCCAGGAATGTCTGCATGCACTCCACTTCTTCAGAGACATGAACCCAGTATGTGTGACCCAGAGGACTTTGCACATGTGTCTGGTCTGATGGCAGAGCTGGCCTCCCCTGTCACACCTCTGTAATAAAAGCAGGTGTCCTCAGTGCCACTGTCTTGAGGATGGGTCTTCTTCCAAAGCTGAGGTCAGCTGAAGAAATTGCCCCCTCTATTGCCATGCTGCTGTGCTGGGGTTCTCCAGGGGCTGAGGGGAGGAAGGCATGGGGTGATATGTTAGGGAATGGGAATGGAGTGAGCTTTCACTATTTGGCCACTTCCAGCACTGGCTGCTCTCCACAGGTTTATGGGTGAGTTTTCTGCATGACCATTTGCCTCCTGCTGCTGGGCTCAGTGCCTGCACTGGGGAATGGCCAGCCCTGCTTGACCTCACTCCTTGTCCAGACCCTGGCAGACCCCTGAGCAGGGATGTCTGTGAAACCCCACATGGGATATGGATAGCCCTGGGTAGGTTCCAGGACTTGGTGGAGGCTGTCAAAAGTAGGAGGAACAGAAGGGAGACAGGGCACTAGGGGATGTCATAGATATCATGCAAGAGAAACTGTTCCTCACACCAAATACACCCTTTGCCATGCTGTGCCTGCACAGTGGGTCCACGGGACCATGTGTGGGACAGCAGGGCTGGGCCAGCACAGGACAGGGCACTGCTAGGGGCATGAAGCAGCTGCCAGGGGGTGACCACCTGGAGGTGGTGGCTGCAAGAAAAGTCAAGAGCAAAGAGAAGAGCTTCAATTGTTGCATTAGATCTTAAACCTGAAAAAGGGAAACGCAGGGCTGCTGCTGAAAGAGGGCAGTGATCTGGGAAACAGGAGACACCAATGGGGCTGTGTCCTTGTTTCTGCTGGGATAGAATTAGTTTTCTTCTGGTGACTGGCGCAGTGCTGATTTTTGGATTTGGTATGAGAGTGATGTTGTTAATAAACTGATGTTTTCGTTGTTGCTGAGCAGGGCTTATACCAGTCAAGGACTTTTCAGCTTCCCCTGCTCTGCCAGGTGCACAGGAAGCTGGGAGTGGGCACAGCCAGGACAGCTGACCTGAAATGACCACAGGGATATTACAGATAATATGACATCGTGCTCGAGGGTACTTGGCTAGGGAGGAGTGATCGCTGCTCAGGGCGGGCTGGGCATTGGTCAGCGGGTTGTGAGCAATTACATTGTGCATGACTTATTTTGTATATTCTGTGTGTTTATATATATTCTCTCCTGTTTTATTAAACTTTCTTTATCTCAATCCACAGGTTTTACGTTTTTTTTCCAATTGCCTCCCCCATCTCACTGACAGAGGGGGGGAATGAGCAAGCGGCTGTGTGGCATTCAGCTGCCTGCTGGGGTAAACCACAACGTGTGATTATGACAGAACAGCTGAGAAAATATCAAAAAAATAATTAAATCAAAACATTAATTTAATTTATTGCCAATCAAAAGTCAGAATAAGATAATGAGAAATAAGGATCTTCCCCCACCCCTCCCTTCTTGCCAGTCTCAAATTCACTCCCAATTTTCTCTGCCTCCTCTCCCCAGGTGTCACAGTGAATAGGAATGGGGGCTGCAGTCAGTTCATCAGACAGTGTTTCTGCCGCTCCTTCCTCCTCAGGGGGAGGACTCCTCACACTCTTCCCCTCCTCCAGCCTGGGGTCCCTCCCATGACAGGCAGTCCTCCATGAACTTCTCCAACATGGTTCCTTCCCATGGGCTGTCATTCTTCATTAATTGCTCCCTGGGTCCTTTCCAAGTGAATAGGAATGGGGGGTCAGTTCACA
>CM067102.1:4840509-4858213 GCA_034008185.1 Gorsachius magnificus | reverse complement strand
CCTTTTGCCTTTGCCTTTCCCAGTGTTTTTATTTTGCTTTTGCCTTTGCCGCCCTTTGTTTTTTCCCCTTTGGCCTTTACCTCTGCCTTTCCTTTTCCTTTCATTTCTATTTTTTCCTTTTCCCCCTGTAAATTCCCTTGCTTTTGGCTTTTGTTTTGGCTTTGCTTTGCCTTGGCCTTTGCCTTTCCTTTGATTTTGCCTTGCCTTTGGCAGTGATTTTATTTGGCTTTTGCCTTTGCCTTTCCCTTTGCCTTGGCCTTTGCCTCTGATTTTGCTTTTACCTTGGCCTCTGCCTTGGTCTTGGCCTAGGCCGTTCCCTTTGACTTTCCCTGTGACTTTCCTGTTTTGGCTTTCCCTTTGGCTTTGCTTTCCCTTTAACGTTTTCATTTCCTTTGGTTATAATTTTTCCTATTGTCTTGCTTTGCCTTTGCCTTTGTCTTCCCTTTCTTTTCCTTTTCCTTTTCCTTTTCTTCAACTTTGCCCTTCCTTTGCCTTTGCCTTTCCTTTGCTTTTGGCTTGGGCTTTGTTTACGGCTCTAGCTTTGGCTTTGCCTTGGCCTATCCCTTTGCCTTTGTCTTGGCCTTTGGCTTTGCCTGTGATTTTGCCTTTTCTTGTCCCTTTGCCTTTGCCTTTCTGTTAGCTTTTGCTTTGGCTTTGCTTTCCCTTTGCCTTTCCTTTTGCCTTGGGCTTTGCCTTAGGCTTTGACTTTCCCTTGGCTTTTACCTTTGCCTTTGAGTATTCCTTTTCTTTTCCCTTTCCCTTTTCCCTTTTCCCTTTTATTTGGCTTTGCCATGCCCCTGGCTTTGCCTTGGCTTTGCCTTTGATTTTGCCTTTTCTTCTCCCTTTTCCTTTGCCTTTGCCTTTGGCTTTTCTTTTCTGCTTGGCCTGTGCCTTTGGCTTTCCTTCCCTTTCCCTTTGATTTGTGATTTACCCTTGCCTGTCACTTTCCTGTTGCCTTTACCTTTGCTTTTGGGTTTGTCTTTGTCTGTGCCTTTAGCTTTGCCTTGGGCCTTTTGCTATTGCCTTTCCCTTGAATTTTTATTTTCCCTTGGGCTTTGCCTTTTCCTTTCCCTTTCATTTCTATTTTTCCTTTCCCTGTAATTTTCCTCTTGCTTTTGGCTTTTGTTTTTGCTTTAGCTTTGCCTTGGGCTTTGCCTTTGCTTTGCCTTTGCCTTTTCCTTGGCAGTGATTTTTTTTTGCTTTGCCTTTGCCGTTCCCTTGCCTTTCCTTTGCTTCTGATTTTGCTTTTACCTGCCTCTGCCTTGCCTCTGCCTTGCCTTGGCCTTAATTTTCCTATGGTCTAGCCTTTCTCTTTGCCTTTCCCTTTCTTTTCCTTTTCCCTTTTTTTCTGCTTTGCCTTTCCCTCTGCTTTGCCTTTGCCTTCCCTTTGCTTTTGCTTGGGCTTGTTTATGGCTTTGCCTTGCCATTCCCTTGCATTTCTCTTGGCATTGGCCTTTGCCTTTGGCAGTGATTTTATTTGGCTTTTGCCTTTGCCTTTCCTTTGCCTTTGCCTTTGCCTCTGATTTTGCTTTTACCTTGGCCTCTGCCTTGGCCTTGGCCTAGGCCGTTCCCTTTGACTTTCCCTGTGACTTTGCTTTTGGCTTTCCCTTTGGCTTTGCTTTCTTTTCTTTTCCTTTGGTTATAATTTTCCTATTGTCTTGCTTTTTGCCTTTGCCTTGTCTTTCTCTTTCCTTTTCCTTTTCCTTTTCCTTTTCTTCAGACTTTGCCTTTCCTTTTGCTTTTGGCTTGGGCTTTGTTTATGGCTCTAGCTTTGGCTTTGCCTTGGCCTATCCCTTTGCTTTGTCTTGGCCTTTGGCTTTGCCTGTGTTTTGCCTTTTCTTGTCCCTTTGCCTTTGCCTTTCTGGTTAGCTTTTGCTTTGGCTTTAGCTTTACCTTTGCCTTTCCTTTTGCCTTGGGCTTTGCCTTAGGCTTTGACTTTCCTTGGCTTTTACCTTTGCCTTTGAGTATTCCTTTTCTTTTCCCTTTCCCTTTTCCCTTTCCTTGTATTTGGCTTTGCCATGCCCCTGGCTTTGCCTTGGCTTTGCCTTTGATTTTGCCTTTTCTTCTCCCTTTTCCTTTGCCTTTGCCTTTGGCTTTTCTTTTTGTTGCCTTTGCTTGGCTTTTCTTTTGCTTGGCCTTTGCTTGGCTTTCCGTTCCCTTTCCCTTTGATTTGTGATTTACCCTTGCCTGTCACTTTCCTGTTGCCTTTACCTTTGCTTTTGGGTTTGTCTTTGTCTGTGCCTTTAGCTTTGCCTTGGCCTTTGCTATTGCCTTTCCCTTGATGTTTATTTTCCCTTGGGCTTTGCCTTTTCCTTTCCCTTTCATTTCTATTTTTCCTTTCCCTCTAATTTTCACTTTGCTTTTGCTTTTCTTTTGGCTTTAGCTTTGCCTTGGCCTTTGCCTTTGCCTTTGGCAGTGATTTTTATTTTGCTTTTGCCTTTGCCGTTCCCTTTGCTTTTCCCTTGGCCTTTACCTCTGCCTTTCCTTTTCCTTTCTTTTCTATTTTTCCTTTCCCTGTATATTCCTCTTGCTTTTGGCTTTTGTTTTGGTTCTGCTTTGCCTTGGCCTTTGCCTTTGCCTTTGACTTTGCCTTTGCCTCTGATTTTGCTTTTACCTTAGCTTTGCCTTGGCCTTGGTCTTGGCCTGGCCGTTCCCTTTGACTTTCCCTGTGACTTTCCATTGCTTTTGGCTTTCCCTTTGGCTTTGCCTTTCCCTTTAACTTTTCATTTTCCTTTGGTTTTAATTTTCCTATTGTCTTGCTTTTGCCTTTGCCTTTGTCTTTCCCTTTCCTTTTCCTTTTCCCTTTTCTTCAGACTTTGCCTTTCCCTTTTGCTTTTGCTTGGGCTTTGTTTAGGGTCTGCTTTGGCTTTGGGGTTTCTTTTGCTTTGCCTTTCCCTTTATTTCTGCTTGGCCTTGGCGTTGGCCTTGGCCTTCCCCTTTGACTTTCCCTTTGACTTTCCTTTGCTTTTGGCTTTGGCTTTGTCTTTGGCTTTGCTTTTGGCTTTGCTTTTGGCTTTACTTTTCCCTTTCCCTTTTATTTTCCCTTTCCCTCTGCCTTTGCCTTTCCTTTGACTTTCACTATGGCGTTAGCTTTGGCTTGGGCTTTGGCTTGGCTTTCCCTTTCCTTTTCTTTGACTTTGCCTTTGCCTTTGCCTTTCCTTTTGCTTTTGGCTTGGGATTGGTTTATGGCTCTAGCTTTGTCTTGGCCTTTGCCTTTGCATTTGCCTTTGCCTTTGCCTTTGATTTTGCCTTTTTTTGTCCCTTTGCCTTTGCCTTTCGTTTGCTTTTGCTATTGCTTCCTTGAATTTATTTTTGCTTTGCCTCTGCTTTCCTTTCCCTTTCATTTATTTTCCTTTCTTAATTTTCCTTTGCTTGCTTTGTTTTTTCTTTCTTCCTTCTTTCCTTGCTTTCTTTGCATGATTTTACTTGCTTTGCCTTGCTGTCCCTTTGCTTTTCCCTTGGCTTTACTTGTTCCCTTTTCCTTCATTTCTTTTTCTTTCCCTGTATATTCCTTTGCTTTGGCTTTGTTTGGCTTTGTTTCCTTGGCCTTTCCTTTGCCTTTGATTTCCTTTCTTTTTATTTTCTTTGCTTTGCCTTTCCCTTTGCCTTTGCTTTGCCTTGATTTTGCTTTTACCTTATCTGCCTTGCCTTGGTCTTGCCTGGCGTCCTTTGCTTTCCCGTACTTTCTGTTTGGCTTTCCCTTGCTTTCCTTTCCTTTAACTTTCTTTTCCTTTGGTTATCCTATTGCTTGCCTTGCCTTTGCTATTGCCTTTCCCTTGAATGTTTATTTTCCTTGGGCTTTGCCTTTTCCTTTCCTTTCATTTTATTTTTCCTTTCCTGTAATTTTCCTCTTGCTTTTGGCTTTGTTTTTGCTTTAGCTTTGCCTTGGCTTTGCCTTTGCCTTTGCTTTGCCTTCCTTTGGCAGTGATTTTATTTGCTTTGCCTTTGCCGTTCCCTTTGCCTTTCCCTTTGCTTCTGATTGCTTTTACCTTGGCCTCTGCCTTGGCTTGGCCTAGCGTTCCCTTTGATTTCCTATGCCTTTGCTTTTGGCTTTCCCTTTGGCTTTGCCTTTCTTTTTAACTTTTCAGTTCCCTTTGGTTTTTATTTTCCCTTTGTCTTCCCTTTCGATTTGCCTTTGCTTTTCCCTTTCCCTTTTTCTTTCCCTTTCCCTTTGATTTTTAGTTTGCCTCTACCTTTGCGTTTCCCTTTGCCTTTGCTTTTCTCTTTACTTTTCCCTTTACATTTTATATTCTCTTTCTCTTTGCCTTTTCTTTTTCGCTTTCACTTTGGCTTTTGCTTTGGCTTTAACTTTGGCTTGGGCTTTCCCTTTCCCTTTCCCTTTCATTTTTATTTTGCCTTTGCCTTTGCCTTTGCCTCTGCCTTTCCCTTTCCCCTTCCCTTTCCCTCTCCCTTTCCCTTTCCCCTTTATTCTGGCTTTGCTTTTGGCTTTGCTTTTGGCTTTACTTTTCCCTTTGCCTTTACTTTTTTACTTTACTTTACTTTACTCCTTTACTTTTACCTTTGCCTTTGCCATTGTATTTTCCTTTTATCAGTTAGTTTCATTACCTCATTATTTCATTTCATCATTTCATTGCATTTCAATTCATTTCATTTCATGGTTTCTTTCTTTTAAAAAATCTTTCCCCTCCCCAGGTACAGCGCATCAATGGCTACCTGAGCATCACAAGCAGCGGGCAGTACCCAGCTGAAAGGGAGCAGAGGAGCCCTGACCAGTGGTCATGCTCAATGCTGCAGAGGAAGGCAAAAAACCCCCGGGGACCAGTGCCAATCTGCCCCGGGGGAAAATTCCTTCCTGACCCCAGAGCTGGCGATCGGCTGTGCCCTGAGCATGCGAGCAAGACCGGCCTCCTCGTCCCACAGGCTGCTCCTGCCTCCCAGAAGATGCCCAAGCCCTCTTCTCCCTCAAGCCAGAGCCATCTTGGTGTCTTGTTGGAGTGGCAAAATGCCCTCTGCCTGATGGACCCTGGCACCAAGAATCCTTCCCGCCCCTGGCAGGACATCAAGGGGTGCTCCAAGGCCATGGGACCCCTTGCAACGCCCCTGCATCCCATTTCTTACGGCTGCTGCCCCTGGCTCCGCAGGGGATGGATGAGGACGGCAGCTCTGCAGTGCTCCTCAGGAAGGCATGCCCTTGCTCTGGCTGCTGCTCTCCAGCTAGAAAGGATTCCCCTCCGTCCGATGCGCTCTGAACAGGGCCCCGCCAGGAGCTGGGCTGGCAGCGGAGAACCTCCAGGAGCCTGGTCCAGCCTCCAGCCTTCCTCCCTCAGCCCCGCTCCAGGGAACTGCGCCGCCTCCTCAGGGGCTTCCTCTCGGATGTTTCCCGGCTGCCCCCAGGCCAGCTCTGTCCCGATGGCGACGCTGGGCCGGCTGGCAGCGGGACGCAGGAGGAGGCCCCCTTGAGCCCCTCCCGGGGCATTGTGACTGCTGCGTGTTGGGCAGTGGCATTGTGACGTGGGGGTGACACCCCCCTGTGCGCAGCCCCGCCCGCCCCCCCTCTGCCCTGCCCCCTTCAGGGCTTGAAGGCCTTTGGGGGCTGTCCCCGAGGGCAGCTGGGCACAGCTGCTGGGCGTCCCTGACGCGTCCCCTGCCACTTGGCTCCTCGGGACAGGGAACAGGCACGGGGGGGAGCTGCACCCCATGGGGGAGCTGCACCATGGGGGGAAGCTGCAGCAGCTGCCCCGGGGCCCCCAGGGGCCCTGGCACCCCCTGCCAGACGGTGGCCGGGGCCAGCTGGTAGGTGACGGGGTGGAGCTGGGCAGGCTCACCGGACACCGTCAGCCCCGGCACAGAGGGCAGCACGCTGGCGGTGACCGGTGGCGGCACGGCCGGGGTGGTGAAGCTCACGCCGGGCACTGGCGACGCCATCGTCAGCCGGAGAGGGAACCTGTCTGTTGGGGGAAGCAAAGAGGGGCGATGGGGTGAGGTGCTGGCGGGCAGAGCCGGTCGGGGGCTTACCCGGAGGGCAGGAGCACCAGGAGGAGCGGGAGCCTGCTGCTGTACCTGCCATGGCGGTTGCCCAGGGTGGGGTTTGGGGGGGCAAACAGCGTTGTAGGGGTGCGTCCCCATGGCGATCGTTCCGCCAGCCCCTGCTGCAGCCAGCCTTGCGGGGGTGGGATTTCTCATCCCACAGCACCTTCCCACCTCGGTGATTTCCCACCCTGCTCACGATTTCCTGTCCTGAACGATGGTTTCCTCTGCTCACGATGCTTTCCCATCCCAGTGATGGCTTCTCATCCCCGTGATGCTTTCCCATCCCAAGGGTTCCCCATCCCAGCAGTTTCCCATCCCACAGATGATTTCTGGGGGGAGGTCAATTTCCCCTCCAAGGGGAAGGGCACCGATGTCCCCGCAATGCCAACGTGTGTGCTGCCCCATGCCACAATGGTGGTGGGCACAGTAGGTATTTGGGGCGATGTGGGGTTGTTTTTGTCCTCCCCCACTCTGCCCCATTGAGGGGGAAAACTGCTTCTCCTTGCTGTGGTGAAACCTGTGCCGGTACTGGTACCCTGTGGCCATGATGGGGAGCTGTCAGGAAAACTGGGCAGCTGGCCTGTGCCAACCGAGGAGATTGGCTGGGACACAAATGTAGAGATGTCGAGAGGAATTCTTGGATTTTGGCACATTAGTGGTCCCATTCAAACTGGGGCACCCCGACTGCGCTCTCACACGTGGTTCTTACGCCTTTGAGGCATTCAGGGCCAACGTGATTTGACCGATCCCTGCTTAATACAGTTTGTTGTTCCACAGAGAGAGGTATCGAGAAAATGGCCAGTTCTGCTGTATCTTTGTGAAGTCCTTTTCAAAACAAAACACAAAACCCTCCCAAACCAACACAAATAAAATCCCAAGCCTGCTAGCTCAAGATCAGGAGTGTAAAGTTAGCAGGAGTTGGAATATGGGGAAAAGAGTTTTACCTTTCTTGGACAAATCCCCTCAAAAATAGCTGTGCCTTCTGTCGTTTACCTGAACACTTGGTCTGTACCACACAGACTCTGGACCCGGAAGAGTTTCTCACCTGGCTTTTAAACGAGGAGGCAGAAGCGTCCATTTCAGCCGTGTGGATTTTCTTCAGGATACCCTGACCGTGACAGGGATGCAGGCAGCTGGGGGACTGCGCCTTGTGTTGTGTTGGCAGCGTTACCTCTGGGGGTTTGCCAGCCCTCACTGCGTGAGGCTGCCTTCTCCTCTGCCACAAAGCTGGCCAACAGCAGGAACTCCCCTGGCATTTCCTTCAGGATGTTCAGGATCCCTCCCGAGCTGTGACTTACCCGCTGCTGGGTGCCCAGGCTGGTTAGCTGGCGTATTCGTGGTGTTCCTTCAGTAACCCCAGCCCGTGCTGGAGGGTTCTGGCCAGAAAGGTAGTGGTGTACATATCGAGAGATCCAGATTGTTTTGAGGGATGGCCTTATTTCCTCGGCACAGTTGGGAGCACTTTTGACGTCTTGTATTTACTGGGCCCCAAACCACAGCTGCTGTGACTCCTGTGAGCACCCCAGTTCAAATGCAGCTGGTGCCCAGTTCAAGGAGGTGTAACAGCCATGCATTCTTCTCTTTAATATTCCCTAAATGTGCTCTCTGAAGTGTACGCTAGGTAATTGTCTGTGCTGCAAAGTCTAGTGCTTATAACTCAGCATTGCCAGCGGTTTGGTCAAATGGTCTTACTGGGACCCGGCGGAACACTTGCTTCTGCCCCACCTCTGTCTCCTCGTCCATTTGGTACTGGGCAAGCAGCGTGGAAGATTCTGGAAAGCACCAGCTCCTTGCCTCCCGATACTGACATTGGAATGCTGAGGTCAGATGTGTGACTTCCTAAAGGGTCGAGGTGTCTGAGCTCTCGGAAGCCACCCAGCTTCCTTCCAGGGAGCGGGCCTTAAGTGCTTTAAGTGTTTGTTCATTGAACTGTTTTTTTTCTGAAAGCGATGGCCTTGGACTCGCTGTGTCTCGAGCCCTTGTTCCACACTCATGAGTGCAGAAGAGACTGATGCGTGTCCGCCAGCCTGCGTACCGTGATCTCTCTCGCACCGCGCCGTCGTTAAGGATTTGGGGCTGGATGGCGTTCCCTTGGATTTCCCTCACTAATGTTACAAATGATTTTTTGTTTCTGCTTCATTCCTAGGAGCGATCTGGGTCCTAATGCAGGGTATGAAGCCATTGGCCTTGTTGATAGTAGTCTGCCAGCAGGAAGAGTCTTTGCTAAAGCAAGAGCAAAAGACACACCGAAAAGAGCAACGGAGCAATCAGGTAGGGCTGTAGTCACGCTCGGGAGCTGTCTCCATGCATGAAGGGGTTTGTCTCTCACTCTGTGTGGTGGCCACAGAGTCGGTCGGTATCAGGAGGCATCAGTCTGTCTGATTTTCTAGACCAAGCTTTAAAGGCTGTTTTTGATCTTGGAATGTGATTAAAACACAGCATTCCCCCAAGAACACATCTTGTAACTCATTTACTAAAATTAAATGTTTTTCTCCCAGTGAACCTTAATGTCCTCCATAGCAATAAAATTATCAGGTTTTGCACAAAAGAGGTTGTGTGGATCTAAGCGTATTTCTTTGGTAGATGCTGCCTGGAAGAAGCGGACTGTTCTGTCTTTTGCATTTGGTGATGGAAGTTGGGAGCTGTCGGTGTTGTGCTTCATGTTAGGGCGGCTTCATTCTTGTGTTATTGAAACTCAACTTTTCCTGGACACAGCTCAAAGAAGAACAACTCAGTCTCGTACAGAACCCTGCTCTTTAGTCTGCTTTCACCATCACAGGCAAAGAGCTGCTGCTCTTTTCTGCACTGGGTGTTTGATACCTCTTACCTTTGCGTTAGGGACAGGGATTGAATCAGAGAGGGGAACAGAAGCAGAAGCCTCAGAAGTTTGCATTTCTCCAAGCGTTTCAGCGACGCCTCAAGTTCCAAAGCCAGGAGAAGATGATGGCAAAGGTGTGGTTTTCTACCTCAGGGATAAAGCTGTGGTAGGACTCATGCTATGGAACACCTTCAGCGGGATGCCTGTGGCTCGGAAGGTCAGTACAGGACTAGTATGCTGAACCGTGAGGCTTGCTTAGATCGGGGATTTTCTTGTTGGAAAATCAATCTACCAATTTAAAATGAGGATAAATAAATGCAAGTGCTCTGTCTGGAGCAGAGCTGTGCAGTATGCAGTGGTAGCCCTGTCTCGGGTGAATGATGGGAGATGTCCTTGTGCTTTTCCGCACCTTTGTTCAAAATTCTTACAGAAACAACTTGAGTCAGGTTTATGCTTCAAGCCTTGTCTTTGCATGGCTGAAGCCTCGGGTCTGTAATAAGTACAGGCAAAAATCACACGTGACTGAGCATCGGGGTGAAATGTCGGGTTCTTGTGCTGCTTTGTCTAATGCGCAAGTGTCTGAAACAGTCTGGAACGTCTGTCGTCCTAGGTGCACAGCCACAAAAAGTCAGGGTCAGCAGCAGCCTTGAGTAGGTTCTTAGTCTGTCTCCACCCCCCATAGTCTGTCTCCATCCTCCAAGGTGAGATCAGCTGTGCTCAGGTCATATTTGAACATCTTTGGAGAATTTCAGTAGTTGAAACTATGAGAGAGATTCCACATTACCCCCAGGTGATCTGTCCCCAAATGAACTATCCTTACTGTTGGAAGTTTCCGTTGGGATCTATCCGAAGCTTTCAGGATGCATTTTAAACCTGTTACTTCTCCCGTCCCCGTGACAGAGAGATCCTTTCCTTCCTTCTCCTAGCAGCCCTTCCTCTACATCAGAGCGCCAAGTACGTACAGGATCCTTGGCCTCTCAGTCTCCTTGTCTAAAAGATAGGTTTGCAAGTTTAAGCCCCTTATTCTGGCACCTCTTAGTCAATGCAAAGAGACTGGCTCATCTTCTGAGCTGAGCTGAGTCACTGTTTGAAGACATTTGTTCTCCCCAGCTGTAAAGGGAAACCCAGACATTCAGAAACAAGTCCTACAGGGACAGGGAGGTTGGTTTTAACCTCCCTGTCCCTGTAGGCAGGTAACGCTACATTTAGGTCTCCATATAAATTTGGCCATAGTAAGTCCCGTGGTCGTGTTGTGGACTGCCGAAGTTGGTGAGCTGTCACCAGCAGAGCTTCAGAGAGAATCTCAGAAACACATCACGTTGGCTGGTGACCGTGTGCAGTCTTGCAGCACTGGTGGTTTATAGGATGTGCAGGTGTCAATGTGTTCCTGCGTCCTGCAGATCATCAGAGATGGCGAGGAGCATGACGATCTCAATGACGTAGCAAAGCTTTTCAACATCCAGGAAGACTGAACTCCAGGATGGGACCAGCACAGTAGGAGTGAGTAGGGCAGCGGGGGCCACTGGCTGTGTGCACCCCTTCATCTCAGACACCTTCTTCCAAGTGCTTGTGAGCATTCCCAGTCACCAGAGTTCTGATGTTTGCACCAATCAAGCCGGGTTGCTCTAAGTTAAATGGCTTCTTCCCGCACCTGCCTGTTGCTGGTTTTGAAAGGGGAGTGCGCTGCCTGCTGCTGTCGGTTTTTCCCTTGTATCAACGATGGAGAAGCCTGCGGAGCTGCCTCTTTTCTTGCAGCACTTCCCAGCTGGTGAGCTTGCAGTCCTGCTGGGCGCTGCGGGGAGGGCCGTGCTCTGGGCAGCGAGTGCTGCCTGTGTAGGAAAATGACATCCCAAGGGGATGAAGCAGGACGTGACGCGGTGGCTCCCACGTCAGCTTGCATTTGAAGGCAGGTGTGTGCTCCAGCCTGGTGTCCGGTGTAGGATGGGGTCTAGAAGGGATGGGAGGAACAAGGAGAGAGGCTTTGAGTGGTTAAGGCGGGAGGTAAGGGGCTAAATGAGGAGAGCGATGGAGGAGGTGCACTGCTGCGGGTTTGGGGAGCACAGGCTGAAGTGGGTGGGGAGAACCAGTGGCTGGTGATGCTGGACCCAGGGCGTGGGATGATGGCAGGAGCATGTTATCAGCTCTCCAGCCACCATGTGGGGGTTTGGGTGCTTTCTGTTAACACTGAGCTCTCGGCCTCCAGCTTGCTGACCTCCGGAGGAAAGGCACTGAAGCAGAGCAGCCCCTGAGGGACCTCCCCAGTAAGCAGCCACCAGCCGGGCTCTGGATGCCGAACGCCGCCACCCCCAGAGCCCAAGCGAGCGGGCAATGCACCCCCACCCCCAGTCACCGAGCCCCAAGGGAGAAGCCACCCCACACCCCGGCAGCCAGACAACTAACTCCAGCACCAAGAGAAACTAGAAACTACTCAGAATCAGAATCAGTCGTGATTCTCTAATGGATTCTCCCTCCCTGCAGCAGCAATCCTGGGCCCCTTCTCACGTTTACACTTGCACCTCATCCTGAAACAGAGCAAGGCTGGAGCATCTCCCCTGTGAGGAAAGGCTGAGGGAGCTGGGCTTGTTTAGCCTGGAGAAGAGAAGGCTGAGAGGGGATCTCATCAACATGTGCAAGTATCTCAAGGGTGGATGTCACGAGGACGGAGCCAGACTCTTCTCAGTGGTGCCAGGACAAGGGGCAATGGGCACAATCTGAAGCAGAAGAGGTTCCAGCTGAACATGAGGAAGAACTTCTTGACCGAGCCCTGGCCCAGGCTGCCCAGGGGGGCTGTGGAGTCTCCTTCTCTGGAGATATTCAAAGCCCGCCTGGGCAATGTCCTGTGCACCCTGCCTTCTAAAAGTGCCCAAAAGAGGACCAGTGGAAATTCTTCTCTTTGCCATGTGAGAAGAGGCAAAGAGAGCTGGCACGCTTTAGCTGGGAGAAGACTGGGGGCAGGTGGGGATGGGGTGTCTTGTCAAGGTGTATAAAAACCTCCTGGTAGGGAATGACGATGACGGAGCCAGCCTCTTGTCACAAGTGTGCACTGAGAGGACCAGAAGCAGCAGGCACAAATTGAAGCACATGATACTCCCGCTGCACATAAGAAAAAAACTTTTTATTGTCGGGGGGACAAACACTGGCACAGGTTGTTGCCAGTGGAGGCTGTGGAGTCTCCATCCTTGGAGCTATTCAAAACCCAAGAGAACTCAGTCCCGGGAAAGCTGCTCTAGGTGATCCTGCTGAAGCAGAGGGGTTGGGCCAGGTGACCTCCACCAGTCCCTCCCAACTTCAGCCCTTCTGCCTGATTTGGGCTTTAGTTTGACTCCTAAAGCCTCTGAACTCAGCCCTGGTGCCTGCTGGAAAGGATTCTGGGACAAGGGATGATCCCAAACTCCTCCAATACGATTTGTCACAAAACAACCTCTGCCTAGGCCAGAATATCGTACAGCAGACATAGTCAGAAGAGAGAAAATATCCTTTTATTGTGGATGCCAAGTGCCCGTCAGTCACAGTGTTCAGCCAGGAAATCGGCGCCTGCGATGGTAGAGTTGGAAAGCACGGATAAGCGCACAAAGGCAGGAATAGGCATGACTTGGTTCCCCTTTCCTTGGGGAACACACTTGACAAGGGACTGTCTAGAGCCCAGGAGAGAGAGCTATTGCTGCCCCTGACCACCCGAGGGCTCTGGCACCTTGTCCCCACGGGTGACACCCTCACAGACCCGTGAGCATACAGAGATGCACCGTGCCCTGCTCCACACAGCGGGGCTGGATGGGGAGCCCCGGGGAGCTGCCACGGAGTTGTTCCCAACCCTGCACAGCACCATCTCTCACCATCCCTCGCCAGTGAGTTTGGCTGACTTAGAGCAGTGCTCAGCGTTGTGAAAGATGGGCAGCAGAGCCTGCTGCACACCTGGGCTTCCTCACCTCCGAGACCTTCTTGCTTTTTTCCAGCCCCTGCCTTTTTCTCTCCTCCTTCTTTTCTTTTCTTGGTGGCATTCCCGCTCCTCTGCCCAGGCCTCTTTTCTCTTTCTTTTTCTTCCATTTTCATTTTCCTGGGGAGAGCCTGCAAACCTTGCCATCCCACAGTGGGATTAGATAGCTAAAGCCAGGATCAACTGGAATTAGTTCTTGGTTTAGCCAAAGCTGACTCATTTTACCTTTTTTCCTCCAAAAGGCTCCTGAGTTCCTCTCTGCATCCCAGGGAGTCGGCCACGGTCTCTGGGGCGGTTGGAGGCAACGCACCGGGTGCCTAAGACAGAAATGTCGGCGTTAGCAGCTGGCAGGGGACGCCCTGGAGTAGGAGGCGACTGCTTGGCAAAGCGCTGCCTCAGCTCTACAGAGCAGATCCCTTTGGCTGCTTGGCGTCAGCCCTTCTTCCCAGGGCCTCGCGGTGGAACACAACGTGCGTGACCGCCACTCATTTGGGGGGGGCATTCAGCAGGGAGCCTGCGGTCCCCCTTTGGGAAAGAAGAGGCTTGCCTGCTTCATTCTGCCGGGGTCCCTCCTGCCCCCCCGAGACAGAGCTCTGCCATGTCCCTGCGGTGCAATGCCACCTTCTGCGGTGGGAGCCTTGGCTTTTGAAATCTGTCTTGCTGCAGGCATTTTGTAGGTGTTGCCTTTGATCAGGCACGTGCCTAACGCGTTTGAGAAGCAGCCTGTCCAGTCCTACTGGCAGTGTGTCATTCCAGGGGGAAAACAAACCCACACAAAGCCACAGGAGAGGGAATGACACGGCAGCTACTGGCACTCATCAGGAACTACCCTCCTACACGAGACACGCTCTCCCAGGGTTTGTGGAGCTGCCATACCTCTGCTGTTTCCGATCTCACCACCGCCTCTGCCCCTGCTTTCTGGAGGACGAGCAGAGAGGGTGCTGCGTCCGGGAGGGATTTGGCCCGGTGCTCCACGCCTGCTTCGCCTGCGGGGCCACGTTGCTCTTCCAAAGGCAGCTCTGGCGAGCAAAAGCATGTGCAGGAAAGGGACTTGTTGGAAGTGGGCAACAGCAAAAGCAAAACCCACCCGAAGCCCTGCACCAGCTGCCTGCTCAGGCTGTGACAACCTCAGTCCCTCCTCATACCTGCGGACCTGCCCATGGGCGCTGGCGACTCCTCATCTGAGGGGCTGGAGAGACCAGCCATCTCCTCCCCGAAGATTCCACAGCAGTTTTCAGTCAGAAACTGCACCAGCGCCTTCACCTGCACACAAGGAAGCCTTGGCTTCAGTGCAGGTGCCTGAAGTGGGGTTTCGAGCAGCCTCTCCCGCTCCTGACCCTTGCCTCTGCGCAGAAGGCTGTCGCTGAGGGGCTGCTCTTCCAGGCAGCCACCCCACCAGCATTTGTTGGGGAGAGGGGGCAGCCAGGGACCTCTGAACAGCCAAGCCCTGATGGGCCGGGAAGGCTGCAGCCGGCTGGTCCCTACAGCGTACCTTCTCAGTCGCCTCCAGCATGGCCTCCAGCGGGAGCAGGTCCTCCTTGGCCAGGCTCAGCAGGTTTGGCCCAACGCAGATGGCCAGGTTGCTGCAGCTCATCCTGCTGGTGGACGCATTGTGGCCGATATGCTGGAGGAGGGACAGCAGCCGCTGCAGGAGGAGGAGATTTGCTGCGGGCAACTTGCCGGCCACCCTGAGGGAACAGGAACACAACGTTAAAAAAGCAGATGTTGCCCATGGCCATCCCCAAAGCTTGTGCAAGGCAGGTGGGAGCCAGGGGCTCTGCTGCGCAGCTTTCCAGGTGCTCTCAGCCAGCGGCCAGTGCTCCTGGGCTTCAGGAAGGAAGCACGGCGTTGCTTCCCAGCTCCTGATTTCTCTCAATCCCACACAAGGGAAGGCTCCCTGTCCGTGCCCATTCCCCCGAAACCCAGCCCCCCCAGACCCAGCAGGCTGCCAGAAGACACAGCTTTCTAAGGAGCTCGTCCCTTCGCAGGCAGGGACCAGTCCCAGTTGCTGCTCAGAAGGCAGGCTGCCGGCCACACTTACGCTTTCAGCTCTTCCACCTTTGCCTGCTTGCTTGGCTTCTCCATGGCGCACATCCAGTCCTCATAGAGGTCGATGACGAGGAGCTTGGCGGGGATGCTTCGGAGGAAGTCCTGCAATGCCAAAGGCTCCAGGTGAGCCTTTGAACACTCCAGGCCAGCCAGGAGGTCAGAAGTGCTCACCTTCAAGAGGAGGGCCAGCAGGAGCACGGGCTGGCTTCCCAGGTCGACGTCCGCACCGCTGTCAAGGGCCTCCTTCAGCTCCCGCAGTGCTGTCGTGCTGGCAGCTCTCCGGAATATGCCCTCTGTCGACGGTCCTTGTTGGTGCAGGATATCCAGGAGCTCCTGCAGGAGATGCAGGAGGACAGTTGCTTGGCTGAAGACAGCGGTGGCCCCAGGCAGAGCTCTGCCCCAGCGCCGGCTCCCTCTCCCCGCAAAGGGGCTGGGACCAGACTGTGAGCCAGGGGTGAAGAGCCCGATCCCCCATCCTCGGCGCTCCCAGGGACACTGCCTCTGCGGAGCAGATGGAGGGAGGGCTGGGGAAGCCCTGTCCAGGCTGGCTTACCTGGATGGGCCGGGGCAGCGTGCCATCCTCCCCACAGAGGGCTGCCAGGGGCTGCCCAAAGAGCGCCCTGCTGCAGCCGGAGCCCGCCTGCCCTGGTGCCTGGGCAGTGGCTGGGGTCCGCCGCAGAGCAAAGGGCCAGGGCAGCCCCCTCCTCCTCCTCATCCCGCTCCCTCCTGCTGCAAAGGAAAACAGAAGAAGACCCCGTCAACGGAGACCACCAGGCCAGTGCTGTCGGAGCCTGCCCTGCCCTGCCCTGCCCTGCCCTGCCCTGCCTGCAGCACCGTGCTGAGAGGTGCAGCGGCACGGGCAGGGAGCCAGCAGCTGGAACCGCAGCTCCTGCTCAGTGGCTCCAGCACGGAGGCTCCTGAGAGCCGGTGTGCCACCGTGACAGCCAGGCCCAGCCCTCGCCCTGCCCTCCTCCAAGCTGTGCGCAGCAGCAGAGGCTCCGTGTCCTCGGAGAACCACATTGGGTGGCCGCTGCCCAGCGGGTGTCCTTCCTCGTCCAGGTGACCTCCTCCCTTGGGGTGCCAAACCTGCATGGCGAAACTCAGGAGACAAGTGAGCAGAGCTCCTGCCAACTCCAGCTGAGGAGCAGGAACACATCCGCCTGGCTCTGAGGATGGAGCAGAGGCAGGAACCACCTCGGCAATGTCCCCTCTGCCCCTGCGTGCAAGGCAGAGACGTCAGGAGGGCTCAGCTCTCTCCTGCTGCAGAGCCATGGGGACCGACTTGGGGTGAAGGACAGCCGCAGCAGCATCCCGTCTTCTGCAGAAGTCCTGGCTGGAGGAGGACAGAAGACTTTCCCTCCCTTTCTTTCCAAATCTCACCTGCGAAGTGGCAACGTCCCCCTCCATTGCCGGAAGGGACCAGTGGAGGCCCTTGCTTGGCATCATCCTGCAAGAAACAGGCTGTGCTTGGAGAGCAGCCCCGCAGCAGAAAGGGCCAGCAGTGAGCTGCCACCCGGCACCAGCAGCCTGAGCGTGGCAGAGCTGAGGCCGTCTGCCCTGCCAGGCTCTCTGCCCCGCGCGGCAGGCTTCCTCCCAGCGCTGCCAGCGAGGACGTGTCGGCATTCCTGGTGGCTCCGCAACCCTCTCAGCTCCCCGAGTGGCACCGTGGGACCCTCCCGCAGAAGGTCACCCCACTCGCCAGAGATCCCTGCCGCTCCGGCTCAGCGCGAGGCGGGTGAAAGAGCCATTCTCACCTTTGCCTGGCCCTCGATCAGGGTCTCCAGGCTCCTGGTGCCTAATGTCCTCCACTGGGCAAGGAAGAAGGAGGAGAAGAAGGTGAGGAGCAATGCCTCTGCTGCTCGGCCAGAGGACCAGCGCTCGGCTCAGACAAAGCCGAGACAAGAGAGTCACTCACAGCATGGCAGCGGCTCAGCTCCTTCTCCAGGAGTTTGATGGAGGGCAGTCGCGTCACCCGAGCTCTCTTGGCTCCTTCTGGTTGCCTGTGCACGGGGAAGGGACAGAGAAAGAGTGAGCCCCAGGCCACCTCTTCTGTCCCCAGCCAAATGGATCCCCAACCCCCCAGCTATTGCCCCGGAGCCAGGCAGAGAGCAGAGCTGCCTGCAGAGCTCCTGCCTGCCAGGCACTCGGCCCTGCTTCCCCCTTCTTCTTTCCATCCCCGCTCATCCCCCGTCTGCCCGAGAGCTGCCCGCAGCCGTGGGGGCACCTCTCCCCAGCTGCAGAGCTGTGTTCCCCCGTACGGCCGCCCCTGGAGCATCCCTCTGGCTTACCCCAGCAGCGTGCCCACCCACAGCTCCTTCACTGCGCGTGAGCTGCAGAAAGAGAGGAGATTCCATGATTCTGTGACACAGCATCAGGCCCCGCTGCCCCCCAGCCCGTGGGCAGAGGCGGGTGCCTGCAGAGCCCTGCCCCGTGGGGAAGGACAGCGGGGCAGGACGAAGCCCCGTGGGGCAGGTCAGAGGCGCTGCCAAAGCCCTGGCTCCCTCTCTCTGGCCAGAAGAGCTGCTTTCGGCCTTCCTTTCTGGGGACCCAAAGGTGACCAGGGGATGCGGGACACAGAAATGCCCAGCATCCCCCTCGTTCCAGCTGCCTGCATGCCCAGCCCTCAGCCCCCACCCGCCCAACCCAGCCCCCCTCCCGGCGTGCTGCCCGCTGCCTGCCCCGGCTCTGCACGGAGGGCAGGGGCCATGCACGGGATGGCGTGGGCACGGTCAGGAACCTCTCCTGCCCCTTGCCAGCCCTGACCGCAGCTGCCAGGCCCCAGGGAGGACAGGGGCCAGCATGGTGCCACCACCGCCCAGCCCTGCCATGGGACGTGGCACCAAGCACTCACTCGAAAGTGGCAAGGCAGGAGCCGGTGGGCCAGGCGAGGATGAGGGAGTTGCTGCCCTCAC
>CM067102.1:4819563-4834535 GCA_034008185.1 Gorsachius magnificus | reverse complement strand
TTGCCTTTCCCTTGCCTTTGCCTTTGCCTCTAATTTTGCTTTTAACTTGGCCTTTGCCTTGGCCTTGGCCTTTCTCTTTGACTTTCCTTTGCTTTTGGCTTTCCCTTTGGCTTTGCCTTTCACTTTCCCTTTTCCTTTCGTTTGCTTTGCCTTTTGATTTTTATTTTGCTTTTGCTTTTCCCTTTGCCTTTGCCTTGGCCTTCACCTTCGCCTTTGCCTATGCTTTTGCTTTTGGCTTTGCCTTTCCCTTTAACTTTTCATTTCCCTTTGGTATTAATTTTCCCTTTGTCTTGTCTTTCTCTTTGCCTTTGCTCTTCCCTTTCCGTTTATCTTTCCCTTTCCCTTTGATTTTTATTTTGCCTTTGCCTTTGCCTTTTCCTTTGCTTTTCCTTTTCTTTTGTTCCCTTTACCTTTTTTTGTTTTTTGTTTTTTTGGCTTTGGCTTTGGCTTTCTTTTCTTTGCTTTTTTTTTTACTTTTCCCTTTACGTTTTTTTTCCCTTTCCCTTTGCCTTTGCCTTTCCTTTTGGCTTTCACTTTGGCATTAGCTTTAGCTTGGGCTTTGCCTTTCCTTTTGCCTTGGGCTTTGCCTTAGGCTTTGACTTTCCCTTGGCTTTTGCCTTTGCCTTTGAATTTTCCCTTTCCCTTTTCTTTTGCCTTTGTATTTGGCTTTGCCATGACCTTGGCTTTGCCTTTGATTTTACCTTTTCTTCTCCCTTTGCCTTGGCCTTTTCCTTTCCTTTGATTTTGATTTTTCTTCTCCCTTTCCCTTTGCCTTTGCCTTTGCTATTGGCTTTGCCTTTGGCTTTGCTTTTCGCTTCGGCTTTGCCTTTGGCTTTCCCTTTCCCTTTGATTTGTAATTTACCCTTGCCTTTCACTTTGCTGTTGCCTTTCCCTTTGCTTTTCCTTTTGGCTTTGTCTATGCCTTTAGCTTTGCCTTGGCTTTTGCCTTTGCCAGTGATTTTTATTTTGCTTTTGCTTTGGCCTTTCTCTTTGCCTTTGCCTTTTCCTCTGATTTTGCCCTTACCTTGGCTTTGGCCTTGGCCTTGGCCTTTGCCTTTCAGTTTGACTTGGCCTTTGCCTTTTCCTTTCCCTTTAATTTTTATTTTTCATTTCCCTGTAATTTTCTCTGTGCTTTTGGCTTTTGCACGTGGCTTTGCCTTGCCAGTGATTTTTATTTTATTTTTGCCTTGCCCTTTCCCTTTCCCTTTGCCTTTCCCTTTCCCTTTCCCTTTTCCTTTCCCTTTCCATTTCCCTTTCCCTTTTCCTTTCCCTTTCCATTTCCCTTTCCCTTTCCCTTTCCCTTTCTTTTTCCCTTTTCCCTTTCCCATTCCATATCTCTTTCCCTTTCCCTTTCCCTTTCCCTTTGCCTTTGCCTTTGCCTTTCTTTTATCCTTTGCTTTTTCTCTTTGACTTTCCCTTTTCTTTTGGCTTTCACTTTGGCTTTGTCTTTCCCTTTCATTTTTAGTTTGGTATTGCCTTTGAATTTTCCTTTTCTTTTCCCTTTCCCTTTTCCCTTTCCTTTGTATTTAGCTGGGGCATGCCCTTGGCTTTGCCTTTCATTTTGCCTTTTCTTCTCCCTTTCCCTTTTTCTTTGCCTTTGCCATTCATTTGAACTTCCTTTTGCATTTTTCTTTGCCTTTCCTTTTTTTTTTTTTCTTTTTTTTTTTCTTTACCTTTTTCTTTGCCTTTGGCTTTGCTTTTATCATTGGCTCTGCCTTTCCATTTGTTTATTTTTTTTTCATTTCTTTCATTTCATTTTATGATTTCTTTTAATTCTATTTCATTTCATGTCATTCTTTCATACCGTTTATCTTATCAGTATTCCATTTTCGTTTTTCATCTCAGTTAATTTCATTACCTCATTATTTCATTTCATTTCATCATTTCATTGCATTTCATTGCATTTCCATTCATTTCATTTCATGGTTTCTTTCTTTTCAGAAATCCTTCCCCTCCCCAGGTACAGCGCATCACTGGCCACCTGAGCATCACGAGCAGCGGGCAGTAACCCAGCTGAAAGGGAGCGGAGGAGCCCTGACCAGTGGTCGTGCTCAATGCTGCAGAGGAAGGCAAAAAACCCCCAGGGACCAGTGCCAATCTGCCCCGGGGGAAAATTCCTTCCTGACCCCAGAGCTGGCGATCGGCTGTGCCCTGAGCATGCGAGCAAGACCGGCCTCCTCGTCCCACAGGCTGCTCCTGCCTCCCAGAAGATGCCCAAGCCCTCTTCTCCCTCAAGCCAGAGCCATCTTGGGGGCTTCCAAGAGTGGCAAAACACTTTCAGCTTCATCCCCTTTGGCAGCCAGAATCCTTCCCGCCCCTGGCAGGACATCAAGGGGTGCTCCAAAGCCATGGGACCCCCTGCAATGCCCCTGCATCCCATTTCTTACGGCTGCTGCCCCTGGCTCCGCAGGGGATGGATGAGGACGGTAGCTCTGCAGTGCTCCTCAAGAAGGCATGCCCTTGCTCTGGCTGCTGCTCTCCAGCTGCACAGGGTGCCCTCCAGCCCATGAGCATGAAGCGTTGCCCCGCTGGGAGCTGGCCTTGCAGCTCCTGCTGTGCTGGTACTTGTGATGTCACTGGTGGCCCTGTAGCTCCTTGTGATGTCACCTGTTCCTGAGTAGGTGATTGGGCAGAAGCATGCCCCGGGCTTGTTGTTTCAGGCATTATGCAGCCGCCACCTGGGCCACGGTAGGAATTACGCAGGTGCCACCTCAGCAGGGCTGGGCCCTGGGTTCCTGCTCGCAGACGAGTCGCCAGTCCGCTGAGTAAATAAGTGGTTTATTTCTGCGACATGCAGAGCAGCTCGAGCTGGGTGCCTCCAAGGAGGGACCCCTCCTGCAGGTCGCAGACCCCAGTTATACCCGTACAGACAGATTTCCCAGAACGTACCCCTCCGATCCCCGAGTCCAAGCACTTCATTCTGGTCGGTGGTCTCTTGATTTCTTTACTGGTGTTCTTGGTTGCTGGGCTGTCTGCCTTCTGAAGTTACCTCACGCGCTTGGAATTGTTTCCATGGCCCTTTCCTTCTTCATTCTGCTCGCCTCTGCCAGTTTCAGCTCGTTTTCTGTTTGCAGCATGAGCTTTATCAAAAAGTGTCCTCTGGGTCAGCTCTTGCGGCCTAAGGCTTCAAGTCCTTGAGCTTCCTTTAGCTGAGCAATGCTATTAATGCTAACAATTCCCAGCTGTGGTGGGGTGACCCTGGCTGGATGCCAGATGCCCACCAAAGTCGCTCTATCGCTCCCCTCCTCAACCAGACAGGGGAGAGAGAAAATCTGTGGAAAGGCTGGTGGGGTGAGATAAGGACAGGGAGAGCTCACTGACCAGTTGCCATCATGGGCAAAACAGACTCGACTTGGGGAAAATCTCTCCCTGTTGCCTCCTGGTTTTTTTTCTTCTACATCCTCCTCTTTTTGTCTGTTGTTGTCTCCCCTTGCCTCTTGATGCCCTCTGTTTTCTCTTCCTTCTCCTTGTCTTCCTCATTCTCCTGTTGCCTCCAGTTACCTCCCCCTCCTTTTGCCTCCTCATCCTTCTCCTCCTCCCATTGCTTCCTTTTGTCCTCCTGTATCCTTCCGTTGCCTCCTGTGTCCTCAGTTTGCCTTCTATTGCCTCTTTTTCCTGTTCCATCCTGTTCCCTCCTCCTCCCTTTATCTCCAGACCCCCTCCTCTTGCCTCTAGTTCCTCCTGTTGCCTCCTCTTCATGTTGCCTCCCATTGCCTTATTCTCCTCTTGCCTCCTCCTTCTCCTCTTGCCTCAAGTTGAGCCCTCCTCCTCCTCCTCCTATGTCCTCATGTTTTTTTCTTACCCCTCCTCCTTTTTCCTTATGTTTCCTCCTGTTGCCCCATGGACTGCTCTTCTGGTTGCTTCCTCTTGCCTCCTCTTGCCTCTTCTTGCTCCTCCTCCTCTTTCCTTCTTTTTGCCTGCTCCTCCACCTCCTGTTTCCTCCTCTTCCCCCCTCATCTTTCTCCTCCTCCTCTTATGCCTCCTGTTGCCTCCTGTTTCCTCCTGATCCTCTTGTTGCCTTCTGCTACCTCCTGTTGCCACCTTCTCCTGTTTCCTTGTGTTTTCTTTATACTTGTCCTCCTGTTGCCTCCTGTGCCTTCTCCTCCTCCTCCTCTTCTTTCCTCCTGTTTCCTCCTCGTGCCTGCTGTTGCCTCCTACTCCTGTTGCCTGTTCTTGCTTCCTCTTGCTTCTTCTTGCCTTCTCCTCCTCTTTCCTCCTGTTTCCTTCTTCTGTTGCCTCCTTTTGCTTCCTCCTCATCTTTCTGCTTCTCCTCTTCTCCCTTCTCCTTCTCCTTTCGACTCCCGTTGCCTTATCCTTCTGCTACATTTGCATCTTCTTATCTCATCCTCCACTTCCTCCTCCTCCTGCTTTCTTCCTCCTCTTCTTCTTCCTCCTTCTCTTCCTCTGCCTGTTGCCTACTTTTGCCTCTTGTTGCCTCCTTGGCGTTTTGCCTCCTTTTGCCTCCTCCTCCTGTTTCTTCCTCTTACCTCCTATTGCATCTTCCTCATCTCCATCCTCCTCCCTACTCCTTCCCTTACCTTCTGTTGCATCCTCCTTCTCCTGTTGTTGTCTCCTCCTCCCCCTCCTTTTTCTCTTCATCCTCTTCTTCCTCCTCCTCCTCCTGCTCCTCCTGCTGTTGCCTACTCTTGCCTCCTGTTGCCTCCTCCTGTTTCTTCCTGTTACCTCCTGTTGCCTCTTCCTCCTCTCCCTCCTCCTTCTCCTGTTCTCTCCTGTTGCCTCCTGCTCCTCCTCCTCCTCTTGCCTGTAACAGTCAGTCCTTTGCTCTCCGAGGAGGGAGCCAAGGGCGCTTTGCACAGAATTACCGAGGGGCTTTCTTCTTTTATATTTCAGCTCTGCACGTAGCAGTGCCCCAGCCTAATGCATGGGGGACACCGATACCGAGGAGAGCGGGGGGTGTGTGTGTTACAGTGCCGTTGTGCAGACCACTCAACTCCCACCTGTGAAGGGGTGGGATAATCAGTCATCATTGCTTGTGGAATGGGGATGCACCATCAGGATCAGTACATGCCTGTCCCGTGCCGGTGGTGCAGACGAGTGGTGGGTGGTGTGTTAATCCTCATTGTTCTAAACCGATGTCCCATGCAGGTGGGAGGGTTTATCCGGGAGTCTGGTCAGTTGGGGTTCTGGCTGCGCTTGTACCCTGGTTTCATTGAAGGGGAAACCTTCCCCTGTTGTATCGCTGGTGTGGGGTGCTCTCAGCTGGCACGAGCTGCCTTAGGCTGGGTCTTGGGGCCCTATCGGCCCCGAGGTAAAAGCTCGTAGTCTGAGGTAGTGCTTGTCCTTCTGAGCAAGGCGTACTGCGGTTAGCGTCTTGTCTTTCGCAGTGTTAAGCACGGGGGACGGCTGCCCCAGGGGAGCGGGGAAATGCCTGCTCTGTCCTGCTGCGGGAGCTGGGCTCAGCCTTGGTGCTGCGGGTGAGAGCGGGGGCTCTCCAGAGAGCTCAGGGCAGGGCTGGCTGTGCCTCTGCCTCGCACTGGCATTGCCAGGGGCGGCCACAGGAGGGGGCTGGTCCTGCGCCTGTGCTCTATGCCTGTTGTGCCCGCCTCGTCCCTTTCTTCTCCTCCTTCACACTAAGAGAAAAAATGAGTTAGCAACACATCTGCAAAATCCTGTGTGCTTGGCGAGGCACTCTGGCTCTGCCAGGCACTGCATTGCTTGCTTCTCTAGCTCTTTGAGGAACAAGTCCCCCAGGAAAGGGATTGCATGAGCTGGGCAGCTCCACCTCCTCCAGTTACAAAGGGGCTTGAAATGTGCGGTGTCCTGCAGGTGTCCTTTGACAGGCTTTGCTTTTGTTGTTTTTTGGGGGTTGGTTTTTGTTTGGGTTTGGTTTGGGGTTTTTTTGACATGCTGCTGTTGTCATAGGAAACTGCAAGTCCCAGTGCTCAGCTGGTGAGGGGACCGAGTCACCCTGGCAAAGGGGAACCTGCCACCCACACGCACAGCCTCTCGTGTGAGGGCTTTCATGAACACCCCTTTGCAAATCTTTGGGCACTTCCCAAGGATTCCCAGAAAGGCACATAAATGAGATCCTGTGTTTCCCAGCCGGTGCCATCCAGCCTTGGGCTGCCGTCAGTGTCCTCACACGCGAGACATTTCAGGTGCTCTTCCCTTGCAGGGCTTTCAGCTGCTGCCTGGTACTTGTGTGCTCTCTGAAGCTGGTGAATGCAGAGAAGAGGAGAAATGGAGGCCATGGTGGGTATAAATATGAGGTCTTGTCCTGGCAGGGGCCACCTGGTGGGAAGACCCCAATTACATTTCCCATTTGTAATCTTCTCTTCGTTGTAGAATCAGCTCCAAGAAAATGATTGAAGCCCAGAGGTGGGCAGGGGATTTCTTTGCATTGCTCTGTTTGCCCTCCCACGTTGCAGCTCCCTTCACATCTGGGCCTGCTGAAGGCACGCTGCTCCAAGAGCGGCTGCGAAGCGGTGAAGCCGTGCTGTTGCAGGTCTCCCTCTTGGGCAGCTCTCCAGACTCTGCTGTGTGAAAGCCCTGAGCACCGCGGTCAGATCTCCTGGGCAGCGCTGCTTGGAGCTGGAGGACTGCGGGACTGAGGCCCTCCTGCTGTCCTTTCCAGCTGGAACAAACCAGTGACCCTGTTATTTTCCTGCTCTTATTTCCCGCACTGCTCCCTCCCCATCCATCCCACCTACATCCATCCCATCTGTCTGCATTGGTCCTTCCAGGGGGCTGTGGGGCACGCATGCCAAGGCTGCATGACCGAGAAGGGCGGTGGGCTTGGCACCTGGGCTGAGTGGAGAGCAGGAGCTCTGGGTGCTGAGCGAAGGCAGCCCCTTGTCCCTGGGAGCTCCTCTTGTGGGGGACACACTCCTTGCAAGCCCCACCTGTCCCATCACACACCAAAACGCAAATTGCCTCTCTCCTTTCTGCTGGAGCTGCGGTTTGTGCTTTCTGAATCTGCTGTGAGGAGCAGGGCCTCTTCCTCTGGGCTCCCAAGGAGTCAGCCCCACCCTACAGCATAGGTCCCTGGTAGGGGGGGACGACAAATTCTCATATTCAGAATAGAACAGACTATTCTAAATATAAACAGCTCCTGTACTTACTGTCTAGATCAGATCTAACCCACTTGTAACACAGAAGAGGTGTTCAACACCCTCCAGCATGATAACGTTGGGGAAGCACTTGGATGTCCTAAAGCTGTTCTGACCAGGACAGAATGGGCTCATTCCCCAGCCCCACACCTTGCATTTCCCAGAGCCCCACAGGGCACGATGGGCTTAGGGAACTTGCCTGCATGGCAGGGCTTGTGGCATCGGTGCCTGAGCTGCAGCTAAAACCCCAACCACAGAGAGTTTGAGGGAAGAAGAAGGGCAGTGGAGGCAGCGAGGGCACAAGGAGACCTGACCCAGTGTTCCTGCCGAGGGAGAACAGGGAGAGGCAGACAGGCCCCCAGGAGCTTCTCCTCCTTGGAAGCTGCCAAGGGAGCAGCTCAGCCTGCGATGCCCCAGCCTTGAGGACAGACGCTGTGCTGGGTGGGAGAGGAGCCTGGGAGCATTGCTAAGGGGCAGGCATCAACACTGCAGGGGATGGCAGGGAGCTGCCCCAGTTCCCCCTCTGATGGTTCTTTTGGCAGTAGCTCCCTCTCACTCCCTGCCCCTCCTCCGCTGCCTGGAGCTGTCCCTGCCAGGAGCTCTGTCTCTGTCCCCTCGTCTCCTCCCTGCCACTGCTCACAGAGCCCATCCCACCCGCTGAGAGCTCAGCTCTGCCCTGCAGACACCTCCTGGCAGCAGGGCACTGCCCAGGGACATCTCTGGGTGTGTGCAGATATTGATGGGGGTGTCAGAGCAGCCCTGACAAGGCTGGAAAGGAGATGCTGGTGCTGTCTGCAAGCCAGCGAGTCTTGACATTCCTCTCTAAGTGAAAACGATTTGGAGTTTCAGCACCTCCTCCATAAACGAAAGATGAATTTCTGTCCTACACTCTCCACACATCAACCCAAGACTAGAAGAGAGAAAGCACAGATCCCTTCCCATTCAGGCAATCCCTGCCTTGATTCCCCTCTTGAGAAGTTCCCTTGGAAATGCCCTGGGGGTGAGCTGTGAGCAGCCCTTACCCATGGAGCACCCTCTCAAGAGCAGAAGGACCCTGCCTTGCTGGGGGTCACTCCTTCCACACACAGCTTCTCCCTGCGAGCCCTGGGGAGCTCCCCGGGCAGGCTGAGTGCTGACCCTGGCAGGCGGCAGAGTCCCTGCCCCGGCACACAGCCCCCTGGGGTGCAGGGACCCTGCTGGGAAGGACAGCCCTGGGCACCCCTGCCTGCACACCCACCTTCACAGCCTGCAGCCCTCCCTGGGAGAAGGGATCTGCCTTGCCTTGTCCCTCTGATGGTGCATCAGGAAACCCTTCTGTGGAGGATCCCATCGTCCCTCACAATGAAGAAACTGGGAGCATCATCTTGCCGGATCCTATCTGCTGTGGGATGTGCCAGCTTCAGGAGATCACTCCAGGAACACCAGCTACATTGTCTTGCAGCCAGAGACTTCCCATGTAAAAAGCTGTGAAGATCTCTACCCCGGTGAGATCTCAGCATCTTCCGACTCCAGATTGCCTTTGACTTCTCTCGCTCCTCTCCCCTCGGTGCCTGCAGGCAGTGCCCTCAGCCCTGCTGCGCTTTGCAGAGGAGCTGCTCCTGGGCAGAGCTGTCTCTCGGCAGCGCTGCCCACTTGCCATCAGCTCCCTCCCTCCCAGGAGCCCAGCCCAGCTCAGCAGCAGAGGACCAGCCCAAGGCAGCTGTGCAGGAATGGCTACAGAACAAAGGACACAGTCCGATTATGAGCGATCCGGTACCTGAAGCAGATGAGACCATGATCTCTCCCTAACGAGCAAGGAAAGGAAAAGTAGCAGCCTGGTAAACAAGATAAGAGAAACTGGGCTCAGAAAGACAGAATAGCTCGCTGCGCTGGACAAGGGTTTCACACCAATTGTGTGAAGCCTCCTGGCATGTAAACAGAGATTGTAAGCCAATCATATAGCTGTTGCTAGCCTGTGTTTTTTTGCCTGTCTATATATACTCTGTAAAAACTTGAATAAACGGAGAACGACCATACTCATATTGAGATTCATTGTTACTCGGGGTCCGTCTCCCACTCCGACATCTGGTAGCAGAGGATGACCAGAGGTCGATAGTTCAGCTGGACTGAGCTCTCTGAGACTGCAGTAAGCAGCTAGAGGAGGGGAGTGGGAAAAACACGGCTGAGAGAAGTGCTACTCGGGCACAAGAAGTGCGGTAGACAACGGGTGTGGGGTCGCTCCCCACCTCTCAGGTGCAGCTATGGAAACAGAAGCTGCGGCCACTTTGCTCACTGGTATTCTCTCTAAGAGAGGAATTGAAGCTCAAACGAAGCAGTTGATTAAATTAATCAAACTAGGACAGCGATGGGGTCAGTTTTCTGACACACCGATGCCATTTTCTGTCTCAGAATGGCTGGTCCATGGAGAGACAATGTGGCAAAAAACAATCGAAGGGAACGAAAAAGAAGAGAAGGAGATAAAAGCTGTTTATGAATTGTGGAATACGGTATTAGAGACTCTAAAAGCAATGAAAGCGGAAAGAGAGGTTGCGTGTGCTGCCGCGCAGATGCTCGGTCCAGGGACGCCCGCTTTAAAACCACAGAATAAGTCCGGACCTATTGCTCAAATTTTTGGGTTACCTGCTGTTAGAGGCATGACTGGGACAGTTTGTGAGAATGTGGATAAAATACGAGAAAGAGTTGAAGGCAGCAGAGAGCCTTTTAGCTCCTTAAAAGGGGAAGTGAAGGACTTGTTGTTGAAACGCTCGCAAAATGCATCAGAAGCGGAAGTGAACAGTGCCGAGCCGAGGCAACAGAGTGCGGCGTACGAGGAAGTGCCTCTTCGGGAAACTCCGGCGGAGGAGGAGCCTGAAACGTCTACTGATCTCATAGATCTGGGAGGAGCAGCGCGCCGCCCACCGCCCACTGCGCCTCCCCTGTATCCGCCTCTGCCCTCCCCCAATGAATCGTCTGGTTCGCCAGCTCTACCTAGCGGTGAAAATCATAAACTGCTCTCAGATTCCACTGACAGAGTATTGCGAACAATATTAAAACGACTCGAAGTATTAGAGTCGCAGGGGAAGGAAAAAGACTCAGACACGCCACCGTGGCTAGTGAACTCTTCAACCCATTTGAAAGCCACGCGCTGCAGTGGTGTCATCAGAGATGCAATCTTGGACGGACAGTGGAGTGCAGCTGCTTGCCTTGGCAGAACCCCACCTCCACCTTTTGCCTTTCCGGTCGTACGTGAAAACAATGCAGGAAAATGGGAGCCACAAGATTGGAAAATTTTACAACAAGCTCACTCCACCGTGTCTACTTATCGAATAAAATCTGAAGTGACTCGCCAAATTATTAGCTGGATTTTTTCTGCTGATCTAATGTGTCCATGTGACTGTCGCAGTCTGATGAGATTACTACTCAGCCCCCATCAATTTCTACTCTGGGACTCTTCTTCGGGACATCGAGCGGTGAATGAGTCAGCTCACCGACAAGCAGCAGGAGAGCCGCTCCACGGCATAACAGCTGAAATGCTTACTGGGACTGGAAGCTATAGCAACCTAAATACTCAGTTAACATTTCCTGCCGAGATGCTGCGACTTTCAGCTCAGCTGGCCCTAGACGCATTTCTTAGCCTTCCTGGATCCAACATCCCATCATTTGGCAACTTGTCACAAGGAACTACGGAAAAGTATAATAACTCTGGTAATATGTAATGGCCAAAATTCCCCATATGCAGTCATTTGTCAGTGGCAAAACAAAAAGGGGGAACTTGCTCCTCCCCTCTCTTCCTTTGGCGATGCCACCAACAAATGCAATGCCACCGACAAATGCGATGCCATTGACAAATGCAAAGGGAAGGTAACAAAAGAGGATGTGTTTTTAAGTGTACAACCAAAAATGAGTATTCAAACGTGAACAGAAGCTGTAGGTGAATTGATGCAAAAAGGAAGATCACGAATCATAGAAATCAGTGGTAAAGAACCAGAGGATATTAGCATACCTGTCAATGCCTCAGATTTAGAATGGTGGCTGCGTAATGACTCTGTCATGCAAGAGGCCTTGTTAGGCTACGGTGGGAAAGTGCATTCATGACAGCCACAAGGGAAATTATGGCAGGTGCTAAAAAGAAATCAGTGGTTAGAACGACCCAAAGTACGTGAAAGATCCCCAATTTGGGAACAATGGCACCCCGAAAGCCTTGCTGCCAGACGTGTTTTTAATATGTGGAGACAGGGCATGGCAGGGAATTCCAAAAAATATATTTGGTGGTCCATGTTATCTTGGTAAATTAACATTAATAGCCCCAAATCAGAACTGGTGGGAAAATGTGGCCCAGAATGTGACCCTCAGTTGCAGAAAATGGACGGTCACAGGTCTCTCACCAAATTGTAATGATGAAGTTACCTTACTTAGTCCTACTGAGAGAGTGTTTTTATCTTTGTTTGTGCCTGGAGCAGCGGCAGGTAGAGCATTGAATGAAGTAGGGAAATTAGCTTGTTGGGCTAAAAAGCAAGCTCATGTCACCACTGAGGTAATAGAATCATTATTAGAAGACCAAAGTAACTTACGGCATGCAGTTTTGCAGAATAGAGCAGCAACTGATTTTTTGCTATTAGCTCAAGGTCATGGTCGTGAGGATTTTGAAGGCATGTGTTGCTTAAATCTGTGTGATCATAGCAAATCAATTCATAAGCAATTACAATGGTTAAAGGAACATGCAAACAAAATTCATCAGGATCATGGGGTTTTAGATGGGTGGCTAGCTAGTCTGTTTGGAAGTTTGCCACAATAGCTAACAAGCTTGTTAACTGAAGGCTTGCGCATTACAGTAATTCTTATAATCATAGGTTTATGTCTTTGTGTGTTACTAAGCTGTATTAAGAAAGCAATGTTAAGAGTAGTGGACCAAGCCTGGATTGCTCAAAAACAAGAAGGGGGAATTGTGCAGGAATGGCTACAGAACAAAGGACACAGTCCGATTATGAGCAATCCGGTACCTGAAGCAGATGAGACCATGATCTCTCCCTAACGAGCAAGGAAAGGAAAAGTAGCAGCCTGGTAAACAAGATAAGAGAAACTGGGCTCAGAAAGACAGAATAGCTCGCTGCGCTGGACAAGGGTTTCACACCAATTGTGTGAAGCCTCCTGGCATGTAAACAGAGATTGTAAGCCAATCATATAGCTGTTGCTAGCCTGTGTTCTTTTGCCTGTCTATATATACTCTGTAAAAACTTGAATAAACGGAGAACGACCATACTCATATTGAGATTCATTGTTACTCGGGGTCCGTCTCCCACTCCGACAGTCGCAGGCTATGGTGGTGATGATGAGGCTGTTCCCCAGGAGGGCAGCCAGGTAGATGCCCAGGAAGAGCCAGAAGTGCAAAAGCTGCAGCTCCCGCATGTCTGTGAATGCCAGGAAAAGGAACTGGGTGATGGAGCTGCTGTTGGATGGTTTCTGCCTCTGGGCATGGGGACCTGTTCTTAGAAGAAGAGTCAATGAAGAGTTAAGAGAGACTTCTCTGAGGAAAGTCAAAGCCTTTCTCCTAGCCCTTCACCCTGCTTCACTCCACTCCCACCCCACCTCGCATTTCCTTTTCCAGGAGATCCTCCTTCAGCTCTGTGGCTGCAGGTCTGGCTCATGCTGGCCAAGTGTGCTGTGAGGAGCAGGGCCTCTGCCCACTGGCTGCTGAAACTCTACCTCCCCAGAGAACCTGGCAGCAGGAATGAAATAACAAAAACAATAACACAGACCAGCCACAAAATATCCAAATATCCAGTGGGAATCTGGCTCAGAGATGTCATGGCAGAGGCAGGCAGGCCCTCAGGCAGCATTACCCTGCCCCAGCTCTGCACGCCACCTCCCAGGCACCACCATTGCCGGGCAGCTCCTCTCAGCCCCTGGGCTCTGCAGAGGGAAATGGCCACGGGGCTGGAGAGCTGCCCCACGGCTCTGCTGGAGCTCTGGCTGCAGAGGAGCTGGTTCTTGCCTTGGAGCCCCCAGCCCTGAGGGCAGAGGCTTTGCTGGGTGGGAGAGGAGGCCAGAGGGCTTACTCAGAAGAAGGCGGCTTGGCATTGGAGGGCATCACTCAGAGCTTTCTGCATTCTCCTTCCTGCAGCACTTCTTGGTTGAGTTTCCTCTCATTCCCTGATCGTTTCCCTACTGCCTGGAGATTCTGACCCTGGGAGGTTTTTCCCTGACCCATGTCTTTTCCCTGTAAGCGCTCGCAGACCCCTTCCCAACCTCTGTGCACTCCCCCTGGCCCTACAGAAGCCTGCCTGTTTGCAGGGCACTGCCTGGACACATGATCCTGTTTGCAGGTAGAAAAAAATACGTCAGATGGGTCCAGCAGAGGTGATGCTGTTTCTGTCCATCAGCAGACGAGTGGCTGGAGGCATGCAACAAGGCTTCTGGCAGACCTACTGATCACTCAACTTTGCACCTCAGGAGTCTCAGTGACTTCAACTCTTGAGACCTGTTTTTTCCATTTATCCTGTTCTCTTGCCCCCACATCCCACTGGAATAGGAAACTTAAAAGACAGACTCAGACAAATCTCCGTATCTTTATAGTAATCCCTGCCTTGATCTTCTCCTTGAGATGTCCCCTTTGGTATCTCCTGGGGGTAATCCGGATCTCTGAGCAGCCGTGACTGACACCACACCCTCTCAGCAGCAGAGGGACTCTGCCTTGCTGGGGGTCACTCCTTCCACACACAGCTTCTCCCCGCAAAACCCTGGGGAGCTCCCCGGGCAGGCTGAGTGCTGACCCTGGCAGGCGGCAGAGTCCCTGCCCTGGCACACAACCCCCTGGGGTGCAGGGACCCTGCTGGGAAGGACAGCCCTGGGCACCCCTGCTTGCACACCCACCTTCTCACCCTGCAGCCCTCCCTGGGAGAAGGCAGCCGTCATGCCCTGTCCCTCTGATGGTGCAGCAGGGAGTCCCCTCTCTGCAGCATGTCCTGATCCTCCTCTACAATGGGGGAACTGAGAGTCCTTCTGAAAGATCATACCTGCTGTGGGACGCACCAGCTTTTGGATATCCCTTTCAGACACACCAGCTACACTGTCCTTCACCCAGACACTTACCATGTACAGGGCTGTGAAGATTTCTCACCCAGTGAGCTCTCAGCACCCTCCCACTCCAGGCTGTCTTTAACCTCTCTCTGCATCACGTCTCTCCCCTCAGTGCCTGCAGGCAGTGCCCTCAGCCCTGCTGTGCTTTGCAGAGGAGCTGCTCCTGGGCAGAGCTGTCTCTGGCAGCGCTGCCCCTTGCCATCAGCTCCCTCCATCCCAGGAGCCCCCAAGGCCCTTCCCCCTCGGGGCTCCTCCGGGGCCCTGGGGCTCCAGGGGAACCTGCTGTGACACAGGCTGAGGTCATCCCTGTTTCCTCCCTGAGCTTAAAGACACTTCTGTCCTGAAGTGTCATTGCTCCTATTAGAATAATAGATGGCCATGAGAATCACTTTTTCTCTCCCATCATTAGATAGGAAAACCATGATGGTGACAAGACAAGATCTAATTTCTCCATACTGGAAGGATGTGTTCAATTCAGTGAATTTAGGCATTTCATCCTGGGTCTTCAGACCAGGGCCTAGAAAGACATGCAGCTGTCTTGTGTCCATGCCACGTCTCTGCTCTGAACCAAAGCCTTTGCACACTCGGGGTCATGGATGCTGGGTACCAGGTTCCTTATGGCAAGTCAGAGCTGGCCTGGTTCCACAGCTGCAGGGCTTCAGCCCAAATGTGCAGCAATGCCCTCAGCCAGGGCCACAGGTGGGAAGGGCTGGAGCTGTTCCTGAGGAGACAGAGCTGTGACATGGTTGCAGAGCTCAGTCCAGCTGCTCTTCAAGGACAGCAGCCTCCAAGCTCAGCAAGGGTCCAGATCGAAACTCAGTCTGACCTTGAAAGGCAACTGAAGGG
>CM067102.1:4786200-4819063 GCA_034008185.1 Gorsachius magnificus | reverse complement strand
GAGAACTTAGGTCATTCCCTCTCACCTTCCAGGTGTCCTGTGTAATGATGGGACAAAACCAGTGATTCTCATGCCAACCATTTTTCTAAGAGGAGCAATGACACTGCAGGAAAGAAGTGTCTCTCCCCAGCTGAGGGAGGGAACATCAGGGATGACTTCAGCCTGTGTCACAGCAGGTTCCCTTGGAGCCCCAGGGACCCCTGGAGGGAGCCCCGAGGGGGCAGAGCAAGGGCTGCCTTGGGCTGGTCCTCTGCTGCTGAGCTGGGCTGGGCTCCTGGGATGGAGGGAGCTGATGGCAAGGGGCAGCGCTGCCGAGAGACCCGCAGGCACCAGGGGAGAGGAGGAGGCAGAGAGAGGTTAAAGACTGTCTGTATTGGAAGGATGCTGACCACTCACTGCAGGAGAGAACTTCACAGCCCTTTATGTGGTAAGTCTCTGGCTGCAGAGCAATGAAGGCTACATTCCTGGAGGGATCTTCTAAAGGTGTCACATCCCACAGCTGATGGTATCTGTAAGTACAACTCTCACAGTTTCTCTACTGTAGAGGAGGAGGACGTGCTGCAGAGCAAGGACATTCCACTGCACCATCAGAGGGACAGGGCATGATGGCTGCCTTATCGTAATGGCTGCAGAGGTGTAAAGGTGGATGTATACGGGTCGGTGTCCAGGGCTGTCTTTCCGAGCAGGGTCCCAGGGATTGTGTGCTGGGGCAGAGACTCTGCCACCTGAATTTGGTCAGCACTCAGCCTGTCTGGGAAGTTGACTACAATGCTGTGGGAAAAAGGTGTGGGTGGAAGGAGTGACCTGCAGCAAGGCAGGGTCCTTCTGCTGTTGAGAGGGTGCTGCATGGGTCAGGACTGCTCACAGCTCTACATGACCCCCAGAATATTTCAAGGGGGATGTCTGAAGGAGAAGATCAAGGCAGGGATTACCATACAGATAAGGAGCTTTCCTGAGTCTGTCTTTCCAGTTTCCTATTCAAGCGGGTGGCCGGAGGGCGTGAGAAAAGGATACATGGAAAAGGAACTCTCAAGTGTAAAAAGTCACTGAGACTTCTGAACTGTAACTTTGAGTTATCATTAGAACCTCCAGGAGCCTGGTAAAGTTCATTCACCTATGGCCAGCACCAGCATCACCACTGCTGGACCCATCAGGGTTCTTAAACTCTGAATTTTTCCACCTGCAAACAGGAACATGAACCCCTGAAGTGCCCTGCAAACAGGCAGGGTTTTGTAGAGCCAAGAGGAGTGCACAGAGTTAGGGATGGGGTCTGTGAGCGCTGACAGGGAAAAGACATGAGACAGGAAAACATCTCCAGGGTGAGAATCTCCCGGCAGCAGGGCTATGAACAGGGAATGACAGGAAAAGAAAACCAGAACCATTTTTGGAGGGAAAATTCAGAAAGCTCCACACTGGAGAAAGGGTGAGACAATTAGTGGTCTACACTGGACATGTCTGCTCTCAAAAGTGTCTGATTGCTTTATAGGGTAACATGGGAGTTTGATCACCTGGCATCTCTTAATGATGCAAAGAAAGGAGAGACAGAGCAGCTGCCCTCACTCTGCAGTAAGCCACAGGCAATCTCTCTTCTCCCTGAGCACAGCAGAAATGCTGAGAGTTTCTGACATCCAAGAAAACTCCCCAGGTGAGATGAGGGGAGCTTCAAAAATCCCAAACCTCTAAAACTGCCTTCTGCTAACCCTGATCCTTAGTACAGAGAGTGTAAACCCTGAAAAAAATATTCTAGATTATGTGTGGCTTGATCTGACCAAAGAAAACACCAGGACTACCCCCCGCCCCCACCATTCCCGTGAGCTCAGTGCTGCAGAGCAGGGCTGACTCCTCAGCAGCCAGTGGGCAGAGGCCCTGCTCCTCCTGGCATGCTCAGCCAGCGCAAGCCAGAGCTGCAGCCATGGAGATGAAGGAAGGTTCTCCTTGAAATAGAAAGGGGGAGGGAGGGAGGGGGGAGGTGTAGCAGGGTGAAGGTCTAGCTTTTCCTCAGAGAAGTCCCCCTTAACTTTTCTTGGACTCTTCCTCTAAGAACAGGTCCCAGTGCCCAGAGGCAGCAAATGTCCAACAGCAGCTCCATCACCCACTTCCTCCTCCTGGCATTCACAAACACACGGGAGCTGCAGCTCTTGCACTTCTGGCTCTTCCTGGGCATCTACCTGGCTGCCCTCCTGGGCAATGGCCTCATCATCACCGCCATAGCCTGCGACCACCGCCTTCACACCCCCATGTACTTCTTCCTCCTCAACCTCTCCCTCTTTGACCTGGGATCCATCTCCACCACTGTCCCCAAAGCCATGGCCAATTCCCTGTGGGACACCAGGGCCATTTCCTACTGGGGATGTGTTTCTGAGCTCCTTCTCTTTGTCTTTTTGATGTCAGCAGAATATTTTCTTCTCACCATCATGGCCTATGACCGCTACATTGCCATCTCCCAACCCCTCCGCTATGGGACCCTCCTGGGCAGCAGAGCTTGTGTCCACATGGCAGCAGCTGCCTGGGGCAGTGGGTTCATCAACTCTCTCCTGCACACGGCCAATACATTTTCACTCCCCCTCTGCAAGGGGAATGCTGTGGACCAGTTCTTCTGTGAAATCCCTAAGATCCTCAAGCTCGCCTGCTCACACTCCTACCTCAGGGAGTTTGGGCTTCTTGTGGTTAGCGTCTTCATGGTTTTTGGCTGCTTTGTTTTCATCGTGGTGTCCTATGTGCAGATCTTCAGGGCCGTGCTGAAGATCCCCTCTCAGCAGGGACGGCACAAAGCCTTTTCCACATGTCTCCCTCACCTGGTCGTGGTCTCCCTGTTTATCACCACTGGTGTATTTTCTCACCTGAAGCCCCCCTCCATCTCTTCCTCATCCCTGGATGTTCTGGTGTCTGTTCTGTACTCGGTGGTGCCTCCAGCAGTGAACCCCCTCATCTACAGCATGAGGAACCTGGAGCTCAAAGACGCACTCAGGAAGCTGATTCTATCAGTAGTACCTCAGCAGCAATAAACTGCCTACGTCTCTTTAGAGGTTTTTTCCAATGTACCTGGGGAACCTCCTGTGCTTTGGGTGTTTTACCTGTGATAATCATATTTGTCCAGGAGCAACGGCATCCACTGGTCGTCTCCAGAAGCATGAACTCAGTCTGTCTGACCCAGCGGTCTTTCAACATGTGTCTGGCCCAATGGCATAGATGGCCTCCCCTGTCAAATCTCTGTAATAAAAGGCGTTTTGACCAGTGCCACTTTTTTGGAGGTTTGTCTCTTCTTCCAAAGCTGAGCTCAGGAAAGAGAGCAGAAATTGCCCCTGTAAGGTTGTGCTGCTGTGCTTGGGTTCCCCATGGGATGAGGGGAGGAGAGCATGGGGAAATGTGTTAGGGAATGGGACTGGAGTTAGCTTTCACTGGTGGCCTCATGAATTCACCACCTCCAGCAGTGGCTGCTCTCCACAGGTTTATGGGTGAGTTTTCTGCTCAGTCATTTCCCTCCTGCTGCTGGGCTCGGTGCCTGCACTAATTGACCTCTCTCCTTGTCCAGACCCTGGCAGTCCCCAGAGCAGGGATGTCTGCAGGATCTCACATGGGATGCAGAGAGGGCTGGGTAGGTTCCAGGACCCTGGTGGAGGCTGTCTCAAGTAGGAAGAACTGAAGGGGGACAGGGTACTGTGTGAGCCAATACAGGCAGGGACAGGAACAACCACAAAAACATGGAGGAAATACAAAGAGTAAATTTATTTTCATTACCTCCCCAACCAGGGGATCACTGAAGCAGCACTCCAGCAGAGGCACACAAGTGGGGACGCAGGCACCGCGGAGCTCAGTCCATGCTAGAGGATCACTGAACCTGCTGGTTTTGCCTGTTTATCAGGGATTCACGCAGGCATAGGTTACCACTGCGCCTTGATCTTTCCCACAGCAAGGCAGGAATCTCAAGCATGTTCAGCACGGTGCCTGTAGGAGTCTCTCACAGGCCTACGTTATATAAACACAGATGTTCTACTGCGAAAGCACATAAGACTAAACAACACTTAGTATGAGATGTGTGGTTTTCTACATCCCAGCTTCAGGTCACTTGGGCATGTTTACAATCCTCCTTGATGATTTTCTGTTATTTTCCCACATTCCACCCCCTTGCTCAAGAGACCACTTCTGCTGGGGCTGGCAAAGCTGGAGGTGTCCATTTGGGCCTGTGCTTGGTAATTTAGAGACGCACATAACAGACACATCTAGGAAAAGGAATACACACATCCCTAAAACAATGCTTTGAATCAGGTGTCCCACTCATCCTGTCAGGGGATTAAACTGCTCAGCCAGCCAGGCACCACCAGGAGATTGGTTCATGTGAGGCATGGAGTCCTGGAGGCGTTGACTGTCGTCCTCTATGCTGGCTGATTCATCAGTTATGTTGAAGTAACACACACCTTCAAAATCAAAGCAGCATTTATGGTGTCGATGGAGGACATGGTCCATAGCCAAGCAATTTGGTAACGTTCATTGGTGTACAGCTGTTACCGACTCAGAAAAAATCTCAATGAGAAACATGAATGTAAAAATCACTTAGCATAGTACAATTCTGTAACAGAGCTCCCGGGGTTGGCATGCCAATGGAACAAGTTGTCAGGAGATCTGCAGTGGTTAACCCTCTCTCAATACAAAATGCAGATGAGTCAGCTACAGCAGAGGCCAACCAAATCTAAGTATTCACATGGTGGTCAGGGGGAAACGCATCCAGGGCATGTGCTTGTAGCAAAAAGACTACAAAGCATGACGAGCCAACCTGGGATAGGGGAGGAAACCGGGATGAAGATGGGGGGGGGGGGGGGCTCCAGAATACAAACACAGTCTCCATAGGAGTATGGTGAATGCTTCCACTTTATTGCAAAGTACAGGTATACTTATAGTACAAAGCAGGGTCCACACGGCATATACAATAATTTTATTGGTCTAAACATACTGTCCACGCGCTTATCCTCAAATGGTGATTGAATATATGCAACAAAGCACACAGCTATCTTAGTTTGCCTTGCAGTCAGCACATCTTGCCTTAGTTTCTCTTTATTTGTTTACCCCAACATAGCTTTCTGCTTTTATCAGTGTGTCAAGGACACACTGTTTTCTTGAAACCCTGGATTGTCCACGTAGTCCCATAATATTTTGTGGCCCTGTTGTTCAAGAAAATCCTCTACACCGGGAGTGTCATCTCCTTCCAGTAATATGTACGCCATTCCTCCAGCTCCTTCAGCCAATATTACTCCCGGTTTGATAACCTGATGTGGGGCAATTGCCCACAGAGATGGCAGATCTAGGGCTTGCGCTTTTCAGACTTAACATGTGGCTCCATGACTGGTGTCACTGGCACAACTTTGGGTTCTTTGGTCATGGGATGGCCTACACAGCACCAGGTTTGCTGGCATCAAATGGTAGCCAGCTTTCTCAAAAGGGAAAGAGGGTCTTTGCCCAGGAGCTTGCGGGGCTCATTGACAGGGCTTTAAACTAGATGCGAAGGGGGAAGGGGAACCTATCAGGCTTGCCAGTGACAGGCTAGGGAATGATATGCAATGGTTAGAGGGACTGGGGGCTAGTATGAGCCCTCAGTCCATTGCCCAGCGGTGTGCCAGGGACACTGCAGCAAAGTTGAACTCTTGTGGAAGTGAGCTGGAGGCTCCTGAGGTAGTAGGAGCCAACAAGGAAATGCCCGTGAAATACCTCAAAGGAAACGAGGGGTGTTCTGCTATGAAGGTGACGAGGCAGACAGCTCAAATGAAATGCCTCTATACAAATGCATGCAGCATGGGAAACAAACAGGAGGAGTTGGAAGCTATGGTGCTGCTAGAAAGCTATGACCTGGTTGCCATTATGGAAACTTGGTGGGATGAATCCCACGACTGGAATGTAGCTTTTGATAGCTACAGGCTGTTCAGAAGGGACAGGCGAGGAAGGAGGGGCGGAGGCGTTGCCCTTTACATCAAGAAATCATTAGAGTGTGAAGAGCTGTCCCTGAAGAATAGCCACGAGCAGGTTGAAAGCTTATGGGTAAGAATCAGAGAGAGAGGCAACAAAGGGAACCCTGTGGTTGGTGTCTATTACCGGTCTTCAGATCAAGGGGAGCCTACTGACAAAGCCTTCTTCCTCCAGCTCCAGGAGGCTTCACACTCGCAGGCTTTCATCCTATTTGGGGACTTCAACTGCCCTGACATCTGCTGGAAAAGTAACACAGGAAGCTGTAGGCAATCCAGCAGGTTTCTTGAATGCATTGAGGACAACTTCTTAAGTCAGGTAGTAGACACCCCTACCCGAGGGGATGCAATACCGACCTGGTGGTCACCAATGCTAATAGTACTACAGCAGCTGGGGCGTGGTGGTGGGGCTGTAGCGAGCGTTCAAGTGTTCCACTCCCAACGTAATGATGAGGGTGTTCCCAACCGCAGTTACAGGGCAGGTCATCAGATTTGTCTAAGAGTGGGAGACGTTCCCCATTTGCAGTACAGGAAGCTCCATCAGTGATGTCTGATTTTCCCATTGTAATTTCTAATTTCTCCACAGAAGCTTTAGGTCCTTCTTGTCCCCTCTCTCCTTGTAGGACACCTATGAGGAAGAACATTTGTTTCTTTGTTAGTTGCTTAAAGACATTGTGAAGGAAGGTCAGAAAGATGAAACCTGGTGGGGTGTGTGCCACTGAGTGCAATCACATTCCCTAGATGTGCTCTGTGCCTCATGAAAGGTGAAAAATGCCCCTTCTAGAAGGCAATGCCCTCATGCTTGCAGAATCCCTTTGGACTGCACAGACTCACCTGCTCTGCAGGCACCCTCCGTTCATAGTGTGTAATGAAAGGGACAGGCCAGAACGCCAAGGAAGTGTGAGGTAGCATTTGTGATGAATGTGTCCAAAGTGGGTGAGAGAAATGTCTCTGGGATGTTGGGGGCTGTTCCTGGTGTAGCACACAGAAATGCCAGGGCTCTATGAGGTGTCCACACCTGAGCTGGCCTCGTGCATTCCTCACGCACACAGGGGTGTTCAGAGGCAGGAGTCCTTCCCTTGCACGTGCAGAAGCAGTGCATTGCAGAAAAGACAGTGGCCCGCTGTCCTCCTCGTGCCACTGCCAGAGGTTGGGGGACACTTCAGCCTTGCAATGTATTGCTCTGCTCTGCACTCTTCCGAGGTGCCCCAAGAATGTATGCAAGGACCTTAGTTGAAGGAAGCACATCCCAGTGTTGCATTCAGGTGTTTTCCCAGAGGACATTGCTCTCAACGTGAAGAAACCTCAAGACACTGTTCCACAGACCTTCGTGGAATCCTGTGTTTGGTTTGGGCAGCAAAGTTTAGGCAGTGGGGGGGGGCACCAGGGGTGTCTTCGAGAAGATGCCAGAAGCTTCCCCTATGTATGATAGAGCCAATGCCAGCTGGCTCCAAGATGGACCCACTGCTGGCCAAAGCTGAGTCAATCAGGGACAGTGGTAGCACCTCTGTGATAACGCATTTAAGAAGGGGGAAAAAAAGAGCTGCACAACAGCAGCTGGGAGAAAGAAGTGAGAGGATGGGAGAGAAAACAGCCCTGCAGACACCGAGGTCACTGAAGAAGGAGGGGGAGGACTTCCTCCATGTGCTGGAGCAGAGATTCCCCTGCAGCCTGTGGTGAAGACCATGCTGAGGAAGGCTATCTCCCTACAGCTCATGGAGGCCCACGGTGGATGAAATATAATCCTGCAGACCATGGAGGACCCCATGCCGGAGCAGGTGTATGTGCCTGAGGAACCCGGAGTACGCTCCTGGCAGTACCTGTAGAGTTTGTTCCGAGGGACTGCACCCCTTGGAAGGAACCCATGATGGAGCAGTTTGTGAAGAACTGCAGCCCGTGGGAAGGACCCACATTGGAGAAGTTTGTGGAGGACTGTCTCCATGGGTGGGACCCCACCCTGGAGCAGGAGAAGAGTACGTGGAAGAAGGAGTGAGAGACAATCTGTGATGAACTGAGCACAGCTCCCATTCCCCATCCCTCTGTGCCATTGAGGGGAGGAGGTAGACAATTCAGGAGGGAAGCTGATCTGGAAAAGAAGGGAGGGGTGGGAGGAAGGTGTTTTTAGATTTGTTTTTATTTCTTATTACCCTGCTCTGATTTGATTGGTAATAAATGAAAGGTGGGTCTGTTTTGCCCGTGACAGTAATTACTGAGTGATCTCCCTGTCCTTATCTCAATCCACAAGCCTTTCATCGTATTTTTCCTCCCCCTACCCAGCTGAGGAGTGGGAGTGATAGAGTGGCTTGGTGGGCACCTGACATCCAGCCAAGGTCAGCTCAGCACACACCCCTAGGAACACCTGATGGCATTGTGCTCACTCAGTTCATCTCACCACACGCACACCATGTGCATGCTTACACTTCATCGGTACAATGCAGACAGAGGCTTCCAACCTCGACATTTGGTGTCCCTCCATGGAGGGTCAAAGAACCTCTCCAGGCTGCAGTAAGAGGCCAGTGTTGAAAATGGTAGTTGTTATTGGTGTGTTGATGATGGAAACAGCTTCCCCCGGGTGCCCAGCAAACACGGGCACAGACCAGATCTTGCTCTGCTGGTCCTTCACCTCTCTCCTAGGAAGCCTGGCTGTGAAAGGACACTACCCTGTGCCTCCACCATGCACGCTCACAGACCTAAGCCATCAGACACTGCCCTTAGAAGATCCCCTTTCATGGTGTTGTTATGGATGTCGGCTCTGTCACAGAAGTGTGACATTGTCCCAGTGTGACATTGTCCCTGTGTGACATTGTCATTGCTTGTCCCTGCCTTCTGGCACAAACTGCCACACACTAGGACTGTATTGAGCTGCCAGTGCTCTCAAGCCCTTACAGCAACACAAGGGCTCAGAAGGAGAGCGTGGAGGTGGAAAATGAGCAGCTCAGAAAGACCAAGCACTGCTGCTGGACTCTTTTCCCCTCCACTTCTGCACACAGGCACTGCCCGTTGTATTGGGTTTCTGTGTCAAGGTCTTGGTAGTGGGGGGGCTACAGGGGTGGCTTCTGTGAGAAGCTGCTAGAAGTTTTCCCTGTGTCCGCCGCTGGCCAAGGCCAAGACAATAATCGGCAGTGGAAGCGCCTCTGAGATAACATATTTAAGAAAAAAAAAACCCGGCTGCGTCTCAGTAGCCAGAGAGAGAAGAGAAGTGAGAGGATGGGAGAGAAAACAGCCCTGCAGACACCAAGGTCAGGTGAAGAAGGAGGGGGAGGAGGTACTCCAAGTGCCGGAGCAGAGATTCCCCTGCAGCCGTGGTGAAGACCATGGTGGGCAGGCTGTCCCCCTGCAGCCCAGGAGGTCCATGGTGGAGCAGATTCCACCTGAGCCCATGGAGGACACCACGCCGGAGGGGTGGATGCCCGAAGGGAGGAGGCTGTGATCCCGTGGGAAGCCTGCGCCAGATCAGGTTCCTGGCAAGCCATTGCAGACCCGTGGGGGAAGGAGCCCATGCGAGCAGGTTTGCCGGCAGAACTTGTGACCCTGCAGGGGACCCAACGCTGGAGCAGTCTGCTCCTGAGGGACTGCACCCCTGGAAATTATGGGCCCATGCTGGTGCATTGTGAAATTGGAGGACTGTCCCGTGAGAGGGACCCCACGCTGGAGCAGGGGAAGAGTCCTCTCCCTAGGAAGAAGAGCGGCAGGGACAAGTGTGATGAACTGACCTCAACCCCCATTCCCGTCCCCCTGCGCCGCTGGGGGGAGTAGGCAGAGGAACTGGGAGTGAAGTTGAGCCCAGATAAGAAGGGAGGGGTAGGGGGAAGGTTTTTAAGGTCTAGCAGTTTTTCTCCTCTCCTTCTCTGATTTTGATTGATAATAAATTATTTTTTCAAGCTGAGTCTGTTTTGCCTGTGATGGTAACTGATAAAGTGATCTCTCCCTGTCCTTATCTCGACCCACGAGCCTTTTGATTTACTTTTCTCTCCTCTGTCCGGTTAGAGGGGAGTGATAGAGCGGCTTTGGTGGGCCCCTAGCCAGGGTCAAACCACCACACCCCTGCATCTCCAGAGAAGGTATTGAATAAAGGATCTCAGACAAACAACTCACTGCAGGTCGCTTATTTTCTTGCAAAACACATGGAGCATGGCTTATCATTACGCAGTCTCTGGGTCACACAGAACAGGTAAATATGGAGTTAGAAATGGTATGAATAATGACAGTTCTTTGTGGAAAACATTATTACAACTAAGAAAAGCCTAAACAAAACCCAAACCAACTACCGAAGACAGGCTGGTCCTATAGTGCTTTTCACTGTAAGTACTATGGAGGATATGGGAAGCTTTTAGCTGCTTAAAAACACCCAGTCATCAGTTTCCGCACTGCATCCTGGAGCTCCTGGTTCCTCATGCTGTAGATGAGGGGGTTCACTGCTGGAGGCACCACTGAGTACAGGACTGCCACCACCAGATCCAGGGGGGGGGGTTGGTAGGCAAATGCCGTGCTGAGAAACAGGAGACCAGGGGCCAGGTGAGGGAGGCACGTGGAAAAGGCTTTGTGCCGTCCCTGCTGAGAGGGGATCTTCAGCACGGCCCTGAAGATCTGCACATAGGACACCACGATGAAAATGAAACACCCAAAGCCTAAACAGATGCTAACCACAAGAAGCCCAGCCTCCCTGAGGTAGGAGTGTGAGCAGGCGAGCTTGAGGATCTTAGGGATTTCGCAGAAGAACTGGTCCACAGCATTGCCCTTGCAGAGGGGGAGTGAAAATGTATTGGCCGTGTGCAGGAGAGAGTTGAGGAACCCACTGCCCCAGGCAGCTGCTGCCATGCGGACACAAGCTCTGCTGCCCAGGAGGGTCCCGTAGTGAAGGGGTCGGCAGATGGCAACGTAGCGGTCATAGGCCATGACAGTGAGAAGACATAACTCTGCTGACATCAAAAAGACAAAGAGAAGGAGCTCAGAAACACATCCCCAGTAGGAAATGGCCCTGGTGTCCCACAGGGAATTGGCCATGGCTTTGGGGACAGTGGTGGAGATGGATCCCAGGTCAAAGAGGGAGAGGTTGAGGAGGAAGAAGTACATGGGGGTGTGGAGGGAGTGTAGGCTGGTAGTGATGATGGGCATTGCCCAGGAGTGCACCATTCCCAACAGAGCCCAAGCTCAAGAGCGCAGCTGGTGCGCAAACTATGGGAGGAAGAGAGGCTGTAATGCCCCTCCGTGGCATGTGACCTGTCCCAGAAGTCACAGTAGGAGGAAGACTTGAGGATACAACATTTCTAATACCCCCCCACTGAGTGAATGGGAATGTTTAGTGATTTTCTGCCAACTATACCAATTTGATGTCATGGTGCACACATTAAGGGCACGACCATGAACTCATCAGGGGGACCATCAGCGTTTTCCAGGGCTGACTTCCCCATTCCCAGAGAGCATATGGTAGCATAGGAATGCAGAGGTTGAACCCGGGATCTAGAGGATGTTGCTAACGGCTACCAGAGCTTAGCTGGACTAAGTTCTCCGAGTCTGCGGTAAGCAGCGAGAAGAGTGGAATCGGGAAGTAAGGCGGCTGGGACAGATCGAGACGGCCGCTCGACTCCCAGAGGGGTGTTGCTCGCAGATATCCTCTTTAAAAGAGGGCCGAGACAACGGTGGCACTGGGGCAGGAGTTTGAGTTTGGCCCCCAGAGGTGAAAAGCGGCACAGCAATGGAAATAGAGGCTGCCGCCGGGTTGCTCTTTGGTATCCTTTCTAAGAGAGGGGTTGAGACAACTGTAAAGCAATTGATTAAGTTAATTAACTTAGGACGACGATGGGGCCACTTTACCAACATGCCTCTAATATTTTCGGTTACCGAGTGGAAAGACTTTGGGGAAATGATGTGGCAAAAGACGATAACTGGGGACGAAAAAGATGAAAAAGAAGTGAAAGCGGTCCGGCAGCTGTGGCGCGTTGTATTAGAGACTTTAAATAACATGAAAGCAGAAGAGAAGTAGCTTGTGCCGCTGCACAAATGTTAAATCCCGATCCAACTTTAGTGAAACTTAAGGATGCTGAATGTAAGTCAGGGCCTTTGGCACGATTTTTTGGACTCTCCGCTGTAAAAGGGATGACTGGGACTACTTGTAAAACTGTTGCTGAGATCCGCCGCGAATGTTGAGTCCGTCTCTCTCCCGCAAGAGGCGGCGGGTCTGTCTGCTTTGGGGCGGGGTCCGGAGCAAACGGAAGTTGCCACCACCAAGTCCCAGGGGAGGAGTGAGCCACATATGGAAGTAGTGCCCCAGGAGACTGATGAGGAGGAGTGGCCTGTGCCGCCTCCCGCTACACAAGGGGAGGGGGGTCGGCCTCTGCCCTCAGCTCCACCTTTGTGTCCGCCGTTGCCGCCCTCCACTGACTCGATTGCTCCAGCAACCCCATCTAGCGGCGACTGTGAAAAATCGTCCCAAACGAATACAGATAGGTTACTGCATGCAATTCTACAATGTTTTAATGACTTTGACCCACAAATGAAATCGGAATTGTCACAGGACAAACCTCCGTTAAGCATAGGGGAGCTCAATCCTCCCTCAATTCCTGCAGGCCCATTGGTATCAGTGAAACGCATGCGATGGAGCGGAATCGTGAGAGATGCTATTGTAGATGGGCAGTGGGATGCAGCTGTTAGCCTGGGAGGCATTTCATCGTTAGCGTGTCCTGTAGTACAAGGAGATGGTGCGGCAAAGTGGGAAACCGCATGACTGGAAAATCTTACAGCAAGCACGAACCACCGTTTCAACATATGGAATTAAATCTGAGGCTAGCAGACAAATCATAGGTTGGATCTTTTCTGCTGATTTAATGTGTCCATTTGACATTCGAAACTTAATGAGACTGTTGCTTACACCAACGCAGTACTTATTATGGGGTTCCTCGTGGACCCAGCGAGCAGTACATGAGGCTGCCCTAAGACAAGTGCAAACAGATCCACTTTATGGAGTAACGGCAGAAATGCTCACAGGAGAAGGACAGTATTCAAATCTGGACGTGCAATTAACATTTCCTGCTAACATCTTGTGGCGATCAGCACAATTAGCCCTAGATGCTCTTTCTAGCCTGCCAGGATCCCCCAGCTCATCATTTGGCACAATAGTACAAGGAGCTACTGAAAAAATATAGTCACTTTGTTGACAGGCTATGGGAGGCAGTAATGAATCATCCTGACCTGAGTGAGGAGAACAAGAAACAAACATTCAGAGTACTAGCATTTGACAATGCAAATAGGGCTACAAAGCAACTTCTGGCTACTCTACCACAGGGTGTTGGAGTTGATGAAATGCTGTCAAGAGTAGAGAGAGCAGATGACCAGAAAACCTATAATACAGTTACTGCAGTTGTTCGACAATTAACTCGACCATTGACAGCTGCTATTCAACGCCAGCGTCCTCGGCCAACAGGAACTTGTTTCTGATGTGGACAATTTGGGAATTTCTTTGTTGTTGTGTAATACTAGTGATTCACCATATGCTGTCATTTGCCAGTGGCAAAAGAAAAAGGGGGAATGTGTAGCCGACAAATGTAATGACAATGACAGTGTGTTTAGTATTCTGGAATGGGTATTTTTAAGTGTACAGCCGAAATCTAGTATTCAGACACGACCCGAGGCGGTAGGAGAACTGATATGAACAGATAATGGTCCGGTGTGGGTGCCCAGCCGAGCGGTGAAACCTGCGCTGGATTCGCAAGACCGAGTTAACAGCCAGAATGTTCAGAATCCTGCTTCTAGGGATAATAATCCCGATGACAATGAGCATCCTTAACGTCAATTTTCGGGAAAATACGTGGGTTACTTGGGCGAATCAGACGGGACAATCAGAATTTTGTTTATCCATGGCCTCAGCGACAGACCTCTTTTGTACCTGTTTAATTGGTATTCCCTTTTTAGATCCTTCAGAGTTTGGTGCCTTTTCGATATATAGTTGTGCCAATGACACGGTCATTGCAAATTGCTCTGCTAAGCTGATTAAGGGATTAAATGTTACATTACCTTGGGACCCCCAAGAACTGCAACTATTGGGATCCCAGGCAATAGGCAATCAGTCAGCTAATTGGACTCAGACATGTTTCGTGTTTGGTACCTCACAACAACGAACGAACCTGTACAAACCGTTTAATTGGGCAAATTGGACAAACGTGACCAGTAATGGAAATTATACTTACCAAGGTAAAGGCTCTTTTTGTGGCACCTCTAACAAGCAACAAGGGTTAGGAGCATACGGAGCTGAAGCAAAAGGAGGAAGTAGTATTTGGAACAACGGTTCTGCTAAGGCTTTACCTGCCAATACATTTCTCATTTGTGGGGACAGAGCTTGGCAAGGCATACCTCATTGGTGGCCCTTGTTATTTAGGTAAACTAACCATGTTTGCACCATCTCTTAGTCAACTTAGGAATATCATTATGTCTGCCGGCCGGAGTTGAACAAAACGTGCCTTATTAACCCCTGATTGTAATGATAATGTTGAACTTTTATCTGTAGCTGCACGTGTTGCTTTAGCTGTTTTTGTACTGGGTGCTGCTGCTGGTAATGCCTTAAAGAATCTAGCACGTCTTGCCTGTTGGTCAGAGAAACAAAGTAATATAATGACGGAGATTTTAGGAAAATTATTGTTAGATCAAAAAGGTCTACGGCATGCTCTGTTACAAAATCGTGCCGCAATTGATTTTCTACTATTAGCACAAGGCCACGGATGTGAGGATTTTGATGGCATGTGCTGTTTTAACCTAAGCGATCATAGTAAGTCAATCCATCAGTCAATTGCCTTGATGAAGAAGAACTTAGAAAAAATACAACAGGATACCAGTCCCTGGGATAAGTGGTTTGAACAATGGGGACTAACAGGATGGGTGAAAGATCTCTTTAAGGAAGGTTTGCGCTTATTAATGCTTTTAGCTGTAGGACTAATAATAATCATTATCATAATAGGTATTGTGAAACGTTTATTATCCAAACTAGTATCTACTGTTTTGCTTGCGCAAAAAGAAAAAGGGGGAATTGTAGAGGAGTGGCTGAGTGAGAATGGGCATGATTTAGTCCCATTCAACAGCCCCTGCTCTTAAGCGGATGTGGGCGGACCTATGACCAGAAGAGAAGGTGAAGCCCCTCCGCTGGACAGATGACCCGTCCCAGTCACAGTAGCGATGTAGGCGTGTGTATAACGGTGTTCTGCCAATCACAGTGTGACATGTGTGTATGTTATGGTTTTCGGCCTATATATGCTTTTGTTAGCTGCGCAATAAAAGAGAACGACCATGCTCATATTGAGATGCATCGTTTAATCCGGGCTGGCTTCCCCTTCCGACGTCACATGGGGGTGTGGAGGCGGTGGTCACAGGCTATGGTGGTGATGATGAGGCCATTGCCCAGGAGGGCAGCCAGGTAGATGCCCAGGAAGAGCCAGAAGTGCAAGAGCTGCAGCTCCCGTGTGTCTGCAAATGCCAGGAGGAGGAAGTGGGTGATGGAGCTGCTGTTGGACATTTGCTGCCTCTGGGCATGGGGACCTGTCCAAGAAAGAAAACACAATATGTGAGGGAAGATTTCTTGCAGGAAAACCCCACACCATTTCTAATAGCCACCCCCCTCACTGAGCTGAATGGGGAATGTTTCAGCTGATTTCTCAACACTACCAATTGAATGTCATGGTGCCTCACAGCTTGGGCACCTTGTTCCCATGAAGACACCTCCAGAGCGGGACCCTCAGCGTTGGTGTCAGAACAGGAGCTGACCTGCACCCCCACTTCAGCCCCAGAGAGCAAGAGCATCACGGAAAGTTAGGAAAACAGGGCAGAAAACTGCAGTGCTACAAAAAAATGCTTGAAGCCTTCTCTTTACCCTGCTTTGCTCTCCAACTTACAGACAGTGACACTGTAGGGCAGTCATTTTTGTGTGCTTTGTGATGTGTTAATTGTAGGACACAGGCACTTCTCCTAGACTGGAGGTGCAGCTGCAAAAGATGTGTCTCATGCCCTGCATCCCAAGGCTTTGGGGGAATAGGCTTTGCTGGGTGGGAGAAGACACAGGGCATTTGCCCCACAGAAGTTGCTCTAGAGAGGATGGCAGGCAGGGGCCCAAATCCCCCCTCCCAATGTATTCCTGCTAGCAGCTCCTGCTCACTCCCTGCCCAAGTCTCAGTCTACCCAGGACCTGTCCCTACCAGGAGTTGTTTCTCTGTACCCATGACTCTCCCATGCTCACAGACCCCATCCCACCCACTGTGTCCTCATCTCTTTCCTGCAGACCCCTCCAGGACACTACCCAGGGTCATCTCTGTGTCTGCAGCAGCTTAAGGAGCAGCTCAGACAAGTGCTAATGAGAACTGGGGTCTCCGTGTCTTTTCCACAAGGGCAAAAGAAATTCCCATCCCCCACTGCCTACCCAGTCAACCATGAAGAGAAGAATCAAAGCACAGACTCCTTCCCTTTCATTTCAACATTGCCTTAAAGTTCTTCTTCAAAAAGACCCTCTGGAAATGTCCTGTGATGACCTGGAGCTGTGAGAAGCCTTGACCCACACAGCACCCTGCTGACAGCAGGAAGACCTTGACCTACCTGGTCAATGGTTGCTTCTTCATCCCACAGCTTCTCCCTGCAGCAACATGGGCTGCAGGGACCCTGCTGGAAAGGACAGCCCTGGGCACCCCTGCCTGCACATTCCCACCCCACAGCCCGCCCTGGGAGAAGGCAGCTGCCATGCCCTGTCCCTCTAATGCTGCAGCAGGGAAGCCCTGATCTGCAGTACGTCCTTTTCCTCTGTGCCAACCACAGGATGTGTCAGTTCCAGGAGATCCCTCCAGGATGTGCCCTGCAGCAAAAGACGTACTGTGTTCAGGGCTGTGAAGATTTCTCCTCCAGTGAGCTCTATGCATTTTCTCACTCCCCAGCAGGATATGCAGATGGAATGCTCTGAATCCACAGACTTACTCTGTCAAAATTTTTCTCTCTATGAGCTCTCAGCATCCTCCCACCCCACACTGCCTTTAACCTCTCTCTGCCTCGCTCCTCTCCCCTCGGTGCCTGCAGGCAGTGCCCTCAGCCCTGCTGCGCTTTGCAGAGGAGCTGCTCCTGGGCAGAGCTGTCTCTCGGCAGCGCTGCCCACTTGCCATCAGCTCCCTCCCTCCCAGGAGCCCAGCCCAGCTCAGCAGCAGAGGACCAGCCCAAGGCAGCACTTGCTCTGCCTCCTACTCCCACCCCTCGCCCCCAAAATCCCTTGGGGTGTCCCTGTGTCTTCAGGGCTGACAGCTCCCAAAAGGCAGCAGGGTCTCTCCTGGGGAACACAATTTGAAGCAGACTGAAGTAATCACTGACTGTCCCTCTCTAATCACTGGACAGGCTGATCCCTGCAGTGGGAATTGCTCTGCAGGAGATGTCAATGTTCCCCTCTGGAAACCCCCATTCCTGTCCCACAGTCAGGCAGGGCATGCAGGCAGTGACAGGCAGGGGATCAAGTGATGCAACCTCTCACCGCCCACAGACCGATGCCCAGGAATCACTGCCCCACAGCCCAACTCCCCCCCAGTTTCTATACTGAGCATGACATCATATGGTATGGAAAAGCACTTTGGACTGTTCGGCTCAGCTGAGCTGGCTGTGCTCCTGCCCAGCTTCTTGTGCACGTGACAGAGCATGGGAAGCTGAGAAGCCCATGTCTAGTGTAAGCACCACTAGACAACCACTAAAATATCAGTGAGTTATCAACATTCCTCTCATACTAAACCCAAAACACAGCACTATGCCAGCTATGGGGAAGAAAATTAAATCCATCCCTGCCAAAACAAGGAAATTTTAGTTTGTCACCAGGGGAATTCCTACCTTGGTCAGCAATTCCATTAAACCACTACCTCCTGCTGTTATCTGTAGTGCCCTGCAATTCCTCATGCTCTTATCTTGTCAGAGGCACCAGGGATCTGGTGGGCCACTTGTACACAAACAGGTACAGCTGCCCACACAGAGCTTCACTTCAGAGGGACCTTGAGAAACTCTGGGATCTGGCAACAGAAACCTCATGAAGTTTTACAAGAAGTTGCAGGTGCTTTCTTGGTGGTAAGAATAACCCTGGACATGAGGGCAGGCTGGGACCTCACCATCTCAGCAGTGACCCTGAGGACAAGGGCCTGGGCATGAAGAGGAATGCCATAGGAGCCAGTGGTACCTGTTCACCATGAATAAAGCCAGCTGCATAGAGGGCTGCGTTACTTGGAGCATAGCCATCAGAGAAGGGAGTTCTCATCCCCCATATATCAGCTCTGCTGTGGCCACCTCTGGACTTGTGTGTCTGGTTGTGGGGCTCCCCAGTCTGAAGGAATGGGGAGGAACGTGAGAGGTTCCAGAAGAGATGTGCCAGGATGGGGCTTGGAGTCTCTGTTGAGAGTCTGAGGGACCTGGGCTTCTTTAGCTTGGTGAAGTGGAGGCTCAGGGCACTCTACTAGAAGCCTGCAAGTGCTTGAAGGGTGGTTTCAGAGATGATGGATCTTTTCTCAGTAGTGGTAAGAGAAGGAAACCGTCACAAAGAGCAGCTTGGAAGGTTCAGGATGAAGGTGAGGAAGAAGAAGTCTCACTCAAAGCATTGCTTTATGGTGCAAGAGGTCACCCAGAGGGAGTCCGGATTTGCCCATGGCTTTGTGTTTCAAGGAGTAGCCAGAGAGAGGAAAGAGACAAAAGTGAAGGTATGGAAATGCCAGGGTGAGATCTAGGTGGGAAAGAAAGATGGATGTCAACAGCCTGAAGGGAAAGAGGTGCAGGCACAGGACAGTGTAGGACAGCCTACAGGATAGCCAGCCAAGGGCTCTGGAAAGGCTGCAAGGTGCAACAGGACAGAGGTCTTTGTCCCCTTGGCTATAGCAGTTGCCTCTGCCACCAAGGCCCATGAGATGAACCTTTAAGGATCTGTCTTGCCAGGGCCTGGGAGTTTGGCCTTTCTGCTTCCTCAAAAAAACCCAAGGCTTTTCTCAGCTTTACAGCCACCTGCTCAGGGCTTTTGCCTACCTGCAAGCATGGCCTCCAATTATCTGCTCTAACAAGTCCTTTGGGCTTAGTCAGTGATTGCCCTCAGTGGGGCCCATTAATGCTTCAAGGAACTTTGGGTTTTGCTTCTGACTTGGACTTCCTGAGCTGCTTGTTCAGTCTCCTCTCAGTAGCTGAGATTCATGTAATGAGCCCCAAATGCCCTAACGACTTATTTATCTTTCGTATTTCCTCAATCTCAAGACTTGTATTGCTAATTGGAGCTGTTTCATACGTAGTTAAAGAGGAAGACTTCAAACCGCACCTACTAAAATTTATTTTTCATTTAAAGGGAAAAAATTATAAAATATTACTTGAGAGAAGAGATTAGAGCAGCATTCTCCAAGTGATCATGATCCAGAGTGTCTCCTCAGGAGGTCTGGTCAGGTCACAGGAGAAGTCCCTTGAGGTCTCACACTGTATGGACAACCTTGCTCCTCACCTCCCCAACCCCACCATTGCTCTCATCGGCCCCCTGGCACTTGCATCACTTGTCCTGACATCAGAGTTCTCCACTGAACTGTGCAGCTGGGTGCCACAGCTCCTGCGCACCATCTCCCCCCTGCTTTCCTTACAGAACTGGCTGCACACGGGCACAGAAGAGTTTTTCCTATTGGCAAGCAAAGCCAAGCCAAGCACGATCAAGTTCCATAAACAAGTACAAGCTGTCTTTAATGAGGTGGCCTTTCTACAAGGGGTCATCTTAGGAGGAATATTTTCGGGAGGTAGATACAAAGAAGCACATATAGACACAGTTCAAGAGTTGGAAGAGGAGACAATACGACTCTTGAAAGACGTGTAAACTTTTACTCCCTGAAGCTCAAGACAGCAGCATAGGTGAGCGGTATCTGAATGAACAGAGAATAAGGGGAGGAGATACCTGGAGAATCATGGAAATGGCTTTTTCCAAGGCAGTCTGCTGAGAAGATGACTTCAGAAATGGTCATTGTATCCTGGACAGGTGCAGATATACGAAAAATCAGAGAAGCTACTTGGTATAATGGACAGAGTATTGGTGTAGCAGTCAGCATAGTGGTGATGAGTTTAGAGGGGCAGATGGGTATTTCTTTGGAGTAACCCTTGTGAAAGGTCATTGGACTGGCAGAGGGCTCTTGTGAGAGAGAACAAGCCAACGTTGCACGCATCTTTGAACAAGGCTAAAAGTGCAGCCCCGGGAATCCCAGGCTGTACGAGTTGGGTGACATTTCTGGGCCCCTAGAAGATAGTAACTGCCAACATGGCAGATGGTGTGACAACAACTGTGGACAAGGGAAAACCAATGGACGTCATCTATCAGGACTTCTGCAAAGCCTTTGACATGGTCCTCCACAACATCCTTCTCTCTTAATTGGAGAGTTATGGATTTGATGTGTGGACTGCTCAGTGGATAAGGAACTGGCTGGATGGTCACATCCAGAGGGTAGTGGTCAATGGCTCGATGTCCAGATGGAGACCGGTAATGAGTGGTGTCCCTCAGGGGTCCATACTGGGACTGGTGCTGTTTAATATATTTACCAATGACTTAGACAGCGAGATCAAGTGTACCCTCAGCAAGTTTGCGGACGACACCAAGCTGAGTGGTGCAGTTGACATGCCAGAAAAACAGGATGCCATTCAAAGAGATCTGGACAAGCTGGAGAGGTGGGCCTGTGTGAACATCATGAGCTTCAACAAGGCCAAGTGCAAGGTCCTTCCCCGGGGTTGGGGTGACCCCCGGTATCCATACAGGCTGGGGGAAGAAAGGATGGAGAGCAGCCCTGCCGAGAGGGACTTGGGGGTGCTGGTGGATGAAAAGCTGGACATGAGCTGGCAATGTGCGCTGGCGGCCCAGAAGGCCAACTGTACCCTGGGCTGCATCAAGAGAAGTGTGGCCAGCAGGGTGAGGGAGGTGATTCTGCCCCTGTACTCTGCTCTGGTGAGACCTCACCTGGAGTACTGCATCCAGTTCTGGAGCCCTCAGCACAAGAAGGACATGGAACTGTTGGAGCGGGGCCAGAGGAGAGCTACAAAAATGCTCCGAGGGCTGGAGCCCCTCTCCTATGAGGACAGGCTGAGAGAGTTGGGCTTGTTCAGCCTGAAGACGAGAAGGCTGCGGGCAGACCTGATTATGGCCTTTCAGTACCTAAAGGGGGCCTATAGGAAAGATGGGGAAAATAATTTTTGCAGGGACAGCTGTGACAGGATAAGGGATAATGGCTTTAAACTAAAACAGGGTAGGTTTAGACTGGATATAAGGAGGAAATTCTTTACAATGAGGGTGGTGAAACACTGGAACGGGTTGCCCAGAGACGTGGTGGAGGCCCCATCCCTGGAACGTTCAAGACCAGGTTGAATGGGGCTCTGAGCAACCTGATCTAGTTAGCGGTGTCCCTGCTCCCTGCAGGGGGGTTGGGCTAGATGACCTCTAGGGGTTCCTTCCAACCCAAAACATTCTATGATTCTACGGGAGTTCTCATCCCCTTTGTGTCACCACTCGTGTGGCCACATCTGGACTGGTGAGTCTGCATGTTGGGGGTCCCCAGTCTAGAGCCATGGGGAGGAATAAGAGCAGTTCTAAAGGAGATGTGCCAGGATAGGGTTTGGGGCCTATTTGGAAAGGTGAGGGACCTGGGTTGCTTTAACCCGGTGAAGTGGAGGCTCAGGGCTCTATAGCACTAGCCAGAAATGGATTGAAAGATGGTTTCAGAGATTCTGGATCTTTTCTTGGTAGTGGGAAGAGAGAGAAACCTCCACAAGGTGATCTGGGTAGGTTCAGTCTAGAGGGTATGAACAAGTAAGTCTCACTCAGAGGGTATCCTTGTGGTGTAAGAGGACACCCAGAGGGAGTCTGCATCAGCCCATGGCTTTGTGTTTCATGGAACAGCCAGCAATGGGTAGAGAGACATAAGGGAAGGTCTAGAAATGCTGGTCTGAAACCCAAGTGGGAAGGCAAGATGGGTTTCTACAGCCTGAAAATAAATAGGTGCAGGCACAGCACAGTGTGGAAAAGCCTGCAGTCGAGATGGCCAAAGGCTCTGCCAAGGATGAAAGGCCACACAAGTCCAAGGTCTTTGCCCCCTTGGCTAGGACACTAGCATCTGCCACTGAGGCCTAACAGGAGAAACTGGATTTAGAGGCTCTGCTCTTGGTTTCCTCCTCAGGCCTTCTTGGACAAACCAGGACAGGCTGTACAGTTTTCCTGCACTTGGCCTTGCTCATCCTCACACCCCACTGCCCCCACAAAGAGCCCTGAGCCACGCAGAAGGGACAGGATCTGCCTTCCCAATGCCTGGGGGGTCAGGGCTTGGCCTTTCTGCTGCATAAAACCAACCAAGGATTTGACAGCGTTACAGCCACTTGCACAGGGCCTTTGCCTGTCTGCAAGCATGGCCTCCGATGAGCTGCTCTAACGAGTCCCTGGGGAGGCTCTGTCAGTAATGACCCTCACTGGGGCCCGTTAATGCTTCAAGGTACTTTGAGTTTGGCTTCTGACTTGGACTTCCTCAGAGGTTTCTTCAGTCTCCTCTCTCTGTATCTGAGCTTCATGGACTCAGCCCCACAGACACCATGCGCTCCTGAAAATTCAAAAAGCCCCAATGATCTAATTATCTTCATTTAACTTTCTTCACGTGTTCAGGACTTGTGCACCTCCTTGGAGAGGTTTTACAGTGTAGTTACAGAGGAAGATTTCAAAGTGCACCTCTTCAAATTGATGTTTGATTTTCAAGGGTCTATTTTATTACTTTTCCGTGTAGAGAAGAGGGGATAGCAGCATTCTGCAAGTGATAATGACCCAACAGGAGGTCTCCTCAGGACGTCTTGAGAGGTAGGAGAAGGTCTGACACTCTAGGGACAACTTCACACCTCCCACACTCCGCCATTGCTCTCAACGGCCCCCTGGCACTTCCATCACTTGTCCTGACATCAGACTTCTCCACTAAAGCCTGCAGCTGCAGGTTACAGCTCCTTTGCACCATCTCCCCCCTGCTCTCCTTAGAGAACTGAATGCACACAGGCACTGAGGGGTGTTTTCGTATTGGCAAGCAAAGAAAAAGCCAAGCATGACCAAGTTCCATCAACAAAACTCACTCTGCAAGCACATGCCCAGTATGGGCTGCTTCTAAGGAGGCTGCCTTTTGACAAGGGATAAGCTTAGGAGAGATGTTTTAGGCAGGTAGATAAAGAAAGATAGATGGAAGCACAATGAAAGAGTTGTCTGAGGAGACAATTAGACTGCTGAAAGACAGGCAAACTTCTAACTGCCTGATGTCAAAGCAGCAACTGGCTGGGTGACAGGAATAAGGATGAAGAAAGAGTAAGGGGAAGAGAAAAGTGGAGAACAATGGAAAGGTCCTTTGCCTAGGCAGTCTGCATCTGAGTGCCTTGGCATGAGTGCTCTTGGGTGACATTTCTTGCACCTAAAAGAGAAGAATGTGTCCCAGTGCAGTCAGCACAGATTATCCAAGGGTAAACGTCACCAGCCTTATTGCCTTCATGAAGAAGCAACTGTTTTACTGCACCAGGGGAGAAGAGTGGATGTCATTTACCTCTACCTTGGGCATGGTCTCCCTCGATACCCTTGTGCCCACATTAAAAGCCATGACAGTCTGGATGGGTAGAAAAAATGCTGGGTAAAATACCAGTGGGATGATGAGGCTGATCATGAAGCGCTGAAGGGGTCATCCCCTCCCTGGATGCCAGTGGGGGCATTGTGGGGCAGCACAGGGGACTCTCCTGTACCCATGACCCGGAGGAGGCAACTGTCAGTGTTGCTGGCACTAAATTGGAAGGAGCATTCCTGTTCCCTAGGGCTGCCCTTCATGGGAAACCTGACAAGCAGGAGGCCTGTCCTGTCAGGAACGTGATGAGGTGGAGCTGTCAGAAATGGTCTTGGCTGAGAGTCCAACTCTGGGAAGAGCTATAGGATTATAATGTGTATTTAATGAGGGTCAGTAGGAAACTGGTTCCCTTTTTATTACTGATGGCAGTGGAGTTGGGTATCAGCGAGCCCCAGAGGAGGACAGGGGGGACCATGCTGCAAAGGTCCCTTGTTAGGACTGGCGTGTCTCGCCAGAGATGGAAATGGTCACTGTGTGGCACTGATCCAAGACAATTTTGCTGGGGCAGCTTCCCCGCAGTGTCCAGGAGCATGGCAAAGACCAGGCCCCTCTCTTCTGAACCTTTGATGCCTCGCTTCCTTCACCATGTCACCTGGCTCTGCATTGTGAGTGCTGGCTGCCCCTACCCTGCGCACTCACACAGCTCAGCTCTACACCAGCGTTATCCTGTCCCAGGCTCTTCCCAGCTGAGCCCAGCCCCTCTGCAGCTCTCCCTGACTCCCCATCCCAACAAAAAACATGTTGGTTTTCCACAACTATATATGCTGTCAAAACCATCCCACTGCTGTTACACTTTGCAAAAATTTCAGAAAACAATGGAGATTTGGACTTCACAAAGAGAATGAAGCCATGGAGAGAGGGGCAGAAACTCTAGGACTACTTCAGTCTGGCTGCATCCAACTTTCCTCAGTATCTGAACGCCACTGAGCGCTTTAAAAATATTCGCGAGCATGGAAGAAAAGTGAATTAAAAATGAAGGCACTTCTGGTGCTACTAAAATTGATTTAGAGTGCAAGTTAAATCTACTCAAAGGCACAACGTAAAGTGATTGTTTCGCTTCACAAGACCACACAGAAACCCACCCCGCCCATACATGAAAGATGCTCTGGGATGAAGATCTCTCTCCACCTAGCAATCCCAAAACTAAGAGACTGGTGGCCAATTTAAACATTGGCTGTGCCCAAATTCTTTACACGTGAAGCACCTTCCAACTACATCCTCCCACACACGCTCCCAGGCCTACAAGTCCCAAACAGACACAAGCACCTATTTCCAAAAAACTCAGAGTGAACAGCTTGGCTGCAAAGTACCAAGGCCCACATCTGACATCAATCAAGACATGAGCAATAATTACAGGACATACCAGCGCAGGCAGAGGAGGAGCAGCAGGAGCAGGAGCAGGAGCAGACCCGACCTGATCAACGGCAAAGGACCGTTGGCAGGCGTTGCTAACAACACAACGAAAGTTCTAAGCCGGGTGACCCTGGGGGGGCTCTGCTATGGAGGGCACCTGCAGCCCAGCAGTTATCCCAAGGACTCATCCTATACACAGGGCAACGTCGGGAAGTCTCAGCCCCACCACCGAGTACATTTAGCTCTTGCTGCCAGCAGTAACAATAGCTTTGTCTGTTGTCAAAAGGGGAAAGTCCCCAGCCGACATTATGCCAAAGCACCAAGGCTGGCTCAGAAGGCTCATTTTAGGAGCTCTGCAAGGTGATGAAAAAAACCCACTTACCCTGTTGTAAGTTTGTCAAACAAAACAGATTGATTTCTGGTGGCATAACGACTTTTGCCGAAGTCTGCAGCTTCGTCAGACCTCCAAATCCCCATTTTCTTGGTGGACTTGTTCTGCAGCTTTTGCATCAGCTCTGGTCTTCAGTTTTCTGGTGACTACAGTGTATTAATATATCAAATAGTTTGAGACAGAAAAGATGTTATTCCCTTAATTTCACCATTGCTGTAGTAAAATGTAAAAAAATCTGCACTGGATTGGTTTGTTTTTTTCTTTAAATACAGAATTAGAAGTTCTTGTCATCACCACAGCATTCAACGTAAATTAGAAATTACTTATGTTTAAATTTACGTTAAATTAGAAATCACTTCTATTTAAACTACCTACTTAAAAGCGTGACTTGTACAGCAACTTTTTAATAGACTGGAAAGCCAATGTGTTGAAAACAAACACGCAGCTTTTGTTCCATGCAGAAGGCAGGATTATTCCAGTTACTTCTTTCTGGAAAAGTGAAGACAACAACTACGTGTCTCTAAGGTGTTTTCACTTCATTCATATAGACTTGTCCCTAACAGGTTTTTTAAAAAAATTGTTTACGTGGGAAGTCTCTTCTCAGGATGCCTGTTTTTAGTAGGCTGTTTAAGCACGCGTCACTTTCCTCTCCTGCATCATGGTCACAAAAGCTCTAGAAGATAACTTACATATATTATAGTACTGCAATATGCCCTCCTATTTGCAAGAAGGTTTTTCAAATCATTTGTGTCCCACAGACTCTAGACACTACTCTAGGTAGGGCAAAAGCCTGGGCATTTGCCATCTTTCCCCTGGGGTCTGACAGGTTATGCCATGCTGGCACATTTAGAACAATGAAATACGATTTGCCCAGTCCTTCCTGTAGTCACACCAGAGGCTGCGCTTGCAAGAGGAGGGAGAAAGTTTAGACAGAATCATCGCTTGTACACAGCTGGCATCCATGCAAACCCACAGGAGGAGCACCTCTTGAGAGCACCTCCCGAGAGCTCCATTACCTGGAAGCGGCACCACGTTGTCCAGGAAAACTTCTGCTCCTTGAAAGGCAGCGATAAAAAGTCAGACCTTAAAGAAAAGAGAATCAATCAGAAAAAGAACATGGCTTTAAGTTAATCCTGTCTCCTTTAAGGTGACATTGATTAATCCATTGCTCTAAGAGGAATTCAGTTTAAAAATTATGACCATAAAAAGCCCAAACAACGCAACCCCAAAAAACCCCAGCCTATTCTCCCAGCAATCTGAGCAGCAGTGAGAAATTGCCTGATTAGCATGCCAAGTTGGATTGGGCTCCAAGCAAAAACCACCTGCATAATGGAGAGAAGGAACAGGAGCAGAGACAGAGGAAGATGGAAAAAGGAAGGGGGTCAGGGAGCAGCAGAGAGGGACAGCGAGAGTAAGAGATGGAGAAGAAGGACAGGGACAGTGGGATCCCCAAGGGGGGGGGGGGGGGGGGGCAGTGGGAAAGAGGAGGGGGGAAAAGAATGGGGGAAAAAAAAAGGACGGAAGAGGCCACCGGGCCCGGGGGGGGAATCCTTTCTAGCTGGAGAGCAGCAGCCAGAGCAAGGGCATGCCTTCTTGAGGAGCACTGCAGAGCTGCCGTCCTCATCCATCCCCTGCGGAGCCAGGGGCAGCAGCCGTAAGAAATGGGATGCAGGGGCGTTGCAGGGGGTCCCATGGCTTTGGAGCACCCCTTGATGTCCTGCCATGGGCGGGAAGGATTCTGGCTGCCAAAGGGGATGAAGCTGAAAGTGTTTTGCCACTCTTGGAAGCCCCCAAGATGGCTCTGGCTTGAGGGAGAAGAGGGCTTGGGCATCTTCTGGGAGGCAGAAGCAGCCTGTGGGACGAGGAGGCCGGTCTTGCTCGCATGCTCAGGGCACAGCCGATCGCCAGCTCTGGGGTCAGGAAGGAATTTTCCCCCGGGGCAGATTGGCACTGGTCCCCGGGGGGGTTTTGCCTTCCTCTGCAGCATTGAGCGTGACCACTGCTCAGGGCTCCTCTGCTCCCTTTCAGCTGGGTTACTGCCCGCTGCTCATGGTGCTCAGGTGGCCAGTGAGGAGCTGTACTTGGGGAGGGGAAGGATTTCTGAAAAGAAAGAAACCATGAAATGAAATGCAATGAAATGCAATAGAATGCAATGAAATGATGAAATGAAATTAAATAATGAGGTAATGAAATTAACTGAGATGAAAATGAAAATGGAATACTGATAAGATAAACGGTATGAAAGAATGACATGAACTGAAATTGAATTAAATGAAATCATAAAATGAAATGAAAGAAATTAAAAAAACAAAACACATGGAAAGGCACGGCCAATGGTAAAAGCAAAGCCAAAGGCAATAGAAAAAGGTCAAGAAAAAAAAAAAAGGAAAAGGAAAAAAAAAGGAAAGGCAAAGAAAAAAGCAAAAGGAAGTTCAAATGAAAGGCAAAAGCAAAGAAAAAGGGAAAGGGAGAAAAAAAAATCAATGGCAAAGCCAAGGCAAAGCCAAGGGCATGGCAAAGCCAAATACAAAGGCAAGGGAAAAGGGAAAGGGAAAAGAAAAGGAAAATTCAAAGGCAAAGGCAAAGGTAAAAGCCAAGGGAAAGTCAAAGCCTAAGGCAAAGCCCAAGGCAAAAGGAAAGGCAAAGGTAAAGCTAAAGCCAAAGCAAAAGCTAAACAGAAAGGTAAAGGCAGAGGGACAAGAAAAGGCAAAATGAAAGTCAAAGGCAAATGCAAAGGCCAAGAGAAAAGGAAAGAGATAGGCAAAGGCAAAGCCAAAGCTAAAGCCATAAACAAAGCCAAAGCAAAGGCAAAGGCAAAGGCCAAGGGCAAAATAAAAATCAAAGGGAAAAGGGAAAGATAAACGGAAAGGGAAGAGCAAAGGCAAAGAGAAAGGCAAAGCCAAAGGGAAAGCCAAAAGAAGAAGAGTGAAAAGTAGAGAGAAAAGCAAAGGCAAAAGAAAAACAAAGGCAAAGGCAAAGAAAAAAAAAACAAAGGAAAGGAAAGGAAAGCCAAAGGGAAAGCCAAAAGCAAAGCAAAGCCAAAGGGCAAAAGGCAAAGGCAAAATAAAAATCAAAAGGCAAATAAAGGAAAGGAAAAGGGAAAGTGAAAGGCAAAGCCAAAGGGAAAAATATACAATCAAAGGGAAATGAACAAGTCAAAAGGAAAGGCGAAGCCAAAGGGAAAAGAAAAGGAAAATCCAAAGGCAAAGGCAAAGGTAAAAGCCAAGGGAAAGTCAAAGCCTAAGGCAAAGCCCAAGGCAAAAGAAAGGCAAAGGTAAAACTGAAGCCAAAGCAAAAGCTAGCAAGAAAGGCAAAGACAAAAGGAGAAGAAAAAGGCAAAATGAAAGGCAAAAGAACCAAGAGAAATGCAAACGGTAGGCAAAGGCAAAGCCCAAAAAGCTAAAGCCATAAACAAAGCCAAAGCCAAAAGCAAAAGGCAAAGGCAAAGGCAAAGACAAAGGCAAAGGCAAAGGGAAAGGCAAAGGCAAAGGCAGACTAAAAATCCAAGGGAAAGGGAAAGCCCAAGCCAAAGCTAACGCCAAAGTAAAAGCCAAAAGGAAAGGCAAAGGCAAAGGGAAAGGGAAAAGAAAAGGTAAAGGGAAAAAATAAAGACAAAAGCAAAGCCAAAGCCAAAGCCAAAAGCAAAGGCAAAGGCAAAGTCAGAAGAAAAGGGAAAGGGAAAGGGAAAGGCAGAGGCAAAGGCGAGGGCAAAGGCAAAGGCAAAGGCAAAGGCAAAATAAAAATTAAAGGGAAAGGGAAAGGGAAAGGGAAAGAGAAAGGGAAAGCCCAAGCCAAAGCTAATGCCAAAGCGAAACCCAAAATGAAAAGCCAAAGGGAAAGAGAAAAGAAAAGGTAAAGGGAAAAGTAAAGAGAAAAGCAAAGGCAAAGGGAAACGCAAAGGCAAAGGCAAAATGAAAATCAAAGGGAAGGGAAAGGAAAAGGGAAAGTGAAAGGCAAAGCCAAAGGGAAAGCCAAAAGCAAAAGCATAGGCAAAGGCGACGGCAAAGACCAAGGCCAAGGGAAAGGCAAAAAAGGGAAAAGCAAAAGCAAAATAAAAATCAAAAGGCAAAGCAAAGGGAAAGGAAAGAAAGGAAAAGCCAAAAGAAAGGAAAGCAAAGGAAAGTCAAAGGGAAAGGCCATGGCCATGGGAAAGGCCAAGGCCAAGGCAGAGGCCATGGGAAAGGCCAAGGCCAAGGCAGAGGCCAAGGTAAATGCGAAATCGAGGCAAAGGCAGCAAATGCAAAAGCAAAGGGAAAGGCAATGGCAAAAGCAAAATAAAAATCACTGCCAAAGGCAAAGGCAAACGCCAAGCCAAAGGTAAAGCCAAAACAAAAGCCAAAAGCAAAGGGAAAATTACAGGGAAAGGAAAAATAGAAATGCAAGGGAAAGGAAAAGGCAGAGGCAAAGCCCAAGGGAAAATAAAACATTCAAGGGAAAGGCAATAGCAAAGGCCAAGGCAAAGCTAAAGGCATAGACAAAGACAAACCCAAAAGCAAAGGTAAAGGCAACAGGAAAGTGAAAGGCAAGGGTAAATCACAAATCAAAGGGAAAGGGAACAGGAAAGCCAAAGGCAAAGGCCAAGCAGAAAAGAAAAGCCAAAGGTAAAGGAAAAGGGAAAGGGAGAAAAAAAGGCAAAATCAAAGGCAAAGCCAAGGCAAAGCCAGGGGCATGGCAAAGCCAAATACAAGGGAAAGGGAAAAGGGAAAGAGAAAAGAAAAGGAAAATTCAAAGGCAAAGGTAAAAGCTAAGGGAAAGGCAAAGGGAAAGGCAAAGTCTGAAGAAAAGCGAAAGGGAAAAGGAAAGGGAAAGACAAAGGCAAAGAGAAAGGCTAGACAATAGGAAAATTACAATCAAAGGGAAATGAAAAGTCAAAAGGAAAGGCAAAGGCAAAGGGAAAAGGCAAAGGTAAAATAAAAATCAAAGAGAAAGTGAAAGCCCAAGCGAAAGCTAACGCCAAAGTAAAAGTGAAAAGGAAAGGCAAAGGCAAAGGGAAAGGGAAAAGAAAAGGTAAAGGGAAAAGTAGAGAGAAAAGCAAAGGCAAAGGCAAACGCAAAGGCAAAGGTGTCCTGGTTTCAGCTGGGATAGAGTTAATTTTCTTCACAGAAGCTAGCATAGTGCTGTGCTTTGGATTTAGTGCTAGAAGAATGTTGATAACACGCTGATGTTTTTAGTTGTTGCCAAGTAGTGCTCAGACTGTTCAAGGACTTTTTGAGCTTCTCCTGCTCGGCCAGGTGCATAACAAGCTGGGAGTACAGCACAGCTAGGACCCAAACTGTCCAAAGAGCTATTCCATACCATATAACGTCATGCTCGGGGGGGGGCTTTGGTGGGTCGGTCGGTCGCGGGGGGAGTGATCGCTGCTCGGGTACTGATCGCTGTTCGAAACGGGCTGGGCATCGGTCAGCGGGTGGTGAGCAATTGCATTGTGCATCATTCGTTTTGTATATTCTGTATATTTTGTTATTATTCTCATTATTACTATTATTATTATTTTCTCTTATTAAACTGTCTTTATCTCAGCCCTCGGCTCTAACCTTTTTCCCCTTCCCGATTCTCTCCCCCATCCCACTGAGGGAGGGGGGGGAGTGAGCGAGCGGCTGTGTGGTGCTTAGTTGCCAGCCGGGTAAAACCACAACAAAAGGCAAAATAAAAATCAAAGGGAAAGGGAAAGAAAAAGGGAAAGGGAAAAGCAAAGGCAAAGAGAAAGGCAAGACAAAGGGAAAATTAATACCAAAAGGAAATGAAAAGTTTAAGGGAAAGGCCAAGCCAAAGGGAAAGCCAAAAGCAAAACATAGGCAAAGGTAAGAAAAAAAAAAAAAATTAGGGAAATGAAAAATTAAAATTAAAGGGAAAGGCAAAAGTAAAGGCCAAGTGAAATGGAAAGGCAAAGGCCACGGCCAAGGCCTAGGCCAAGGCCAAGGTCAAGGTAAAATCAGAGGAAAAGGCAAAGGCAAAGGGAAAGGCAAAAGCAAAAGCAAAAGCAAAATAAAAATCACCGGCAAAGGCAAAGGCAAAAGCAAAAGCAAAATAAGAATCAGAGGAAAAGGCAAAGGCCAAGGTAAAGCTAAAGGCATAGACAAAGACAACAGCAAAACCAAAGGTTAAGGCAAAACAAAAGTGAAAGGCAAGGGTAAATTACAAATCAAAGGGAAAGGGAAAGCCAAAGGCAAAGGCCAAGCGAAAAGCAAAGCCAAAGGCAAAGCCAATCGCAAAGGCAACGGCAAAGGCAAAGGGAGAAGAAAAGGTAAAATCAAAGGCAAAGCCAAGGCAAAGCCAATGCCATGGCAAAGCCAAATACAAAGGCAAAAGAAAAGGGAAAGAAAAAAAAGGAAAATTCAAAGGCAAGGCAAAGTAAAGCAAAGAGAAGGTCAAGCCTAAGGCAAAGCCAAGGAAAAGGAAAGGCAAAGGTAAAGCTAAAGCCAAAGCAAAATCTCAACAGAAAGCCAAAGGCAAAGGCCAAGACAAGGGCAAAGGGATAGGAAAGGAAAAATAAAAAGGGAAAGGGAAAGGGAAAGACAACGGAAAGAGTAAAGGCATAGTCAGAGGAAAGGGACGTCAAAGGGAAAGTTAAAGGGAAGGTAAAAGGAAAGTCAAAGGGAAAGTTAAAGGGAAAGGTAAAATGAAAGAAAGAAAAAAAAAAGGAAAAGGGAAAGGAAAAAGAAAAGGAAAATTCAGAGGCAAAGGGAAAGTCAAAGCCTAAGGCAAAGCCCAAGGCAAAAGCAAAGGCAAAGGTAAAGCTAAGGCCAAAGCAAAAGCCTCAACACAAAGGGAAAGGCAAAGGGACAAGAAAAGGCAAAATCAAAGGCATAGGCAAAGCCAAAGGCAAAGGCCAAGACAAAGGCAAAGGGATAGGCAAAGGCAAAAAATAAATTAAAGGGAAAGGCAAAAGCAAAGGGAAAGCTAAAGGCATTGGAAAAGACAAATCAAAGGCAAAGGTATATGCAATAGGAAAGGCAAACGCAAAGGTAAATTAAAAAAGAAAGGGAAAGTCAAAGGGAAACCAAAGGCAAAGCCCAATTGAAAATCATAGCTACAGGCAAAGGCAAAGTCAATACCAAAGTAAAAGCGAAATGGAAGGGCAAAGGGAAAGGGAAAGGCAAACAGAAAGGGAAAGGCAAAGACAAAGCCAATACCAAAGTAAAAGCCAAAGGGAAGGAAAGGAAAAGAAAGGCAAATAGAAATCAAAAGGCAAAGGCAAAGGCAAATCAAAGGGAAAGGGAAAGGCGAAAGAAAAATTTCAAGATCAAAGGGAAAGGGAAAGGCAAAGGGAAATGGAAAGGGAACGGGATCAAACTGCAATGCAAGGAAAGTGTGTTCTCTGACTTCATGGTTTTCACAGCTAACAATAAAGTGTAAAGTATCGATTCCTGAGCTTGTCCTAGCATTTGTTTTTGCTTAGTAATTCCTTTATGTATGTTGTAACCCACCTTTGTTGGGTTTTCATTCTCCAGATGAGCCGCTTCCAACTTTTCTCTTTTCCCTGGGAACAGATGAATTTTTTCAGTCAAAGGCAACAAGACTCTTTTGAGGGAGGCTGTCCAATTTCTTTT
>CM067102.1:4743201-4775985 GCA_034008185.1 Gorsachius magnificus | reverse complement strand
AGAAGTACAAGAGCTGCAGCTCCCGTGTGTCTGTGAATGCCAGGAGGAGGAAGTGGGTGATGGAGCTGCTGTTGGACATTTGCTGTCTTTGGGTTTGGGGACTTGTCCAAGGCAGAAAATGTATAAACAAGTTAGTCCAGATTTCTCTGAGCAAAATCCATTCAATTTGTCATAGAAGTCCCCAAATGTCCTCGCCCCTTTTAGGAAGACTTTTGGCAGGTCCTTTTCTCCATCCATGGTTGTTGCTGGCTGAGTGTGCCACAGCAAGCAGGAGGCTCTGCTGTGAGCTCTGGAAGAGTCAGTCAAGGGACAGAAACAGGAAGATCTGGAGCCATTAGTGAGACAGAGCTGTGAAACTGATGCAATAAACTGCCAAGGCAGTCCATCTGCTCTTCAAGGACAGCATCCTCCAAGCACAGCATAGTCCAGGCCAAAAACTCTGTCTAAACTTGCAAGGGAATTCAAGTGCACCATATTTTGCCATTACTACTTCCGGAACACTTAAAGAAGAAGCAAAGTTTATGTGTGACCACTGCTGAATTAGTACAGATAGGGATAGATCTGTCCTCTTGTCAACCATATATGGCAGTGACTTTTCCACCTTGTAGGAATGGCTGTGCCTGGGACATGGGGAATGCCTGCTGCTGGGGGTGACTGTGCTCAGTCATGCCCCATGAGCTGACCTTGTTCTCCTCTTTTTTTTTTTTTCTGATACCACCAAACAGGTGTTATCAGAAATCTCCAATCCACATTGATCTGGAGCGTCTCCTGATGAGGTCTGAATATGTTGGGAAAGTGGGTGCCTGAAGTACCACTTGAGTGAGGAGATAGGCCAGGACATCTCAAGAAGAATCACACTCCCCTGGACCAAAAGGTGGATGTTCATGGGAATCTGAGGTGCCATGGCATATCGATACTTGTGTTCAGGGAGCTAGCTGATCAAATGACCCATCTCTGTTTCTGTAATGGTGTCTGAGTTTGCTCAAGTAACCCCTGACTCGAGCCCCATCCGCTCCTGCTTGTTCTTCAGACTCCTGCCTTCAGGAGCAAAGGCCTGGGAGACCTTGCTGGTGAAGACGGAGGCAAAGAAGCCATTAAGTTCTTCAGTCTTGTCTGCTTCTACTCTTACAAAGTTCAGCAGAAGGCTGAATGTCAGCCCTGTCTATTCTTTTACTCTAAAGGAAGCAGTATCAGTTCATCTTCCTGCCCTTACCCTCCCCTGCACCTATCAAGTCCAGGGGAGCTTCGGCGTCCTCCCTACATCCATGGACAATGTTTCTAAACTCCACCTTTGCAGATTCCCCTGCTCCACCACCTGGGTGCTGCCTTTTTGCCCTGGAGCACTGTCAGTTCAGACAAGCAGCCTCACAAGATGAGTGGTTTTTTTTCATGGGTATTTGGAGAGATCATTCTTGTCCCTGGAGGACACTGCCCTGTAAGACCTATCAGATTTTCTGATTTCCTTTACCCTTTGGAGCTGCTTCCCATGGCACCACCTGTATCATCCTCCCCAGGTATGTCAAAGTCTTCTCCTCTGGAGACCACCAGCCTGTGCTCTGCTGCTGGCCTTCCTCACTCCCCTCTGATGCCTGGGACCCCACTATTTCCTGGTCATGACAGTCAAGGCAGACACTGATGATTGCATCCTGACCAGCCCTTGCTTGTTTGCCAGTACCAGGTCCAGGTGAGCACCACCCTGGTTGGCCTACCTGGCAGCTGTGTTAAGAAGATTGCCTAGATTTTTGTCACCCTGCCGCTTTGCCTGGCCAGTGAATACCAGAGTATTTTTGTTTCCCCATAGGAACCTGATCATTGACCTGAGACTTCCTTCAGTTGCTGGCAGAAGATCTTTTCCATCCCTTCTCCCCGATCAAGTAGTTAGTAATGTCCAACACAATGTCACCCTGTATTGGGTTTACATGGAAAAGTTTTGGAACTGGGGGTGGGTGTGCTTCAGGGGTGACTTCTGTGAGAGGACATCAGTTTCATCTGGCTCCTCTACCCACCACCAGTGCAGGGTTGTGGATGTGACTTAGCTTTGCAGTGACTGGAGCTCTAGTGAGTACAGAGGATAGCGAGAGACCTGGGTCTCCCTCTGGGGCAGGCTTCCATGGAGATATTTGACTGACTGAGGCTGGTGTCATTGTGAGTGGCAAAGGATATCCCTCTTTCCCCCCTGGCCCTCAGCTGATGCTCAGGAAGAATGTGGGTATCCTCAGAGATTTTCCAACACTTGCTCATGTCTTGGACCACCACTGGCACCTCAGTCATCACCAAGTGTCTTTGGGTGAGCACCTGAGTCCACACTGAATAAAGGCAAGGGGCTCAGAGCAGGAGCTCACATGCAGGCAACTCTTTTGCACTCCTGAACTGAACCAAGGGGATTCCCTTTGCTATGTGGAGTGTATGGGGGAGGTGGATGCCACTTCAGCCTGAGGGCTTCCAGCTTGGGATGAGATGCCGGCATTCTTTTGTTATGGTACAGGAGTGCAGGTATCCAGAGGGGAACATTTACACCTCTCGCAGTCAACCACACTCTTGTAGGACAAACCATGTTGCTGCAGTCTCTCCCCATGGTTTAGTTAGGGATTGTCCATGATTACTGGAGTTGACTTTAAAGCACATTTCCCCGGAGGGACTCTGCTGCCTTTCAAGAGCTGTCAGCCCTTGGAACCCCAGGGATATCTTGAAGGAGCCCAGAGCGGGCAGAGCAAGGGCTGCCTTGGGCTGGTCCTCTGCTGCTGAGCTGGGCTGGGCTCCTGGGATGGAGGGAGCTGATGGCAAGTGGGCAGCTCTGCAGAGAGACAGCTCTGCCCAGGAGCAGCTCCTCTGCAAAGCGCAGCAGGGCTGAGGGCACTGCCTGCAGGCACCGAGGGGAGAGGAGGGAGGCACAGACAGGTTTAAAACAGTGCGGGATTGGAAGACATCTGAGAGCTCACCTGGGGAGAGATCTTCACAGTCCTTAACACAGTAAGTCTCTGGATTAAAAACAGTGTATATGAGTATCCAGAATTATCTTTCAGAGCTGGCACACCTCATGGCTGGTGAGGAGGAAAATGATGCGCTCTTCAGTAGGGATTCCCTGCTGCATGGTCAGAGGGGCAGGGCATGGCAGCTGCCTCCTCCCAGGGAGGGCTGCAGGCTGTGAAGGTGGGCGTTCAGGCAGGGGTGCCCAGGGCTGTCCTTCCCAGCAGGTTCCCTGCACCGCAGGGGGCTGTGTGCTGGGGCAGGGACTCTGCCGCCTGCCAGGGTCAGCACTCAGCCTGCCTGGGGAGCTCCCAAGGGCACTGTGGGGAGAAGCCGTGGGTGGAAGGAGTGACCCCCAGCAAGGCAGGGTAGAGTCCTTCTGCTGTTGAGAGGGTTCTGCATTGGTGTTGGCTGCTCACAGCTCCAGAACACTCTGATTACATTTACAGAGGGTCCTTCTGAAGGCTGTTGAGGTAGCATTTCTCCTCTGGGTTGTCTGGGTGGGCAGTGGGAGATGGGAACCTATTTCTCTGCTCTGGAGTAGGCAATGAGACCCCAGTTCTCATTAGCACTTGTCTGAGCTGCTCCTTCCCCCCTGCACACACGGAGATGTCCCTGGGCAGTGCTCTGCTGCCAGGAGGGGTCTGCAGGGCAGAGCTGAACACACAGTGGGTGGGATGGGGACTGTAAGCATGCAGAGGGAGGAGACGTGGGGACAGAGAAACAGCTCCTAGAAGTGACAGCTGAAGTCAGCAGAGACATTGACAGGGGGTGAGAGGCAGCTGCTGCCAGAAATACCATGAGAATAGGGATTCAGGAATCTCCCTGCTATCCCCTGCAGTGCAGAGACATTTCCCAATGCAACCCACAGTCTCCTTTCCTGCCCGGAATACCCTCTGCCCCGAAAGCCATGGGATCCAGGTTAATGAGTCACCATCTTGGCAGCAGGACCTCCAGGTGAAAGTTTCCTGGAATGTAGTATACAAAAAAGATGCTAAAAACACTTTCCCTACAGTGCCATCATCTGAGCGGCAGTGACCAAAGCTGGGTAAGGAGGAGGCTTCTCAGCATGCCTGTCTGCCTTTAGTTCCTTGCTTCATTCTTTCTAGAGCATTGTAGTGTTCTTCCCTGTTTCTCCACTTGCCCATGGCACTCTTTCTTTCTAGGGCTGGGGAGGGAATGTGGGCCAGTTCTTGCTCTGACACTAACTCTGGGGGTCCTGCCCAAGAAATATCTTCATGGAAACTAGGTGCCTAAGCTTTGTTTCAAGCTGTGAAGAACCATGTCATTCAGTTGGTACTAATGGAGAATGAGCCGACTCATTCCTCCTCCACCTCAGCGAAGGGGTGAGTAATAGCATGGCTTTTTTCCTCAGTGAAGTCTCCCCTAAACTGTAATTGTCTTTTACTCCTTGGACAAGTCCCCAAACCCAAAGACAGCAAATGTCCAACAGCAGCTCCATCACCCTGTTCCTTCTCCTGGCATTCACAGACACACGGGTGCTGCAGCTCTTGCACTTCTGGCTCTTCCTGGGCATCTACCTGGCTGCCCTCCTGGGCAACGGCCTCATCATCGCCGCCATAGCCTGCGACCACCACCTCCACATCCCCATGTACTTCTTCCTCCTCAACCTCTCCCTTGTCGACCTGGGCTCCATCTCAACCACTATCCCCAAATCCATGGCCAACTCCCTCTCAGCCACCAGGACCATTTCCTACTCTGGATGTGCTGCCCAGGTTTTTTTCTTTTCATTTTTCATGTCAGCAGAATTTTTTTTTCTCACACTCATGGCCTATGACTGCTGTGTTGCCATCTGCAAACCCCTGCACTATGGGACCCTCCTGGGCAGCAGAGCTTGTGTCCACATGGCAGCAGCTGCCTGGGGCAGTGGCTTTCTCTATGCTTTCCTGCACACAGCCAATACGTTTTCAGTCCCCCTCTGCCAGGGAAATTCTGTGGACCAGTTCTTCTGTGAAATCCCCAGATCCTCAAGCTCTCCTGCTCAGACGCCTACCTCAGGGAATTTGGGCTTCTTGTGTTTGGTGTCTGTTTAGCACTTGGCTGTTTTGATTTCATTGTTTTCTCCTATGTGCAGATCTTCAGGGCCGTGCTGAGAATACCCTCTGAGCAGGGACAGCAGAAAACCTCCCTCACGTGCCTCCCTCACCTGGCCGTGGTCTCCCTGTTTTTCTGCACTGGCATTTTTGCCTACCTAAAGCCCTCTTTCATCTCCTCCCCATACCTGGATCTGGTGGTGGCTGTTCTGTACTCGGTCGTTCCTCCAGCAGTGAACTCCCTCATCTACAGCATGAGGAACCATGAGCTCAAAGATGCATTCAGGAAGCTGATTCCATCACTGTTCTTCTGCAGCAATAAACTGCCCATGTCTCTTCACAAAGGATTTTCAATGTATCTGGGAAACCTCCTGTGCTTTGTGTATTTAGTCTGTGATAATTGTAGTTGCACAGGAACAATAGCATCCACTCCTCTTCTTGAGAAGTAGGGGCCATGGTCTGTCTTACGCTGAGGTCTCTGCACATGTGTCTCGTCCAATGGCATCCTTGGCCCCCTGTGTCTCATCTGTGTAATAAATGTGGGCTTCAGCAATGCTGCTCTCTTGGATGTTCATCTATTCTTCCAAAACTGAGCTCAGGATCAGACTGGGGAAATTGGCCCCAAAAGGCCGTGCTGCTATACTTTGGTCCTCCATGCACTTAGGGGAGGAGGCCATGGGGCGATATGTTAGGGGAGTGAGCTTTCACTGGTGGCCTCCCTATTTGGCCACTGCCAGCACTGTCTGCTCTCCACAGGTTTATGGGTGAGTTGTGCTGCACGGCCATTTCCCTCCTGCTGCTGGCTCAGTGCCTGCACTGGGGGAATGGCCAGCCCTGCTCGACCTCTCTCCCTGTCCACACCCTGGCAGACCCCGGAGCAGGCATATCTGCAAAACCCCACATGGGATGTGGAAAGGGCTGGGTAGATTCTAGGACGTGGTGGAGGCTGTCTCAAGAAGAAGGAACACAAGGGGGACAGGGTACAAGGAGGTGTCACAGAGATCATCCAAGAGAAACTGTTCATCACACCGAGTGTACCCTTTGCCATGCTGTGCCTGCACAGTGGGTCCATGGGACCGTAATTTGGATAGCAGGGATGGTCTGGCACAGGACAGGGCACTTGCAGGGGCACGAAGGCTGATCACCTGGAGTTGCTGCCTTCAAGAAAAGTCAAGGGCAGAGAGAAGAGCTTCAACTGCTGTGTTAGAGCCTGAGGCTGAAGAAGAGACATACAGGGCTGCTCCTGAAAGAGGGCAGTGATCTGGTAAGCAAGAGATACCAATGGGGCCGTGTCCTTGTTTCAGCTGGGATAGAGTTAATTTTCTTCCTGGCAGCTGGCACAGTTTGGATTTAGTATGAGAAAGTTGATAACACCCTGATGGTTCAGTTGGTGCTGAGCAGGGCTTACACCAGGCAAGGACTTTTCAGCTTCCCCTGCTCTGCCAGGTGCACAAGAAGCTGGGAGCAGACACAGCCAGGACAGCTGACCCCAACTGGCCGAAGGGGTATTCCAGACCATATGACGTCATGCTCAGGGGTACTTGGCTTGGGAAGAGTGATCACGGCTCTGGAAAAGCTGGGCATCAGCCATCGGGGGCTGAGCAATTACACTGTGCATCACTTATTTTGTATATTCTGTATATACTATTTTTTTTCCCTCTACTGTTTTATTAAACTGTCTTTATCTCAACCTATGGGGTTTACCTTTTTCTTTTTTTTCTCATTCTCTCCCCCATCCCACTGGGGCGGGGGGAGTGAGCATGCAGCTGTCTGGTGTTCAGCTGCCTGCCGCGTTGAACCACAACAGCTGATTATGACAGAACGGCTCATAAAACATCAAAAAAATGAAAGTGAAGCAATGAATAAACCAAGGAAAAAAAATAAAGGAAGGAAATGTTCTACTTCTCTGGTGGGTTGACCCTGGGCTGGATGCCAGGTGCCCATCAAAATCTATCACTTTCCCTCCTCAGCTGGACAGGGGGAAAGGAAAATACAACAAAAGTTTCGTGGGTCAAGATAAGGACAGGGAGATCATTCAGCAGTTACTGTCACAGGCAAAACAGACTCAACTCGGGGAAATTAATTTAAATTATTGCCAACCAAAAGTCAGAGTAAGATGATGAGAAATAAGAACAATCTTAAAACACCTTCCCCCCTATACCTTCCTTTTTCCTGGGCTCAACTTCACTCCTAATTTTCTCTACCTCATCCCCTTGAGTGGTGCAGAGGGATGGGGAATGGTGGTTGCTGTCAGTTCATCAGACATTGTTTCTGGTGCTCCTTCCTCTTCAGGGGGAGGAGTCCTCACACTCTTCCCCTGCTCCAGTGTGAGGACCTTCCCAGACAGTCCTCCATTAATTTCTCCAACATGAGTCCTTCCCACGGGCTGCAGTTCTTCACAAACTGCTCCAGTGTGGGTCCTTTCCATAGCGTGTGGTCCCCCACAGGGTCACAGGTCCTACCAGCGTAACATTCTCCAACGTGGGCTCTACTCTCCATGGGGTCACAGGTCCTGCCAAGAGCCTGCTCCATTGTGGGATCTCCATGATGTGTCAGCCTTCTTTGGGCCATCCACCTGCTGCAGCGTGGTGTCCTCCACAGGCTACAGGTGGAGATCTGCTCCACCGTGGACCTCCATGGGCTACAGGGGGACATCCTGCCCCACCATGGGCTGCACCAGGGGCCGCAGGGGGATCTCTGCTCCGGCATCTGGAGCACCTCCTGCCCTTCCTTCTACACTGACCATGGTGTCTGCAGATTTGTTTCTCTCACATATTCTCACTCCTCTCTTTGGCTGCAATTACACAGTTTGAGGGGTTTTTTTCCACCAGAGGCTCCCCAGCTATGGCTGATTAGCTTGGCCTTGGCCAGTGGTGGGTCCACCTTGGAGCTGGCTGGCACTGGCTCTATCAGACCTAGGGGAAGCTTCTAGCTGCTTCTCACAGAAGCGTCCCCCCACCCCCGGGGCCAGCTACCAAAACCTCGCTATGCAAACCCAATTCACCCTTCCTAAAGACAGGAATGACATTTGATTTCTTCCAGTCTTTGGAGGACTGTATTGTGGGCACACCTGAACAGAGGCAAGAGGAATCCCACCACCACATTTGTGGCAGGCATGGCGGGGAGCTGAGTCCCTGTGACAGATGCACTTGACTCCTTGACAAAAGCAGTGGTAGTTTGGTTCAGGCTGCAAAGGAGGTAAAGGCCAAAGGTGTAACCGGGCCAAGAACTTCTCCAGTTCCAATCTGTTCCCTGACAACCCACAAAGGAAGAGAGAGACGTGGTGAGCTTTGAGGCATCTGGGCTTGGAAACTGGAACACCCATCATGGACCTCACACATGAATAGCAGCTGGTTCCTCCATTTATCAAGGAACAAAGAAAGTGGTGGGTACAAGGAGTCTCCGGCAGACCTTTTTTATCACATGTAATTTGTCTATAGGCCAAACACTTTATCCCATCAATATGACAGTCTCAGGGAGCCTTCTCTGATCTCTCCCCACTAAGCAGCCTGGCCGCATGGCAGTGATCTCCTCGTGAGCTGGGACACCTCTCAAGGCTGCTCCTTGAGGCTGAGAGGCCTCTGACCAACTGCAGACCTTTGGGAAGTGACGGATATCACACACAACCTTGTATCACAGGGCACTGGGATTTGGCATTGATAACTTTGATTCTGCGTTGGTAACCTTGAATCACTGTTGTGTGCTCTGTGCAGTGAGGAATGGAGTGAACCTCACAAGTTCAATAACTTGTTAAGTTTCAATAAAACCACGTTTGCTGCTGCCTTTGGCAGTGGTTCTTGAAGCAGCCTAAATCACCCCTCTGTGAAAAACTGGCACAGTCAGCAGGATTCTAAAGCAGGATCCACAAGAGGAGACCTTATTGCAGCCATGCCATACGTAGAGGAGGCTGATGAGATGGAGAGAGACTTTGTGCCAGGACCTGTAGCGATAGGACATGGAGTATCAGTTTTAAAATACATGAGGGTGGATTTAGATGGACATTAGATGAGCTTTTTATGGTGAGGGTGATGAGACACTGGAACAGGTTGCCCAGAGAAGTTTTGGATGCGCCACCCCTGGAAGTGTTCAAGGTCAGGTTGGACAGGGCTCTGAGCAACCTGATGTAGTGAGACATGGCCCTGCCCACTGCAGGGGGTTGGACTGGATGGTCTTTAAAGGTGCCTTTCCAACCCAGACCATTCCGTGATTCAATGATTCTATGAGTCTCTGAGTCACAGAATCCCAGCATGGCCGGGGTTGAAAGGGACCTCAGGAGATCACCCAGCCCCACCCCCCTGCTCAAGCAGGCTCCCCCAGAGCAGGGGGCACAGGACAGCATCCAGGCGGGGGTTGAAGATCTCCAGAGAAGGAGACTCCACAGCCCCCCTGGGCAGCCTGGGCCAGGGCTCGGGCACCTTCAAAGTCAAGAAGTTCTTCCTCACGTTCCACTGGAACCTCTTCTGCTTCAGGTTGTGCCCATTGCCCCTTGTCCTGGTGCTGGACACCACTGGGAAGAGTCTGGCTCCGTCCTCGTGACCCCCACCCTTGAGATATTTGTAGGTGTTGATGAGATCCCCTCCCAGCCTCCTCTTCTCCAGGCTGAACAAGCCCAGCTCCCTCAGCCTTTCCTCCTAGGGGAGATGCTCCAGTCCCCTCACCATCCTTGTTGCCCTCCTCTGGACTCTCTCCAGTAGTTCCTCATCCTTCTTGAACTGGGGAGCCCAGAACTGGACACAGAGCTCCAGGTGTGGTCTCATCTGCGCACGCCAGCTCCAACAGGGCATGGCTTTCCTGGAGGGTCCTTGCTGGGTTTGCCCGATGAGTGGAGCTGTGTTTGGCACCCAGGCGCCCGGCATGGCAATAGATGATGTTTTGGTTTGTTTTTTTTAATGACACTGCAGTGAGAGCCCTGAAATAAAAGTCTTCAGTGCAGGGACATGGACGTGTCTTTGATTCATAGTGACGGGAACCCCAGTGAGTACGGTGGGGAGAGAGACCTGGGTCTCCTCCTGGGGCACCCCCCAGTTTGATCAGCCCAGGGGGGCTCAGGCACATTCTGGTGCCCCAAATGTCTGGTGTCACCATAGGCGGGCAAGGAGATCTCCATCCCCCTCTGGCCCTCAGGGGATGCTCAGGGAGGAGGTGGGCATGCTCAGACACTTCCCATCAGAGCTTGCAGACACTTGCACACGTCTTGGACCAGCTCTGGCACCTCGGTCCTCACAAAGCACCTGGATGTGAGCACCTCGGTTCCCACTGAACACCGTGAGGGTCCCAGAGCAGGGGCTCACGCGCTGACAACTCCTCTCTGCACACCTGAGCTGAGCCAGGAGGATTCTCAGCTCCACGGGGTCTGTGGGGTGCGTGGGGGGAGCTGAATCCCACTTCAGCCCAAGGGCCTCCGGGTCGGGATGAGATGCCAGCCCTGCCCTGCTCAGGGAAAGCCACCCCCTCCCTGTCCCTGTCCGGGTGTCCTTTTTGTTAAGGGTCAAGAATGTCGGTGTCCAGAGGGGAACACTGACACCCGTCATGGAGAACCACACTCTGCTGGGGAAAAACATTTCTGCCCTTTGTCCTTGGGTTTGGTTTGGGGTTGTTTTCCCCCCACTTGTGATGATGTTTTCCACAACAGAATGCCATCAGTCAAACCGTTCCGACATCAGTCTGTGCCCTGGTTTTGGCTGGGACAGAGTTAATTCTCTTCCCAGTAGCGGGCGCAGCGCTGTCTGTTGGATTTAGTACCAGAAGAATGTTGATAGCACACAGACATTATTATTATTGTCACTCTTTTCCTCTGCTCTTTTATTAAACTGACTTTATCTCAGCCCACAGGTTTAATTTTTTTTATCCCCATTCTCTCCAGACAGGGCCCGGCCAGCCTGCAGATGCGGGCTGGTGCTGGCTGGTGCGGAGGAGCTGCTGTCCCCTGGGCAGTCCCCCATGCCCATCGCCACGTCCTGGAGGCTGAGCTGTGCAAAGGTCCTTCCCTCTCCTCCAGAGCCGTGGGGAAGGGCCAGGAGCTGTGGGGTGGGACAGCTCTTAGCTGCACCACAGCCCGCTGCTGGCCTGCAAAGAAAGGCCACGATATCTGGAGATGAACGGCACGATTTCTGCACAAAAACACCGGCGGAAAACTGCCTGTTGTACTCGTGACAGCCTGGTTTCCCCAAAGCTCCGGGCAATGGTTTGGGTGGTGGGAAACTGCCCTCGGCCAAAGCAGCTCTGTTGGAGCAGGGTACCTGCTGGTCCTGTCACCAGAACTCTCCCCAGAAGGGAACATGGAAAACTCAACGTGAACGCCTTGCGGAACAGCGTGCTGCTTCGGGAGCTCGCCTCCTGGAGACCAGCCCTGCGCAGCCCGAGCAGAGGCCCTGCCAGCAGCAGCCACAGAGGCGGCGTTGCTGGCCCTGCCCAGGCCGGCGGGGCACAGCCGCTCTGCAGACCCTTCCCGGGGACGTGCCCGGGTCAGCCGGCTGGTGCTGGGGGCAGAGGAGCTGCTGTCCTCTGGGGAATGCTCCCTGCCCACACCTCCTGCACGGACGGCCACGCCAGGGTCCTGCCCTCTCCTCCTGAAAGGACCAGAACGGTGGGGAAACACCAGGAGCTACGGCCGTGGGCAGCCAGGTCTCCTGGGGGCTGCAGAGAAGTAGCACAAGCCCTGCCAGCCCGCACGGCCCCAGGACCCCTCTCCACACCCACCTTCCCCTGCTCCCCCCAGGAATGCTGCCCCCCACGACAAGAGGAGCTCCCAGGGACTCCGCTCAGCACCCAGAGCTCCTGCTCTCCACTCAGCCCAGGTGCCAAGCCCACCGCCCTTCTCGGCCATGCAGGCCTTGCACGCCTGCCCCACAGCCCCCTGGAAGGACCAAAGGCAGACGGATGGGATGGATCTAGGTGGGATGGATGGGGGCGGGAGCAGCACAGAAAATACGAGCAGGAAAATAACAGGGTCACTGGTTCGTTCCAGTTGGAAAGGACAGCAGGAGGGCCTCAGTCCCGCAGTCCTCCAGCTCCAAGCAGCGCTGCCCAGGAGATCTGACCGCGGTGCTCAGGGCTTTCATACGGCAGAGTCTGGAGAGCTGCCCAAGATGGAGACCTGCAACAGCGCGGCTTCACCGCTTCGCAGCCGCTCTTGGAGCAGCGTGCCTTCAGCAGGCCCAGATGTGAAGGGAGCTGCAACGTGGGAGGGCAAACAGAGCAACGCAAAGAAATCCCCTGCCCACCTGGAGCTGTGGCCCACCCCACCAGAGGTACCTTAGTCCTGTGCGGCAGGCACTGTGGTCCCAGAGAGCCCGCCTGTTTGCTGTCAGCCCCCCCGGGCTGAGGAAGGAAGGGGTGTAAGATGGTGCTGGTGAGGAAGAAGCCACTTCCTCCAACTTTCAAATCTAGTTTTTTTAGAAGAAGAAGAGTGATCTCTGTTTAGGGCTGCTCTTGCCGCCTCCTCTGGGGTTCAGTCATTTTCTTGGAGCTGATTCTACAACAGAGAGAAGATTACAAACAGGAAATTCAGTTGGGGTCTTCCCACCAGGTCTGCCCCTGCCAGAACAAGACCTCATCTTCATACCCACCCTGGCCTCCATTTCTCCTCTTCTCTACATTCGCCAGCTTCAGAGAGCACACAAGTGCCGGGCAGCAGCCGAAAGCCCTGCAAGGGAAGAGCACCTGAAACGTCTCACGTGTGAGGACACTGACGGCAGCCCAAGGCTGGATGGCGCCGGCTGGGAAACACAGGATCTCATTCATGTGCGTTTCTGGGAATCCTTGGGAAGTGCCCAACAGATTTGCAAGGAGATGTTCATGAAAGCACTCACACGAGAGGCTGTGCAGGTGGGCGGCAGGTTCCCCTTTGCCAGGGTGACTCCGTCCCCTCACCGGCTGAGCACTGGGACTTGCAGTTTCCTATGACAACAGCATCATGTCTGTCAAAAAAAAACCCAACCAAAAACCAAACCCCCAAAACCAACAAAATCAAAGCATGTCAAAGGACACCTGCAGGACACCGCACATTTCAAGCCCCTTTGTAACTGGAGGAGGTGGAGCTGCCCAGCTCATGCAATCCCTTTCCTGGAGGACTTGTTCCTCAAAGAGCTAGAGAAGCGAGCAATGCAGTGCCTGGCAGAGCCGGAGTGCCTCGCCAAGCACATGGGATTTTGCAAACACATTGGTAAGTCATCTTCTTCTCTTACTGTGGAGGAGGAGAAGAAAAGGACGCGGTGGGCACAACAGGCATAGAGCACAGGCGCAGGACCAGCCCCCTCCTGTGGCCGCCCCTGGCAATGCCAGTGCGAGGCAGAGGCACAGCCAGCCCTGCCCTGAGCTCTCTGGAGAGCCCCCGCTCTCACCCGCAGCACCAAGGCTGAGCCCAGCTCCCGCAGCAGGACAGAGCAGGCATTTCCCCGCTCCCCTGGGGCAGCCGTCCCCCGTGCTTAACACTGCGAAAGACAAGACGCTAACCGCAGTACGCCTTGCTCAGAAGGACAAGCACTACCTCAGACTACGAGCTTTTACCTCGGGGCCGACAGGGCCCCAAGACCCAGCCTAAGCCAGCTCGTGCCAGCTGAGAGCACCCCACACCAGCGATACAACAGGGGAAGGTTTCCCCTTCAGTGAAACCAGGGTACAAGCATGGCCAGAACCCCAGCTGACCAGAATCCCGGATAAACCCTCCCACCTGCATGGGACATCGGTTTAGAACAATGAGGATTAACACACCACCCACCACCCACCACTCATCTGCACCACCGGCACGGGACAGGCACGTACTGATCCTGATGGTGCATCCCCATTCCACAGGCAATGATGACTGATTATCCCACCCCTTCACAGGAGGCAGTTGAGTGCTCTGCACAACTGCACTGTAACACACACACCCCCCGCTCTCCTCGGTATCGGTGTCCCCCATGCATTAGGCTGGGGCACTGCTACGTGCAGAGCTGAAATATAAAAGAAGAAACCCCTCGGTAATTCTGTGCAAAGCACCCTTGGCTCCCTCCTCGGAGAGCAAAGCACTGACTGTTACAGGCAACAGGAGGAGGAGGAGCAGGAGGCAACAGGAGAGAACAGAAGAGGGAGGGAGGAGGGAGGAGGAGGAGGAGGGAGAGGAGGAAGAGGCAACAGGAGGTAACAGGAAGAAACAGGAGGAGGCAACAGGAGACAAGAGTAGGCAACAGCAGGATGAGGATGGAGAAGAAGAGGAAGAAGAGAAAAAGGAGGGGGAAGAGGGGAGATAATAGGAGGAGGAGGAGGAGGAGGAGGATGCAACAGGAGGCAATGGAAGGAGTAGGGAGGAGGATGGAGATGAGGAAGATGCAATGGGAGGTAACAGGAAGAAACAGGAGGAGGAGGAAACAGGAGGCAAAATGCCGAGGAGGCAACAAGAGGCAAAAGTAGGCAACAGGCAGAGGAAGAGAAGGAGGAAGAAGAAGAAGAGGAGGAGGAAAACAGGAGGAGGAGGAAGTGGAGGATGAGATAAGAAGCAGCCAATGTATAAAAGGATGAAACAGTATGAGTTGAAAGGAGGAGAAGGGAGAAGAGGAGGAGCAGAAAGACAAGAAGGAGTAAGAGGAGGAAGCAAAAGGAGGCAACAGAAGGAGGAAAAAGGAGGAAAGAGGAGGAGGAGGCAAGAAGAAGCAAGAGGAAGCAAGAAAAGTCAACAGGACTAGGAGGCAACAGGAGGCACGAGGAGGAAACAGGAGGAAAGAGGAGGAGGAGGCAGCACAGGAGGAAAAGAGGAGGAGAAGTAAAAAGAAAACAGAAAGAAACAGGAGACGATGGCAACAAGAGGTAACAGAAGGCAACAAGAGGACTAGGCGGGAACAGAAGGCAACAGGGGGAAGAAGAGGAGGAGCAGAAAGATGAGGGGGGAAGAGGAGGAAACAGGAGGGGGAAGAGGAGGCAAAAAGAAGGAACCAGGAGGAGGAGCAAGAAGAGGCAAGAGAAAGCAACCAGAAGAGCAGTCCGTAGGGGGCAACAGGAGGAAACATAAGGAAAAAGGAGGAGGAGGCAAAACTCATGAGGATATAGGAGGAGGCAAGAGGAGTCAATAGGAGGAGGAGTCAATAGGAGGAGGAGTCAGTAGGAGGAGGAAGGAGCAGGAGGCAATAGGAAGCAAGAGGAGGAAGAGGAGGATAAGACAATGGGAGGCAACATGAGGAGGAGGCAACAGGAGGAAACTAGAGGCAAGAGGAGGATGGCCTGGAGATAAAGGGAGGAGGAGGGAACAGGAGGAAACTAGAGGCAAGAGGAGGAGTGCCTGGAGATAAAGGGAGGAGGAGGGAACAGGATGGAATAGGAAAAGGAGCAATATAAGGCAACCTGAGGACACAGGAGGCAACAGAAGGATACAGGAGGACAAAAGGAAGCAACAGGAGGAAGACAAGGATGAGGAGGCAAAAGGAGGGGAAGGTAACTGGAGGCAACAGGAGAATGACAAAGACAAGGAGAAGGAAGAGAAAACAGTGGGCATCAGGAGGCAAGAGGAGACAACAGACACAAGGAAGTCATAGAAGAGGAAGCAACAAGAGGCAACAGGAAGAGGAGGAGGAAATGGGAGGCAAGAGGAAGCTACAGGAGGCAACAGGATAAAGAGGAAGAAACAGGAGGAAAGGGGAGGCAACAGGAGGCAGAGGCAATAAAGAAGGAGGAGGGAACAGGAGGCAAGAGGAAGTGAAGGCGGAAGAGGCAAAAGGAAGCAAGAGGTGGAGGAGAAAGCAGAAGCAAGAGGAGGCAAGAGGCTGTCAGGATGTGCTCCAGAAAGAGAAGACCAGTACAAGAAGATCCCCATCACCTAACTGCAAAGAAATAATCCTAGCTCAAGGAAATGAGTACCCAGAGCGAAACAGACACAGCAGCATCACGAGCCAAACTGTTCCAGCGGCAGTGTTAGCTGCTGCAGAGCTGCAGGCCGAACGCCTCACCATCACTGTCACAGGGCCCCAGCTCACAGCAATCACAAAGGCCCTTTGGAAAGGCTCAGACGCCTCTCCCCACCTCTGAAGAGGGCCTGCTGCTGACCTGCTGCCGGCGTTAGCAGCAGAGCCCTCCCGCTCTCCAGCCCACACTTGCCCACCCCGCATGCAGGAGGCACCGGCTTTCAGCTGCTCCCTTCACGGCTCTCTTGGCTGTGCTCCTGTGCTGTCTCGCTTCCTACCCTATCACTCAGGGTGGGCTTCTTGTCAGTCGAGACTTGATGCCTTGAACAGGCTAAAAGAGAGAAAGGAGAGAAATTAAAATTCTGCTCTAACTTTGATGGTAGTAATGTTGTGCTTGCTTGAGCAATTCTGAAACTCTTGGTACGCACAAACAGGTAAGAGGCTCAAGAAACCTTCAGCCTTGCCAAGTCTAACCTCAGTGTAACACCAAAAGATCCACCCTCGGGTACAGAAAGCCCCTGCTGACCAAAGCCCCCTCCTCACAGAACACGCCCAGGGAAAAGAGGACGCTGTCACTTGAAGTGGGGACGGGCACCGCAGAACCAGGGAGGGTGGCAGTGACCAAGGGGAACTGGTAACTGTGGCTTGGAATGTACAAACGCTTACCGTGTTACCCCAGGGTGTGCTGGGTGTGGGGAAGGCTCCCCCAGCCCCCAGCGCTGCACACACACCAGGCCTGCTCTCCAACACCCCCGGCGCAGCCTCAGGCACTTTCCTGACCGGCTCTTTCGGTCCCAGGCAGAGCTGTGCCCCCCAGGGCGCTGCACTGCTCCCGCCCCCTCAGCACAGAGGGGGCTGAGCTCCCCACGGGGCCCGCTGCGGGGGAAAAGGGGCCCTGGGCCTGGGCCGGGCACAGCTCAGCCTCCAGGCAGGCCCCGCCTCGGCCAGGGCAGAGCTCGGCCTGGCTGCCGGCAGAGCCCGCCCTCTTCTCCCCTCGCCCTTCACCGGCATAGGCCGGGAGGGCTGTCAGTCTGCTCCCCTGAGGCGAGGCTGCCTCTGATTGGCCCCCAGCGGTTCAGGCTCTGGGGCTGCAGTGCCCGCCCTGCACCCGAGGTGAGCACCTCCCATTGGCCGCCTGGGCTGCCACTCCGCCCTGGCATGGGCCCGCCCTGCCCTGGGGTGATGCTCTCTCTCATTGGCTGCCTCAGGTGTCACATCCCCCCCCATGTGCCCACCCTTCCCCTGATTGGCTGCCTGGTTACCGTCAATCACCAGCCTCACCCCGCCTGCTCCAACGTCATGGCCCCCCAGCTGCCCCCGGCCCATCTCCCCCCATTCCCCTCAGGCCAATTGTTGCCAATTAAAAAGGGAGCGGGAGGGCAGCAGCAAAATGAAACTCAAACAGCTTCCGCCCGCCTGCCCCCCCAGGCTCAGCCCCACTCCTCCCTTCCGACCCCCTCGGCCCCCTCTGCTCCCGGGGCAGCGCAGGGGGGCAGGGAATGGGGCTGCGGGCGGCCCACAGCACCTCGCCTCCGCTGCCCCTTCCTGCTCACGCCATTCCCCTGCTCCCGCCTGGGCCCACGGGCTCTGGGCAGAGAGAGCCTGCTGCTGCCCGGGCTCCTCTCCGGGGACCCCAGCTCCCGCCCGGAGCCTGCTGCTGCCCGGGCTCCTCTCCGGGGACCCCAGCTCCCGCCCGGAGCCTGCTGCTGCCCGGGCTCCTCTCCGGGGACCCCAGCTCCCGCCCGGAGCCTGCTGCTGCCCGGGCTCCTCTCCGGGGACCCCAGCTCCCGCCCGGAGCCTGCTGCTGCCCGGGCTCCTCTCCGGGGACCCCAGCTCCCGCCCGGAGCCTGCTGCTGCCCGGGCTCCTCTCCGGGGACCCCAGCTCCCGCCCGGAGCCTGCTGCTGCCCGGGCTCCTCTCCGGGGACCCCAGCTCCCGCCCGGAGCCTGCTGCTGCCCGGGCTCCTCTCCGGGGACCCCAGCTCCCGCCCGGAGCCTGCTGCTGCCCGGGCTCCTCTCCGGGGACCCCAGCTTCCCAGTGGATCTGTCAGTGGCCGCCTGAGGGTGGCAGCGCTGGGGCTGGATCCTCTTCTGGGCGTCCATTTCACAGAATCCCGGGCTACTTGAGGCTGGCCCAGAGGTCCCCCGCGGGGTGAAGGCACCTGGTCCAGCCGCTCTGCTCAAGCAGGGCCACCTGCAGCCGGTTGTGCATGAGCATGTCCAGAGGGCTGTGGGACATCTCCAAGGATGGAGGCTCCACAAGCTCCCTGGGCAGCCCGTGCTGGCGCTCGCCACCCGCACAGCACCCTTTGCCCTTCCCCTTGCTGGACTGCGTGAGGTCCCTGTCCGCCCATCTCTCCAGCCTGCCCAGGTCCCTCGGGATGGCAGCACGGCCCCCTGGCCTAAGCGCCACTCCTCCCAGCCTGGTCTCATCGGCCAGCCTGCTGAGGGTGCACTCTGCCCCTTCATCCAGACTATTGCTTAAGGAAGGTGTTAAACAGCATCGGACCCGGCTCTGACCCCCGGGCGACACCGCTAGTTACTGGCCTCCCACTCGACTTGGTGCACCCAGCAGCACGCCCAGGGCCCAGGCAGTCAGCCTGTTTCAGTGCCGCTCGCTGCCGCTCGTCGAGCCCGCTTCCATTCCAGTGACTTGAACTCCACGTTTAAAAAGAAGAGATTGCAAGGCTGGCAGGCAAGCAGAGAGCTTTCAAAATGCCAAGACATAAGCCTCCCACAGTGGGTATTTCCACCCATTGCCCCAAAACCTGCAGAGCAGGGAACACCCCACAAATTGCATATCCAAGGCCAGCAAGTGTTTTTAATTCTGCCTGTGGTTTCTCTTCCTGGTTTGGTGTACACACTGGCTGTGGAGATCGCAGCCCCGCCGCGGGGATCTGCTCCGCTCTCTCTGCCACAGCTGTGTTTGCTTCCAAGCAGCCCTGTGTTTTGGAGCCCACTTGGAGCTGGCGTTGTAGGGCCCTGGAGCTGCCTCAGCCCTTGGGGCTTGGTCATAATGTGGAGAACGTGCTCTTGACCTGCTGCTCCTCCTCGCTAAGCGGTGGTAGTCTGTATTCTCCAAAAACCGGCTGCAGAGATCATAGCCCCGCCGCGGGGACCTGCTCCGCTCTCTCTGCATAGGCAGAGCTTGCTCCTGAGCAGCACTGGGTGTGGGAGCTGACTGGGAGCTGCCGTTGGAGGGCCCTGCAGCTGCGTCATCCCTGGGAGCGTGGTCACGATTTGGAGGACTAGTTTTCTTCCTCCTTCTCCCTGTTGAGTGGTCGTAGTCTGTGGTGTCCACGGACCAGCTGCGGGCATCTTTTCCCCACGGTGGGGATCTGCTCCGGGCTCTCTCCCTGGCGCTGTTCCTCTGGCAGCGGGAAGAAGGACCGAATCCATTCCCCTCTTTCTTGTTGTTGTCTTCTCCCGCGGTGTGCAGCACACGGTCAGCTGGTTGACAGCAGACCCGGCACGCAGCTTTCCTTCGGGACACCAGCCTTATACAGCTGCAGAAGAAGCGATGCAAGCAGAAGCCCACGTAGGAGGTGATGCTGAGCCTGCCTGGCCGGATGGGGCACGGCCAGCCTGCAGATGCCTCCTGTGCACCTGCCCGGGTCAGCCGGCTTGTGCTGGCTGTTGTGGAGGAGCCGCTGTCCTCTGGAGAGTCCTCCGTGCCCACCGCCATGTCCTGCAAAGAGAGCTGTGAAAAGGGCCTGCCCTTTCCTCCTGAAAGGACCAGCACAGTGGGGACACCCCACAAGCCCCGTGAGGGGACAGCTAAGGGCCTCCCAAAGCCTCTCCTGGAGGGCTGCAAAGGCCGAAGGGCCAAAGGCAGACAGATGGGATGGATCTGGGTGGGAAGCTTTGAGAGGGAGCAGCCTGGCCGTTGTGAAGAAAGCTGCAGTCTGGGAGGGAAAAGAGAGGAACGCCAAGATCCCAGAAAGAAGCCCCCTGTCCCTCTGGTGCCCTGGCCCACCTCCCCAGACTCACCGTAGTGCGGCGAGGCAGACCCTGTGGCCCCACAGAGCACGCCTGCTTGCTGTCGGCCCCCTGCTGACTGGGGAAGGAACGGGCGTCTGGTGGCGCCGGTGAGGAAGCAGCCCGTTGTTCTCCCGTTTTCAAGGCAGAGCTCCTGGAGGGGAAAAAAAAAAAAAAAAAAAAAAAAAAAGAAGTCATCTGTGTTGAGGGCTGTTCTTCCAGTCTCCTCTGGGGTTCAGCCATTCTCTGGGAGAGCTTTCTATGACAGAGACGCCGAGACTACAAATGGGAAATTGGGTTGGGGTCTTCCCAGCAGGTCTGCCCCTGTCAGAGCAAGTCCTTGTCTTAATAGCTCCTACGGCCTCCATTTCATAGAACGATAGAATGACAGAATGGGTTGGGTTGGAAGGGACCTGAAGGATCACCCAGTTCCAACTCCCCTGCCATGGGCAGGGATACCTTCCACTGGACCAGGTTTCTCAAAGCCCCATCCAACCTGGCCTTGAACACTTCCAGGGAGGGGGCATCCACAACATCTCTGGGCAACCTCTTCCAGTGTCTCACCACCCTCACAGCAAAGCATTTCTTCCGACTCTCTAATCTAAATCTCACCTCTTTCAGGTTAAAACCATTGCCCCTCATCCTATCCCTACACTCCCCTCCCCACCGTTCCTGCAGGGCCCCCCCGAAGTGCTCTTCTCTACATTAGCCAGCTTCAGAGAGCAGACCCGTAGTGGTTTACGCCAGGGCAGCGGCCTAAAGCCCCGCAAGGGAAGGTCGGCATGGACGTGGGGTAGTTCAGGTCTGACGGCCCTGAATGAGGCAGGTGGGAATTGTCTCCAATGACAGAAAGAGAAACACTCCGGAGGATGAGGAGAAAAAAGCAAAGTCAGGAAAAGGAAACGTATTTGGAAGACATTTTGCTACTTGTCATTACCTGACATAAAACAGGAGATAGGCTTGCTGCTGGAGAACTGTGTCGATGTCACAACCATGCACAGACTCATCATCCATCTCGTACCAGAGTCCATTGCTGGCCTGCAAAGAACGGCATCGATATCTGGAGATGAACCGCACGCTTTCTCAGCGATAACACAGGCAGACGACGACAGAAGCAAGAGGACACCAAACCAAATCCAACCCAGCCCCTAAGGAGACCTCCCCCAAAACCCTGGCTGCCAGTGACACTGCCGTGGAAGGTTGTCTTCTCCTTTCTCCCCTGCTAGGAAGGAAGTTACTCTTTACCTTGGTGTAGCAGAAATAGTGTCCTTCATCACAGCTGTCACCGCTGTGCACTAGGACGGCGTATAAGGTGTAGAGGAGCGGTTCTCCGGCTGCCTGAGTCACGTATGGCTGAAGATCCAAGTACTCAGGATACTCCACCACCTACAGAGAGACCCAGAGGGCTCAGAAATGACCCTGAAATACCGCATGAAATTGCCTTCCAAGAGGAAAGGCTAGGGGTGTGCAAATACGTCTTTTTGGCTCATGAACACTTGGGCTTCCCTAAAGCCACGTGTCATGGATCAGGTGGCAGGAAACACTTCCCGGCCAAAGCAGCTCTGCTGGAGAAGAGCACTTGCTTCTCTTGCCACGGGACCTCCCGTCTCCCCAGAAGGGACCACGAAAACCCCAGCGTGAACAGCTCGTGAAAGAGCGTACTGCTTTGGGCAATCCCCTGCTGCTCCGGGAAGAGAAAGTTGCCCTCCAATTGCATACACACCTTGCCGATCTTCCTGCCAGTGAAATCTTCAAACCTTTTCAGGCAGACCGTGAGAACCTTGGGCGGGCCATGGACTGTAAACCTCTTGGAGGCTGCAACCATCTTGTCACACCTTGAAACCAAGCACAGAGCCAAGTGCTGAAATGCACCCTCCTATCTGGCCCCAAGGAGGCCACACAAGTTTTCCGCTCTCACACAGCCTTAGGCAACAAGCTTAAGGCTATTCAGTACCAGAAGGCCATATTTCAAAACCCACCCCGCCTCACTACTGTGCATCTAAGCTGCGTGACAAGATGGCTTATGCTCCACAAGACGTGCAATGCCTTCACGCAGGATCTAGCATTAATATGTCATTAGTAGTTTTCTTACTTGCTGCATTTAAAGCAGTTGTTGCCGCCCAGCTGCTCAGGTTTCACAAACTCCTCCAGGGCTGCGGTGACAGATGAGGCTTCCTGGAGGAGTGAGAAGGAGAGCCCTGAGCTGGGGGAAATGCCCTCGCCCAAACACTTACTAGGAGTTGAGAAGACCCAGGTAGCTGAGGCTAAGGAGCCCCACCGTGAACCCGCAAGCAGTGCCCAGGGGGAGGCAGAAAGGGGGAATTATGCTGAACATTTCCCTCAATCCCCAGGGATTCCTGGGGCTATCAAGAGCCACCTCTCTGCGGCACCGCTCAGTTCAGCTACCGATGGTGTGCAGGCTCATCAAGAATGAAATCAACACGACCCATCAGCCTGGGAGCCAGACGGGTGCTGAGGGAGGGCGAAAGGAAGAAGGATGAGAGAACGTCAGGGGTGCAGAGAGGATAATTCCTACTTGTCCAGCTTAAAGCCAGCACGTACAGGGTGCCATGGCCTCCCCAGCAGGACACGGCCCATTCCACTTCCCACCCACCACCAAGCTCTCTTTTGTTTGCAGCAGATGTTTTTAAGCCAACTGCCTGGATTCTGGAAAGCTACAGGGGCCTTGGGAGGTCTTGAAGCACAATTTCAAACCCTCTCACCTTTATATCCAAAGGGATATCCAGGAAGACCTCGTAGGAATCAGAAACCCCTTGGCAGCTCAAGCAGGTGACTGGAAGGCAAATGGAAATGCTCAGCAACAGGGGAAGTCGACCGTATCTGGCTATCCTCAGTATCTGCTGCTCCAGGCATGCGATCAGCTGTTTAGCACGGGCAGACAGGAGGGCACAGACAATTCCCAGGAGAGCAATAGCTGTCGAAAAGTACCTCTGGATCTCAGAGAGCCCCCAAATACTTGGTGGACGATGGTTTCTTGAGAAGAGATGTCCAAGCTGGAAAGAAATAGCGAGGCAGAGAGTTATCTCCTCCAAGAGTTTTGCTTTGTCTGAAACCCCTGGGCGTAGGGTTTCCTGGGTGGGAGCACATCGAGGAGTCCAAAGGGCTTCGGGAGCATTGCAAAGGCAATTGGCTTCTGCTTACTGGCTGCTTCCACTCAGGCAAGCTGTCTGCATGGCATGCACAGTGTAGCGTAAGAACTCGTGGGCGTCCTCCTGCGTGCCAAGCTGGAACTGTTCTCCTATGACTAAGGAAGAAGAAGTGAGTAGTGCTCCCCTACCAGAAGGGAGGAAAACCTGTCCAAGCACCTGAAATGACTTACATGGGAGGGCACTGACGACAGTCCAAGGCTCGATGGCGCTGCCTGAGGAACGCAGGACCTGGGTGACGTGCGCTTCCATGATGCACATCATGCAGAAGACTTGCTGACGACCTGAAAGAGAGAGGGCAGGAGGGAGGGAAGCACGTTTCTCAGGTCAGCAAAATATCCATAGCGGTGGGGAACCTAATGCGGATCCTGAAGTTCTAAGAACAGCCTGCGGTCCTCTGCTTGCAAGGTGCCCATGTCCCTACAAGCCCGGGACATTTCAGTGCCTAGAAAACTTCTTTGGAGGGAGGCTGCCCTGGCAGAAGTTTTCTGTGCAACGAGCAAAGAGGGTTTGACTTGCAGGAGCAGGGACCGAGACCCAGGGCTAGAAAGCGGTGCCTTTCTGAAGATGAAGGCACCTGGAGAGGACAAGAGGCTTCCAGGCTGGAGTGTTCGAAGAACACCAGCTCGGGGGGCTGACAAGGAAGGGCAGCTTTTCTCCTCAATCAAATTCCCGGTGCTGGGAATCCTTGGGAAATGCCCAGCAGATTTACAAGGAGATGTTCTTAAAACACTCACAGGACCGGCTGTGCTCCCCCGAGAGCAGGTAGGTGGCCAGCGGCGGGGTGTAGGTCAGGCACTGCAGGACGGAGTTGAGGAAGCAGGTATTGCCCAGGTTGCAGAGTCCTGCTCCAGCTCCCTGCCTTTTCTGCCAGTCCAGGCAGATCTTTTCCGGGGCAAAGAGGACGCTTTGTGGCAGAGCCCTTCCCTCGGCAGTGGCTGCAGGGAAAGGACATGGGAAAAAAAAGGAGACTGTTTTGTTGCAGGAAAGCGTATTTCAAGGTCACATTCCCTACAGGAGTACCCAGGACAACCAGCTCTAACCTCCAACACAGAAACATCGGGGGAAGCCCAATGCTGCCACTGACAATTACCAGTCAGGAAACCGTTTTGGAAGAGTCTGTGCCCCTGCTTGCTTTGCCCAAAGTCCAACCAACCCACACTTGGATTCCTGTGCCTCGGGCTCCCTTCCTTCCCCTCCAGAGCCTTGGATTATCAGCTCAAGGCCTCCCTGCTCCTGGTTGTCACTTGATGAAAACAAGCAGCACCCAGCACAGAAGGTGACCCTGCTGACATCAGAGCTCCCTACGAGCAACGTCATCCTCCCAAGGCTTGTACGTAGCAGCAGAGGAACAGCCAAATGCCTTCTCCCGTGTCTGATTGAAACCACCTGGGTTGGTCTGGCTGCTACCGGGAAACACCCCGGAATTCAGGCTAGGCCGTCAGCACATCAGCGGTCAGGGACGGAGCACCGGCCACGTCCACTGCCTTGGGGGATTCACAGAATCCAAGCCCATGGGTGAAGCCGTTACTCACAGGAGTCGCTCCCCATCGCCGCCATCGCTCCTCTCAGGAACAGAGGGGAAAGCTTGGGATGCCAAAGGATGTCGGGAGACGCTCCAGAGAGAGAGGAGGTCAGCACCAGTCCCGTCACCTGATGGCAAAGAATGAATTGTAGCTCAACAAAATGATTACAAGAGACCCCCGGCTCAACCCCCAGGGCAGCATCCGCCCTCAGAAGTGTTTCAGTGCTCCTCGTTACTGCTGCAGAGCTGCAGGCCCTGCAGTCCCTGTCACAGGACTCCAGCTGACGGCCATCGCCAAGGCCCTCTGGAAAGCCTGCATTGCCTGTCGCCTCCTTGGAGGGGACCTGCTGCTGCTGACCTGTGGCCAGCGTTGGCCGCAGAGCCCTCGGGCTCTCCAGCCCACACTTGCCCACCCTGTCTGTGGGACTGACTGGCTTTCGGCCACTATGTTAACGGCTGCCTTTGCTGGGCTCCGTTTCTGTCTCCCTTCTGACCGCACCAGTCAGGGGGGGCTTCTGGTCATTCTAGGCTGTGCCCAATACCTCAGACTACACTGCCACCCCCCTACCTACCTGTCCGAGGATAGTGTAAAGAGATGAGGATTAGCAAGTAGGAACTCTACCCACAGCCCACCTCTGGGCAGCCTATGGAGGTGTCAGAGCTCAGCCTGGAGCTCGGAAGGCACAGACCAGCCTGTACTTCCATCCCGTACCTCCCTACTCTATGACCTGTCCTGACAGTCGGATCAGAATTACCTTTGCGAGAGGGACGGCGTGGAGGAGACGTAGGCAGTAAACAATAAATGGTTGGGAAAGAAGAGGCACACGCGTAGCAGTGGAAGGAGCCGAGTTATCCCGAAGGCCAGCTCAGCTCAACTGGCTTTGGCTGGCCCGCTCCGCAGGATCCCAAGCCCTGGCCAGGTGAGGTCACAAGCACCGGGTGGGTGCCGCATCACGGCCCCTTTGTGACACAAAGCACCCGAGGTGAGCACCTCCCATTGGCCGCCTGGGCTGTCACTCCGCCCTGGCATGGGCCCGCCCTGCCCTGTGGTGATGCTGGACATCCCCACACCACCCCCGGGCCCACCGTTCCCCTTGGCCGGTTACCGTCAATCACCAGCCTTACCCCACCTCCTCAAATGCGATTGGCTCTCCTGGGCCCCCGGCTCCCCACACGTTGCCAGGCAACCGGCTCTGCCCTTGGGGTTTGGGCCCTCGGGATGGAGCCGTGGGCCCTGAGGAAAGGCCATGGGTGATGCAAGGCAGGGAGGGACCCTGAAAATGGGGATTTCGCCCTAAAACGGAGGCTTTGGGCACCAAAAGGCTGGGCTGGGTGCTAGGAATGGTGCTGGGGACCCTGAAAACGAGGGCAGCCTCTGGGCTCCGCCCCGAGCTGGCTGTGGTGCCCAGTGACTCCAGGCCACGCAGCGCCCATCCCGCCCTGCGCGGCCACCGTGACCGACGGAGCCCAAAGCCACGGACTCAGCGGCCATTCTGTGGGCAGGTCATGGCCGTTTTGCAGGGGTGGTCCATAGCCCTGGGGAGCGGTGCCCATGTGTTACATCGGGGGGGAAGGGGTGCGGTGGTTCATGGGGATGCGCTGGATATTGTGGAGCCGAGCCTGACGTGAATGGGGTGGGGAAAGGGCTGCTGGGGTTTAACCCAGCCCGTGACTGAGCCCCCCACAGCTTCCTGCTCGCTGCCCCTGGTGGGATGGGGGGAGAATGGGAAGGGTAAAAGTGAGAAATCTCATGGGCTGAGATAAAAACAGCTTAACAAATAAAAAGATTTTTTTTTTTTTAAAGTTTACTGAAAAGGAAAATAACAACAAGAGAGAAATATAACCCAAGGAAGACAAGCGATGCAAATGGGGGGACTGGAGCATCTCCCCTAGGAGGAAAGGCTGAGGGAGCTGGGCTTGTTTGGCCTGAAGAAGAGAAGACTGAAAGGGGATCTCATCAACACGTACAAATATCTTAAGGGTGGCTGTCACAAGAATGGAGCCAGACTCTTCTCAGTGGTGCCCAGCGCCAGGACAAGGCCAATGGGCACAGACTGAAGCAGAAGAGGTTCCAGGTGAACGTGAGGAAGAACTTCTTGACTTTGAAGGTGCCCGAGCCCTGGCCCAGGCTGCCCAGGGGGGCTGTGGAGTCTCCTTCTCTGGAGATATTCAACCCCTGCCTGGACGCTGTCCTGTGCAGCCTGCTCTGGGGGAGCCTGCTTGAGCAGGGGGGTGGCACTGGGTGATCTCCTGAGGTCCCTTCCAACCCCTGCCAGTCTGGGATTCTGTGAAAGCACTTACTCACCACCGATCAATTGATGCCCAGCCCGTACCCGAGCAGCAGCCCCCCAGCCAGTTTTATTGCTGCGCATGATATCATATGGTCTGGACTATCCCTTGGGTCAGCTGGGGTCAGCTGTCCCAACTGTGTCCCCTCCCAACTCCTTGTGCACCCCCAGCCTCCTTGCTGGTGAGGAGCGGAAAAGGCCTTGACGCTGTGTAAGCTCTGCTGACATCCCCGTGTTACCAACGCTGTTCCCAGCACAAATCCAAAACACAGCCCCATACCAGCTATTATGGAGAAAATTAACTCTATCCCAGCCAAAACGAGCACAGCGCCCCAGAACAGGAGAGGATTTTGATACCGCGACAAATGGCGACTTGCCAGCTTGGCAGAGCACGGGTGCCTTTTTGTGCCCCGACATGTCTCAGGAGGGGCAGGCTGGGATAAAGCTTCTCTCCTCCTCCCCTCCTGGTGTCATGGTCTAGGGGGGCAGCTGGGGCTTTGTTGCAAGGACACCCTGGGTCTGCGTGTGCTGTCCTGCAGGCAGTGGCCGAGGCCAGGAATGACACTGTCTGCTCAGCACACTCAGGGTGGTCACCATGGGAAGGACACCATGGGGCTGGGCTTTTTTTTAAGGTTTATTTTAAAAAAAAATATATATGTATATATGTTCAGATATAGCTGTTTTCAAGAGGAGAATTTAATCTCTCAAATGGTCAGCAGGGCCAGCAGCACAGCAACTGCAGGCTCCATCCTGATTGGGGGCATCTCTTCTGTCAGGAAGAAGACCGTCTCAGCTGCCAGGGTGCTGACCAAGAGTTCATTGTCTTTGCTCAAGAGCAGGAGGGCTACAAGAGAAGGAAGCAGAGCAGACATGAACCCCTGCTGCCCACAGAGACCCCCAGGAATCCCCTCCAGACCATTCTAGCCCCACCCATCTCTTTCCCTGGCCAGGAGGTGCAGGTGAGACACACAGACCAGCTGGAAGCTGCTCAGCAACCCCTTCCGGAGCAGGGCCAGGCACGGCAGCACCCTGCCCAGGCTCTGTCCCCTGCCCCACCAGCCCCGGCCAGCACTGCCCCTGCTCACCATTGCCAATATTCCACACCTCCTTCTTGCTCAGGTTCCTCACGTGCCGTGTGGCAAGCCCTAGGCACAGAGCTTCTGTCAGACCTCTGCTCCCCAGCACACCCCCAGCAGCACGGCCCCCGGCCCTGCCGGCTCGGCTGCATGCCCTCCTCCCCCTCTGCAGGGCTGACCCCAGAGCAGGACAGTACCGGAGGGCGGTGGGACTGAGCAAGGCTCCCAGCGAGCCCACCTGCGTGGGGGGCCTGGCACAGGGCAGCTGGGGCTCTGGCAGCCACAGGGCTGCCCCTTCCTGCCAGTGCAATGGCAGGCACGGGGGCCAGGCTGCCAAAAAAGGGACCCCAGGTGGTGACTCACTGATTAACCTGATGGCTGCCTGAGTGTTCTTCAGGTACAGCATGCTCTGACGCAGGTATTCTTCCACCCTGCTCCTGTTGTGCTGTAGCTGCAGAGAACACAAGGGCATGGGGCTTAGGGCTTTGATTCCCTACACAAGGTCCCGACATTCATGCTCACTGGCACCAGAGCCCTCGCCCCAGCCCGGGCTCCAAAATTGCAAACGTCCAGGGATTTCTCCCACACCAAAGGTCCCACAGCCAAAAGCTGGATACATGCCTGCGCCCGCCCTGCTCTTTTTCAAGGGGCCGCAGCTCTCGCCCTGAGCCTGCTCCCGACCCAACCGCACTCCAGGGGCCACAGCTCCCGCCCGGAGCCTGCTCCTGACTGGGCTCCTCTCAAAAAGCTGCAGCTCCCGCCTGGAGCTTTCTCACAACCGGGCTCCTCGCTAGGGGCTGCAGCTCCGCCGAGAGCCTTCTCCCTTCCAGGATCATGTCCAGAGTCTGCAGCTCCTGCCCAGAGCCTGCTGCTGACTGGGCTCCTCTCCAGGGGCTGCAGCTCTTGCCTGGACCCTGGTCCTGACCGGGCCCGTATCCAGGGGCCAAAGCTTTTGCCCGCAGCCTGCTCCTGACCAGGATCCTGTCCAGGGGCAGCAGCTCCTGCCCAGAGCATGTTCCTATCCTGGCCCTTCTCCAGCAACCACATTTCCCGCCCGGAGCCTGCCCTCGCCTGTGCTCCTCTCCATGGGCCGCAGTTTCCCCCCAGCGCCTGCTCCCAGCCAGGTCCCTATCCAAGGTCTGCAGCTCTTGCCCGGAGCCTGCTCCAACCCGGGCTCTTCTCCAGAGGCTGCAGCTCCCGCCCAGAGCCTGTTCCTGACCAGGCTCCTCTTTAGCGGGCACAGCTCCCGCCTGGAATCTGCTCCCGATCGGGCTCCACTCCAAAAGCCACAGCTCCCGCTTGGAGCCTTCCCTTGCACGGGCTCCTCTCCAAAGGCCCCAGCTCACGACCAGAGCCTGCTCCCACCTGGGCTCCACTCCAGGGGCCCGCAGCTCCTGCATGGAGCCTGCTCACAACCAGTCTCCTCTCCATGGCGTGCAGCTCCCAGTGGAACTTGCATCCGTCCAGGATTCTGTTTAGGACCCACGCACAGAGCCTTCTCATGACCAGGCTCCTTGCCACACACCAAAGCTCCCACCTGGAGCCTGCTCCCAAAGGGGTCCTCTTCAAATGCCCAGCTTCCACCCAGACCCTGCTCCCCACGGGGCTCCTCTCCAAATGCTGCAGCTCCTGCCCGGAGCCTGCTCATGACCAGGCTTCTCGTTAGGGGCTGCAGCTCCTGATGGGTGTTTGCTCCCAACCGGGCTTCTCACGAGTGGCCGCAGCTTCCACCCCGAGTCTGCTCCCAACCAGGCTCTTCACAAGTGGCTGCAGCTTCTGCCCGGAGCCTGATCCCAACGGGGCTCCTCTCCAAATCGCAGCTCCTGCCCAGACCTTCCAGGGGCCCCGGGCCTCTCGTAGGGCTGCGCCCCCCCCGCAGCTCCCGCCCGGAGCCTGCTCCCGACTAGGATACTCTCCAGGGCCCACATTTCCCACCCAGAGCCTGCTCCCGACCAGGCTCCACTCCAGGAGCCATAGAACCCACCAGGAGCCAGTTCCCGACCATGACCCTCTCCAGAGGCCACAGCTCCTGCCCAGAGCCTGCTCCTAGCTGGGATCCTCTCCAAATGCTGCAGCTCCCGCCCAGAGCCTGATCCCAACCAGGCTCCTCTCCAGGGGCCACTGCTCCTACCTGGAGCCTGATCCTGGCCGGCTCCTCTCCAGGGGCTGCAGCTTCCGCCCCGAGCCTGATCCCGAATGGACTGCTCTCACGGGGCCGCAGCTCCCACACGGAGCCTGGTCCCAACTGGGCTCCTCTCCCAAGGCCACAGATTCCACCTGGAGCCTGATCCCGAACGGGCTCTAATCAGGGGCTTCAGCTCCCGCACAGAGCCTGCTCTCAACCGGGCTCTTCTTTAGAGGTGCAGCTCCCACCTGGACCCTGCTCCCAACCAGGCTCCTCTCCAAAATCCACAGCTCCCGCCCAGAGCCTGCTCCCAACCAGGCTCCTCTCCAAAATCCACAGCTCCCACCTGGACCCTGCTCCCAACCAGGCTCCTCTCCAAAATCCACAGCTCCCACCTGCCCTGCTCCCAACCAGGCTCCTCTCCAAAATCCGCAGCTCCCGCCCAGAGCCTGCTCCAACCAGGCTCCTCTCCAAAATCCACAGCTCCCACCTGGACCCTGCTCACAACCAGGCTCCTCTCCAAAATCCACAGCTCCCACCTGGACCCTGCTCACAACCAGGCTCCTCTCCAAAATCCACAGCTCCCCGGCCCTGCCCACCGTCCCTCAATCGAGCCCCCAGAGCCTGCTGTCGTGGTTTAACCTGGCTGGCAACTCAGCACCTGGAACAGCCCCATTCCTTGTCGGAAAGCGACCCTGTGCCGGGCTGAGGACAGAAACGTTCCACACAGAGAGCAATTGGAGCTAAAAAAAACCCCGTTCCTGCAAGAACCAGGACGAAATCAATCCCTGGCGGGCTGACTGGAGCTTCCTGGGACGGGAGCAGGACAGAGGGACGGGAGACGTACAGAGGGACGGTGGGAAGAAGCGGGGAGCTGGGCAGGGCATGGGGGAAAGGCGCAAATGAGACCTTGGGGCGGCAAGAGGGGCACCAGCATCTGCCCAGGGAGCTGCATCCAGCCAGCAGCGCTCCCCACCGGCTTCTCTGACAACGGAGCCCCCGCCCGTGCTCCCACCAGGAGGGAGAAACCACTCCCACCTCTCCCAGTCCCCGCTTATGACCGCCTGCCAGCAGAGATGGGGCTGCCCACCAGCGTCAGACCCACCTGAAGGCCTCAGGACAGCAAAGGCGCCTGCTCGGACCCACGGGAGCCTGCTCCAAGCGGTGGCAGCCTCCTGGTGGGGAGCCAAACCCTGACACCGGAGCGTTGGTCCTCCCTGTAGCCCAAGCAACGCTGGAAATGGCGTTGGCACCACCGAGCTCCTGGGGGAGGCCGAGAAACCCTGTCAGGCAGCGGCTGTGTCCTGCTGCGCAGGCTCTGCACTGGCGCTGGGGAAGGAGCTGACCGGCAGAGTCTCACTCGAGGGCACTGGGGCTGCACTTCCCAGCGCTCGCTGCCCTGCAGGGGATCTGCTCCGACGGCCCCGGCCCAGAAGGACGTGCGCGGCACCGGCGGGCATTTACAGCTGCGCCCCTTGGAGTCGCCGGGGGAGCCATCACCCAGGCAAGAGGACAACCGCACGGAAGCCGTGACGTTCTGGCCTGGTTTTCAAGCCAAGGAGGCGATTTCAGCCGGAGGGGCCTCTGCCGAATGGCCGCAGAAGCGCCAGCTCTCTGAAAGCACCCACAGACCCCTCAAGGGCTGGGCTGAGCGCTTCGTACCCCACTTTTGCAGGGCAGAAAGGAGGCGCGTGTGCCTTGTCGCAACAAATGGCTGGAGACCTCTTACTCACTTGCTCCAGGCGTGATCGCCGTGACTGCCCGGGGACACCCGCACGTGGCGTACGCGGGAGCTGCCCGACGTCCCCCTCCTGGTCACGGAGGGCTCCATGGGGCTCACAAAGACCTGGGCAGCAGCCGTCTCCCGCGGGAGGTGTTGCCCCTTGGTCATCAGTCGTGACCTCAGGCGCAGGAAGGGACGGGCAGGGGCGGAAGCCAAGCCCCCTCCTGCGGAGGCCCCGGGGCACCGGCCCAGGCCAGGCCGAGGCGCAGCCAGGCCCATCTGGAGCTGCCTGGAGAGCCCCCGGCAGCCGGGCAGGGTGGGCAAAGGGACCGGCTCCGGGCTGCTTTTACCAGGGCTGTCCGGAACCAGCGCTACGCTGGGGTGACCGGTTTGGGCTGGGGAGCAGGGCCCCCCCGGCGGCCCCCAGCCCCTCTCCCCCCCCATTCTCCTCAGGACCCTGGGCCTCTGGCCCCTCCGGCCCCTCCCAGCCCGGCTGTGACTGAGAGGCCGCCACCACCCACGCCTGCCCACAGCTTTCCCGCTCCCGAGGCAGAAACCTCCCGCCCCTACCAAAGCCTACGGAGACGGAAACACCCTGGGCACTGCATCTGCGAGGCCAACGAGGGGGTTTAATGCCGGCTTTGGTGTTCCTGCCTGTTGGCTCCAAAGGAGGGCTGTTCCCGCCAGGCCATCCCAACAGCCCAGCAAGGAGGAGAGCTCTTCCTCGAGGGACCTACGGGCAGAGCTGTCCCAGGCCGGGGAACGTCTCTCGGAGGCCTCCCTGGCCAGAGGCAGCCCTGGGAGGAGAGACAGGCCGGGCTGCTGGTGCCTGCTGTGATGCTCGGTCCCTGCCGGGGGCAGTTTTGGTGCTTCCTGGGGTGCTCCTCCTCCTCCTCCTCTCCGGCACTGCCGAGCTCAGGTGCTGAGCTTCGCCCTCACCCAGGGCTGCAATCTGCCCCTGTCACCGCGCCCCGAGTGTTTGCCCGATGCGCGTCTCTGGGGCGCTGCAACC